>JBAMNC010001105.1:0-316713 GCA_037902135.1 Cetoscarus ocellatus | reverse complement strand
AAGACTTTTTGTCTCAGCTCAGGGTTTGAAAAAACACTAAGGCTAACATATGACTTTTTTTCCACTTCGGACTCCGAAAAAAAATATGCTCAAACATGACTTTTTGGGTGTAAAACAGGCCAAAAAACATGCTAGCGCAGACGGTTTTGTCATATTTTGCTTCAAAATGGACTTATAAGACTTTTTGTCTCAGCTCAGGGTTTGAAAAAACACTAAGGCTAACATATGACTTTTTTCCACTTTCGGACTCCGAAAAAAAATATGCTCAAACATGACTTTTTGGGTGTAAAACAGGCCGAAAAAACATGCTAGCGCAGACGGTTTTGTCATATTTTGCTTGAAAATGGACTTATAAGACTTTTTGTCTCAGCTCAGGGTTTGAAAAAACACTAAGGCTAACATATGACTTTTTTTCCACTTCGGACTCCGAAAAAAAATATGCTCAAACATGACTTTTTGGGTGTAAAACAGGCCAAAAAACATGCTAGCGCAGACGGTTTTGTCATATTTTGCTTGAAAATGGACTTATAAGACTTTTTGTCTCAGCTCAGGGTTTGAAAAAACACTAAGGCTAACATATGACTTTTTTTCCACTTCGGACTCCGAAAAAAAATATGCTCAAACATGACTTTTTTGGGTGTAAAACAGGCCGAAAAACATGCTAGCGCAGACGGTTTTGTCATATTTTGCTTGAAAATGGACTTATAAGACTTTTTGTCTCAGCTCAGGGTTTGAAAAAACACTAAGGCTAACATATGACTTTTTTTCCACTTCGGACTCCGAAAAAAAATATGCTCAAACATGACTTTTTGGGTGTAAAAACAGGCCGAAAAAACATGCTAGCGCAGACGGTTTTGTCATATTTTGCTTGAAAATGGACTTATAAGACTTTTTGTCTCAGCTCAGGGTTTGAAAAAACACTAAGGCTAACATATGACTTTTTTTCCACTTCTGGACTCCGAAAAAAATATGCTCAAACATGACTTTTTGGGTGTAAAACAGGCCGAAAAACATGCTGGCGCAGACGGTTTTGTCATATCTTGCTTCAAAATGGACTTATAAGACTTTTTGTCTCAGCTCAGGGTTTGAAAAAACACTAAGGCTAACATATGACTTTTTTTCCACTTCGGACTCCGAAAAAAAATATGCTCAAACATGACTTTTTGGGTGTAAAACAGGCCAAAAAACATGCTAGCACAGACGGTTTTGTCATATTTTGCTTGAAAATGGACTTATAAGACTTTTTGTCTCAGCTCAGGGTTTGAAAAAACACTAAGGCTAACATATGACTGTTTTTCCACTTCGGACTCCGAAAAAAAATATGCTCAAACATGACTTTCTGGGTGTAAAACAGGCCAAAAAACATACTAGCGGTTTTGTCATATTTTGCTTGAAAATGGACTTATAAGACTTTTTGTCTCAGCTCAGGGTTTGAAAAAACACTAAGGCTAACATATGACTTTTTTTCCACTTCGGACTCCGAAAAAAAATATGCTCAAACATGACTTTTTGGGTGTAAAACAGGCCGAAAAACATGCTAGCGCAGACGGTTTTGTCATATTTTGCTTGAAAATGGACTTATAAGACTTTTTGTCTCAGCTCAGGGTTTGAAAAAACACTAAGGCTAACATATGACTTTTTTTCCACTTTGGACTCCAGAAAAAAATATGCTCAAACATGACTTTTTGGGTGTAAAACACGCCAAAAAACATGCTAGCGCAGACGGTTTGGTCATATTTTGCTTGAAAATGGACTTTTAAGACTTTTTGTCTCAGCTCAGGGTTTGAAAAAACACTAAGGCTAACATATGACTTTTTTTCCACTTCGGACTCCGAAAAAAAATATGCTCAAACATGACTTTTTGGGTGTAAAACAGGCCAAAAAACATGATTGCACAGATGGTTTTGTCATATTTTGCTTGAAAATGGACTTATAAGACTTTTTGTCTCAGCTCAGGGTTTGAAAAAACACTAAGGCTAACATATGACTTTTTTTCCACTTTGGACTCCGAAAAAATATGTGCTCAAACATGACTTTTTGGGTGTAAAGCAGGCCGAAAAACATGCTGGCGCAGACGGTTTTTTCATATTTTGCTTCAAAATGGACTTATAAGACTTTTTGTCTCAGCTCAGGCTTTGAAAAAACACTAAGGCTAACATATGACTTTTTTTCCACTTTGGACTCCGAAAAAATATGTGCTCAAACATGACTTTTTGGGTGTAAAGCAGGCCAAAAAACATGCTCGCGCAGACGGTTTTGTCATATTTTGCTTCAAAATGGACTTATAAGACTTTTTGTCTCAGCTCAGGGTTTGAAAAAACACTAAGGCTAACATATGACTTTTTTTCCACTACGGACTCCGAAAAAAAATATGCTCAAACATGACTTTTTGGGTGTAAAACAGGCCAAAAAACATGCTAGCGCAGATGGTTTTGTCATATTTTGCTTCAAAATGGACTTATAAGACTTTTTGTCTCAGCTCAGGGTTTGAAAAAACACTAAGGCTAACATATGACTTTTTTTCCACTTCGGACTCCGAAAAAAAATATGCTCAAACATGACTTTTTGGGTGTAAACAGGCCAAAAAACATGCTAGCGCAGACGGTTTTGTCATATTTTGCTTGAAAATGGACTTATAAGACTTTTTGTCTCAGCTCAGGGTTTGAAAAAACACTAAGGCTAACATATGACTTTTTTTCCACTTCGGACTCCGAAAAAAAATATGCTCAAACATGACTTTTTGGGTGTAAAGCAGGCCAAAAAACATGCTAGCGCAGACGGTTTTGTCATATTTTGCTTGAAAATGGACTTATAAGACTTTTTGTCTCAGCTCAGCGTTTGAAAAAACACTAAGGCTAACATATGACTTTTTTTCCACTTCGGACTCCGAAAAAAAATATGCTCAAACATGACTTTTTGGGTGTAAAACAGGCCGAAAAACATGCTAGCGCAGACGGTTTTGTCATATCTTGCTTCAAAATGGACTTAAAAGACTTTTTGTCTCAGCTCAGGGTTTGAAAAAACACTAAGGCTAACATATGACTTTTTTTCCACTTTGGACTCCGAAAAAAAATATGCTCAAACATGACTTTTTGGGTGTAAAACAGGCCAAAAAACATGCTAGCGCAGACGGTTTGGTTATATCTTGCTTCTAAATGGACTTATAGGACTTTTTGTCTCAGCTCAGGGTTTGAAAAAACACTAAGGCTAACATATGACTTTTTTTCCACTTCGGACTCAGAAAAAAAATATGCTCAAACATGACTTTTTGGGTGTAAAAGCAGGCCAAAAAACATGCTAGCGCAGACGGTTTTGTCATATTTTGCTTGAAAATGGACTTATAAGACTTTTTGTCTCAGCTCAGGGTTTGAAAAAACACTAAGGCTAACATATGACTTTTTTTCCACTTCGGACTCCGAAAAAAAATATGCTCAAACATGACTTTTTGGGTGTAAAACAGGCCAAAAAACATGCTTGCAGCAGATGGTTTTGTCATATTTTGCTTGAAAATGGACTTATAAGACTTTTTGTCTCAGCTCAGGCTTTGAAAAAACACTAAGGCTAACATATGACTTTTTTTCCACTTTGGACTCCGAAAAAATATGTGCTCAAACATGACTTTTTGGGTGTAAAACAGGCCGAAAAACATGCTGGCGCAGACGGTTTTGTCATATTTTGCTTCAAAATGGACTTAAAAGACTTTTTGTCTCAGCTCAGGGTTTGAAAAAACACTAAGGCTAACATATGACTTTTTTTCCACTTCGGACTCCGAAAAAAAATATGCTCAAACATGACTTTTTGGGTGTAAAACAGGCCAAAAAACATGCTAGCGCAGACGGTTTTGTCATATTTTGCTTGAAAATGGACTTATAAGACTTTTTGTCTCAGCTCAGGGTTTGAAAAAACACTAAGGCTAACATATGACTTTTTTTCCACTTCAGACTCCGAAAAAAAATATGCTCAAACATGACTTTTTGGGTGTAAAGCAGGCCAAAAAACATGCTCGTGCAGACGGTTTGGTCATATTTTGCTTCAAAATGGACTTATAAGACTTTTTGTCTCAGCTCAGCGTTTGAAAAAACACTAAGGCTAACATATGACTTTTTTTCCACTTCGGACTCCGAAAAAAAATATGCTCAAACATGACTTTTTGGGTGTAAAACAGGCCGAAAAACATGCTGGCGCAGACGGTTTTGTCATATCTTGCTTCAAAATGGACTAAAAAGACTTTTTGTCTCAGCTCAGGGTTTGAAAAAACACTAAGGCTAACATATGACTTTTTTTCCACTTCGGACTCCGAAAAAAAATATGCTCAAACATGACTTTTTGGGTGTAAAACAGGCCAAAAAACATGCTAGCGCAGAAGGTTTGGTTATATCTTGCTTCTAAATGGACTTATAAGACTTTTTGTCTCAGCTCAGGGTTTGAAAAAACACTAAGGCTAACATATGACTTTTTTTCCACTTCGGACTCCGAAAAAATATGTGCTCAAACATGACTTTTTGGGTGTAAAACAGGCCGAAAAACATGCTAGCGCAGACGGTTTTGTCATATTTTGCTTCAAAATGGACTTATAAGACTTTTTGTCTCAGCTCAGGCTTTGAAAAAACACTAAGGCTAACATATGACTTTTTTTCCACTTTGGACTCCGAAAAAAATATGCTCAAACATGACTTTTTGGGTGTAAAACAGGCCGAAAAACATGCTAGCGCAGACGGTTTTGTCATATTTTGCTTCAAAATGGACTTATAAGACTTTTTGTCTCAGCTCAGGGTTTGAAAAAACACTAAGGCTAACATATGACTTTTTTTCCACTTCGGACTCCGAAAAAAATATGCTCAAAAGTGACTTTTTGGGTGTAAAGCAGGCCAAAAAACATGCTCGCGCAGACGGTTTTGTCATATTTTGCTTGAAAATGGACTTATAAGACTTTTTGTCTCAGCTCAGGGTTTGAAAAAACACTAAGGCTAACATATGACTTTTTTTCCACTTCGGACTCCGAAAAAAATATGTGCTCAAACATGACTTTTTGGGTGTAAAAGCAGGCCAAAAAACATGCTAGCGCAGACGGTTTTGTCATATTTTGCTTGAAAATGGACTTATAAGACTTTTTGTCTCAGCTAAGGGTTTGAAAAAACACTAAGGCTAACATATGACTTTTTTTCCACTTTGGACTCCGAAAAAATATGTGCTCAAACATGACTTTTTGGGTGTAAAGCAGGCCAACAAACATGCTCGCGCAGACGGTTTGGTCATATTTTGCTTCAAAATGGACTTATAAGACTTTTTGTCTCAGCTCAGGGTTTGAAAAAACACTAAGGCTAACATATGACTTTTTTTCCACTTCGGACTCCGAAAAAAAATATGCTCAAACATGACTTTTTGGGTGTAAAACAGGCCGAAAAACATGCTAGCACAGATGGTTTTGTCATATTTTGCTTGAAAATGGACTTATAAGACTTTTTGTCTCAGCTCAGGGTTTGAAAAAACACTAAGGCTAACATATGACTTTTTTTCCACTTTGGACTCCAGAAAAAAATATGCTCAAACATGACTTTTTGGGTGTAAAACACGCCAAAAAACATGCTAGCGCAGACGGTTTTGTCATATTTTGCTTGAAAATGGACTTTTAAGACTTTTTGTCTCAGCTCAGGGTTTGAAAAAACACTAAGGCTAACATATGACTTTTTTTCCACTTCGGACTCCGAAAAAAAATATGCTCAAACATGACTTTTTGGGTGTAAAACAGGCCAAAAAACATGCTAGCGCAGACGGTTTTGTCATATTTTGCTTGAAAATGGACTTATAAGACTTTTTGTCTCAGCTCAGGGTTTGAAAAAACACTAAGGCTAACATATGACTTTTTTTCCACTTCGGACTCCGAAAAAAATTATGCTCAAACATGACTTTTTGGGTGTAAAACAGGCCAAAAAACATGCTAGCGCAGACGGTTTGGTCATATCTTGCTTCAAAATGGACTTTTAAGACTTTTTGTCTCAGCTCAGGGTTTGAAAAAACACTAAGGCTAACATATGACTTTTTTTCCACTTCAGACTCCGAAAAAAAATATGCTCAAACATGACTTTTTGGGTGTAAAACAGGCCAAAAAACATGCTAGCGCAGACGGTTTTGTCATATTTTGCTTGAAAATGGACTTATAAGACTTTTTGTCTCAGCTCAGGGTTTGAAAAAACACTAAGGCTAACATATGACTTTTTTTCCACTTCGGACTCCGAAAAAAAATATGCTCAAACATGACTTTTTGGGTGTAAAACAGGCCAAAAAACATGCTAGCGCAGACGGTTTTGTCATATTTTGCTTGAAAATGGACTTATAAGACTTTTTGTCTCAGCTCAGGGTTTGAAAAAACACTAAGGCTAACATATGACTTTTTTTCCACTTCGGACTCAGAAAAAAAATATGCTCAAACATGACTTTTTGGGTGTAAAGCAGGCCAAAAAACATGCTAGCGCAGACGGTTTGGTCATATTTTGCTTCAAAATGGACTTATAAGACTTTTTGTCTCAGCTCAGGGTTTGAAAAAACACTAAGGCTAACATATGACTTTTTTTCCACTTCGGACTCCGAAAAAAAATATGCTCAAACATGACTTTTTGGGTGTAAAACAGGCCAAAAAACATGCTAGCGCAGACGGTTTTGTCATATTTTGCTTGAAAATGGACTTATAAGACTTTTTGTCTCAGCTCAGGGTTTGAAAAAACACTAAGGCTAACATATGACTTTTTTTCCACTTTGGACTCCAGAAAAAAATATGCTCAAACATGACTTTTTGGGTGTAAAACAGGCCAAAAAACATGCTAGCGCAGACGGTTTTGTCATATTTTGCTTGAAAATGGACTTTTAAGACTTTTTGTCTCAGCTCAGGGTTTGAAAAAACACTAAGGCTAACATATGACTTTTTTTCCACTTCGGACTCCGAAAAAAAATATGCTCAAACATGACTTTTTGGGTGTAAAACAGGCCAAAAAACATGCTAGCGCAGAAGGTTTGGTTATATCTTGCTTCTAAATGGACTTATAAGACTTTTTGTCTCAGCTCAGGGTTTGAAAAAACACTAAGGCTAACATATGACTTTTTTTCCACTTTGGACTCCGAAAAAAAATATGCTCAAACATGACTTTTTGGGTGTAAAACAGGCCATAAAACATGCTAGCGCAGACGGTTTTGTCATATTTTGCTTGAAAATGGACTTATAAGACTTTTTGTCTCAGCTCAGGGTTTGAAAAAACACTAAGGCTAACATATGACTTTTTTTCCACTTCGGACTCCGAAAAAAATTATGCTCAAACATGACTTTTTGGGTGTAAAACAGGCCGAAAAACATGCTGGCGCAGACGGTTTGGTCATATCTTGCTTCAAAATGGACTTATAAGACTTTTTGTCTCAGCTCAGGGTTTGAAAAAACACTAAGGCTAACATATGACTTTTTTTCCACTTCAGACTCCGAAAAAAATATGCTCAAACATGACTTTTTGGGTGTAAAACAGGCCAAAAAACATGATTGCACAGATGGTTTTGTCATATTTTGCTTCAAAATGGACTTATAAGACTTTTTGTGTCAGCTCAGGGTTTGAAAAAACACTAAGGCCAATATATGACTTTTTTTTTCTGCTTCGAACTCCGAAAAAAAAAATGCTCAAACATGACTTTTTGGGTGTAAAACAGGCCAAAAAACATGCTAGCGCTGACGGTTTTGTCATTTTTTGCTTCAAAATGGACTTATAAGACTTTTTGTCTCAGCTCAGGGTTTGAAAAAACACTAAGGCTAACATATGACTTTTTTTCCACCTTGGACTCCGAAAAAAAATATCCTCAAACATGACTTTTTGGGTGTAAAACAGGCCAAAAAACATGCTAGCGCAGATGGTTTTGTCATATCTTGCTTCAAAATGGACTTATAAGACTTTTTGTCTCAGCTCAGGGTTTGAGAAAACACTAAGGCTAACATATGACTTTTTTTCCACTTCAGAATCCGAAAAAATATGTGCTCAAACATGACTTTTTGGGTGTAAAACAGGCCGAAAAACATGCTAGCGCAGACGGTTTTGTCATATTTTGCTTGAAAATGGACTTATAAGACTTTTTGTCTCAGCTCAGGGTTTGAAAAAATACTAAGGCTAACATAAGACTTTTTTTCCACTTCGGGCTCCGAAAAAATATATGCTCAAACATGGCTTTTTGGGTGTAAAACAGGCCGAAAAACATGCTAGCGCAGACGGTTTGGTCATATCTTGCTTCAAAATGGCCTTATAAGACTTTTTCTCTCACCTCAGGGTTTGAAAAAACACTAAGGCTAACATATGACTTTTTGGGTGTAAAACAGGCCAAAAAACATGCTAGCGCAGACGATTTGGTCATATTTTGCTTCAAAATGGACTTATAAGACTTTTTGTCTCAGCTCAGGCTTTGAAAAAACACTAAGGCTAACATATGACTTTTTTTTCCACTTCGGACTCTGCAAAAAAATATGCTCAAACATGACTTTTTGGGTGTAAAACAGGCCAAAAAACATGCTAGCGCAGACGGTTTGGTCATATTTTGCTTGAAAATGGACTTATAAGACTTTTTGTCTCAGTCCAGGGTTTGAGAAAACACCAAGGCTAACATATGACCTTTTTTCCACTTCGGACTCCGAAAAAATATATGCTCAAACATGGCTCTTTGGGTGTAAAACAGGCCGAAAAACATGCTAGCGCAGACGGTTTTGTCATATCTTGCTTCAAAATGGACTTATAAGACTTTTTGTCTCAGCTCAGGGTTTGAGAAAACACTAAGGCTAACACATGACTTTTTTTTCTGCTTCGAACTCCGAAAAAATATGTGCTCAACAAGACTTTTTGGGTGTAAAACAGGCCGAAAAACATGCTAGCGCAGACGGTTTTGTCATATCTTGCTTCAAAATGAACTTATAAGACTTTTTGTGTCAGCTCAGGCTTTGAAAATACACTAAGGCTAACATATGACTTTTTTCCACTTCGGACTCCGAAAAAAAATATGCTCAAACATGACTTTTTGGGTGTAAAACAGGCCAAAAAACATGCTAGCGCAGACGGTTTGGTCATATCTTGCTTCTAAATGGACTTATAAGACTTTTTGTCTCACCTCAGGGTTTGAAAAAACACTAAGGCTAACATATGACTTGTTTTCCACTTCGGGCTCCGAAAAAATATATGCTCAAACATGACTTTTTGGGTGTTAAACAGGCCGAAAAACATGCTAGCGCAGACGGTTTTGTCATATCTTGCTTCAATATGGACTTACAAGACTTTTTGTCTCAGCTCAGGGTTTGAAAAAACACTAAGGCTTACATATGACTTTTTGTCCACTTCGAACTCCGAAAAAAAATATGTTCAAACATGATTTTTTGGGTGTAAAACAGGCTGATGAACATGCTAGCGCAGATGGTTTTGTCATATTTTGTTTCAAAATGGACTTATAAAACTTTTTGTCTCAGCTCAGGGTTTGAAAAAACACTAAGGCTACCATATGACTTTTTGGGTGTAAAACAGGCCGAAAAACATGCTAGCGCAGACGGTTTTGTCATATCTTGCTTCAAAATGGACTCATAAGACTTTTTGTCTCAGCTCAGGGTTTGAAAAAACACTAAGGCTACCAAATGACTTTTTTCCACTTCGGACTCCGAAAAAAAATATGTTCAAACATGGCTTTTTGGGTGTAAAACAGGCCGAAAAACATGCTAGCGCAGATGGTTTGGTCATATCTTGCTTCAAAATGGCCTTATAAGACTTTTTCTCTCACCTCAGGGTTTGAAAAAACACTAAGGCTAACATATGACTTTTTGGGTGTAAAACAGGCCAAAAAACATGCTAGCGCAGACGATTTGGTCATATTTTGCTTCAAAATGGACTTATAAGACTTTTTGTCTCAGCTCAGGCTTTGAAAAAACACTAAGGCTAACATATGACTTTTTTTCCACTTCGGACTCCGAAAAAATATATGCTCAAACATGGCTCTTTGGGTGTAAAACAGGCCGAAAAACATGCTAGCGCAGACGGTTTTGTCATATCTTGCTTCAAAATGGACTTATAAGACTTTTTGTCTCAGCTCAGGGTTTGAGAAAACACTAAGGCTAACACATGACTTTTTTTCTGCTTCGAACTCCGAAAAAATATGTGCTCAACAAGACTTTTTGGGTGTAAAACAGGCCGAAAAACATGCTAGCGCAGACGGTTTTGTCATATCTTGCTTCAAAATGAACTTATAAGACTTTTTGTGTCAGCTCAGGCTTTGAAAATACACTAAGGCTAACATATGACTTTTTTCCACTTCGGACTCCGAAAAAAAATATGCTCAAACATGACTTTTTGGGTGTAAAACAGGCCAAAAAACATGCTAGCGCAGACGGTTTGGTCATATCTTGCTTCTAAATGGACTTATAAGACTTTTTCTCTCACCTCAGGGTTTGAAAAAACACTAAGGCTAACATATGACTTGTTTTCCACTTCGGGCTCCGAAAAAATATATGCTCAAACATGACTTTTTGGGTGTAAAACAGGCCAAAAAACATGCTAGCGCAGACGGTTTTGTCATATCTTGCTTCAATATGGACTTACAAGACTTTTTGTCTCAGCTCAGGGTTTGAAAAAACACTAAGGCTTACATATGACTTTTTTTCCACTTCGGACTCCGAAAAAAAATATGTTCAAACATGATTTTTTGGGTGTAAAACAGGCTGATGAACATGCTAGCGCAGATGGTTTTGTCATATTTTGTTTCAAAATGGACTCATAAAACTTTTTGTCTCAGCTCAGGGTTTGAAAAAACACTAAGGCTACCATATGACTTTTTGGGTGTAAAACAGGCCGAAAAACATGCTAGCGCAGACGGTTTTGTCATATCTTGCTTCAAAATGGACTCATAAGACTTTTTGTCTCAGCTCAGGGTTTGAAAAAACACTAAGGCTACCAAATGACTTTTTTCCACTTCGGACTCCGAAAAAAAATATGTTCAAACAAGACTTTTTGGGTGTAAAACAGGCTGAAAAACATGCTAGAGCAGACGGTTTTGTCATATTTGCTTCAAAATGGACTTATAAGACTTTTTGTCTCAGCTCAGGGTTTGAAAAAACACTAAGGCTAACATATGACTTTTTGTCCACTTCGGATTCCGAAAAAATATATGCTCAAACATGACTTTTTGGGTGTTAAACAGGCCGAAAAACATGCTAGCGCAGACAGTTTCGTCATATTTGCTTCAAAATGGACTTATAAGACTTTTTGTCTCAGCTCAGGGTTTGAAAAAACACTAAGGCTAACATATGACTTTTTGTCCACTTCGGATTCCGAAAAAATATATGCTCAAACATGACTTTTTGGGTGTTAAACAGGCCGAAAAACATGCTAGCGCAGACAGTTTCGTCATGTTTTGCTTCAAAATGGACTTATAAGACTTTTTGTCTCAGCTCAGGGTTTGAAAAAACACTAAGGCTAACATATGACTTTTTTTCCACTTCGGGCTCCGAAAATATATATGCTCAAACATGACTTTTTGGGTGTAAAACAGGCTGAAAAAGATGCTAGCGCAGACGGTTTTGTCATATCTTGCTTCAAAATGGACTTATAAGACTTTTTGTCTCAGCTCAGGCTTTGAAAAAACACTAAGGCTAACATATGACTTTTTTTCCACTTCGGACTCCGAAAAAAAATATGCTCAAACATGACTTTTTGGGTGTAAAGCAGGCCAAAAAACATGCTAGCGCAGACGGTTTTGTCATATTTTGCTTGAAAATGGACTTATAAGACTTTTTGTCTCAGCTCAGGGTTTTCGAAAAAACACTAAGGCTAACATATGACTTTTTTTCCACTTCGGACTCCAAAAAAAATATGCTCAAACGTGACTTTTTGGGTGTAAAAAAGGCCAGAAAAACATGTTTGCGCAGATGGTTTGGTCATATTTTGCTTCAAAATGGACTTATAAGACTTTTTGTCTCAGCTCAGGGTTTGAAAAAACACTAAGGCTAACATATGACTTTTTTTCTTTTTCGGACTCCGCAAAAAAATATGCTCAGACATGACCTTTTGGGAGAGAAAGGGCAAAAAAAACATGTACTAGTAGCTTTTCCTGTGTTTTTGAGGTCTAAAAAGGCACTTTTTAGCACATTTTGGTGCTGCTGAAAAATTCAAAAGTTATATGGCCTACTTCCTTGAAAGGGCAGAGCTTGGTAATGATTACTTTAATTAATGGGTGGAGGTTGATCAGGATTACTTATGTTAAAGGGTGGAGCTTGATAACGACTTCTTTCATTAAAGGGTGGAGCTTGATTAGGATTACTTTCTTGAAAGGGTGGAGCTTGACAAAGATTACTTCCTGTAAGGGGTGACAAAAGGTTAGTTGAGGCAAATAACCATTACAAACAAAAATGACAGGAGTGAAGGATGAACTTATTTATTTCACTTTAAAACAGAGCAGAAGAAATGATGTCACAGAACGTATTTGTAAGTTGATCCCACAGCATTAGTATGAACACATTATTTACAATTTTTTTTCTTAATTACATTCATTTTAGAGACTAAACTTGTGTTAAAAACACCAAAAATGCTTCAAGAAGAAGAGATTCAGCCTGGCTTCTTTCCACTCAGAGACTCTGAGCATCATCTGGCTTCACGCTCGTTCTTATTCTGCTAAAAGCTCCAAAACCAAAGAGCAGAGACTGAAAACTGCTAAAACAAACAATCATCACTCACATGACTCAGAAAATTCATTTTGTGCTGTCCACAGGTTTGGGGCAATGCTACCAGGGATGCTTTTACTCTGAAATGTTTGAGGAATTCTCAGTGAAATGTACACCACACTTTCATTCTTGAGAAAAAGTTTCTGAAATTAATTTATTTTTATCACATTTAGACCAGTTTCTAATGTAACATGGAAAAGTCTTGAGTTAGATCATTTTATTTGAAGTATAAAAGCTTGAAAATGAAGGATTAGCAAATCCAGCACGATAAATCAGTCAAGTAGATTCTTAACTCGACTTTTAGCCCTGCAACAGCTTTTGCTTCAATGACCAAACTGTGTTCTTACAGTTAAAGTGCCAGAACATGTAACAAACAGAGTGAGGCAGCAGCTTCTAATTAAACAGATAAATCATGACTGAATTAGCTTTTTTTAAATCCCGTTAGCCCTCTGTTTCAAGTCTTAAGAGATTATCAGGGTTTTTTAAGCTTTGGGTCCTGCTTTTACCTAATTTGGGGTCTTCGTTAAAATGGGTATGAGCTGCTTCAAAATGCTCTTTTAAGCAGCAAAGTTCTGCCTTCGTTGCATCATTAATGTTCAGAAAGGCGCCAACTGTGCAGACTTTACACTCAGACTCATGGTGAATGAAAGAGTACAACCTGAGATGAACTCACTGTTAAACCTGCATGTTCATCCATGACTGAAGCAGCTGATGAAAACAGAGTGAGTCCCCATGAATGTGTCTGTTTGGGTTAAGAAACAATCCCATGACTCACTCTGATCCTGTGTTATGGTGAGTAAAGCTATGCTTGTTTGTCACTGTCGTTCTCAGTGAAGGCCAGGCTGCAGTAGAAGATTGTTTGGGGATCACTGGTCTGCACGGTCACCTGTTGAACCGTGACACCGCGTGACATGTGTTTCTGACTGTACTTTATAAGCTTTTCTTCACTGAATTGTTGGAACTAACGTGAACAGTAAGTATCTTTTTAGAGACTCACAGAAGTGACAGAGAAGGGGAGCCCAAACAGTCAAAACACTAAGACAGTTTTTAGTTTAGCCAAGGAGGCCACGTTGCAGGGTTTGGCTGTTTGTTTGACTTTTAGCAAGATAACTCAAACACTGAAGAACAGATTTTGATGAAATTTTCAGGGAATGTTGGTCATGGCACAAGAAGAACTGATAAGATTTTGGTTGTAATCCAAATCTGAATGCGGATCCAGAATTTTTTAAAAGTATTAGTTAACTTTGCGATAAAGGGCACATTTTCTACATTTTTGCTAATAACTCAATAAGTTTTGAACAGAATTTGGTGATATTTTTAGGCAATACTGGTCATGGGGCGAAAGAGAAGTGATTAGATTTTGGTAGTGTTCCAGGAATGTTTCAAGGATTTCTTATCAATTAGTGACAGGGCATTTTTCTAGATTTTGACAATAACTTGCCTCCTTCCAAATGTTCGAAATGCCTTGGCAAAGGTTTGCACTTGGAGCAGTTCTAGTTTTTAACGACAGAGCCCCCGTTAGACTGAGTCAGGAATGGGCAACTTTCTTTATTATGAGGGCCACATTATTTTGTCAAAGCCAGAGGGCCAAATTTTTATACTGGCTAAGAAACTAAGAAGTCATAATACCGAAATTAATAACTTTGAAGTAATGCAACTAGCAATACCTAATTTTTCGAGCCAAACAGAATTCAAAGCAAATTTTAAAGCATCTACCGGTTATTCTGATATATTCTATTTAAATGTATTTTCTTATTTTTAAAAATGCCTTTAGTAACGCATGAAAAGGAATTCATATGAAACAGCTACAACTCAATTTGCTTGAAAATATGTCTGTTTTTAATCTTTCACAGGCAGATTTTCTCTGTTTTCATTATGCTAGTACAGCACATGCACAGTGATTGGTGACTCAAAATTGCTCTTTGGTGTGAGCATGAATGATTGTCTGTCTTGTTATGTGGCCCTGTGATTGGCTGGTGACCCTACCTCTTTCTCCCAGTGTTAGCTGAGATAAGCTCCAGCCCCATGTGGCCCTGAAGGGGTAAAGCAGTATAGATAATAGATGGATTTTTTGATGTTTTTAACTGTCTAGCGGGCCACATTGAGGGATTAGGGGTGGCCACATGTGGTCCTTAGGCCACCAGTTGGCCACCCCTTCTCAAAGTAAAACCCCAATTTTAGTATCAGTCAACTGCCTGGTGATAAAAGTCAATGGTATCAGAAAAATACAGGAGATTTTGTCAACCTTCACCCAAAGTAAGTAAAGCCAGGACCCAAGATAAAAAAACACCAGAATTTCCCTTTAAAGGTCAATCGGTTCATTCATTAAGTTTTTTTTAATTTTAGTGAAATGCATTACTAAGGGAAAACATCTATGAGGCACTTAAACTAATGATTCGTTGGTGCTTTCTCAGCAGCCTTTTACCTCTCCTCACACTAAGGCATTGGGGCTTGACTCAGTCACAAAAAGACCTTCAGAAAAACGTCAGTGACTCTTATTTACAACATTCAAAAACATGTGCGACTACACAGACACAGAGCAAACTAAACCATGTACACAAATCTCTGGACGTGCCCTCTGTCGACACCAGGGGGCGGTGTTTTCATTCGAGGGACGCCACCGCAGAGATGGAGTCTTACATCATCAGGGTCACGACTCCATGACAGCCCTCTGGACTCGAGTAAAAATAATTTTCAAGTCATTCAATGACACTTCTTTCTCTAGCAAAAAGTTAGCAGCTTAATAACAAAGCTGGAGGATTACTAATTATGGAAAATGATGGTGATAAACCTACAGAAAATAGGAACTAGAAATGGGCAGAATAAAATACTTCAGTCTGTTAGCAAAGATCTGTCTGTGTCTCTTTTTACAAACCTCTTATAGAACATACTTACATTTATATATTAATGTATTTGTAAGAGAAGAGAACATGAGATATGGCATCGACTGAGGCTTCAGAGCTGCTTTAGGGGCTTACTATTGAAACAAATCCCTGCTACGTTCATCTGCTTCAAAAATTCAGCTCCAAAATTTAGTCTATTCTGTATTTTACATTCTAAAAAAGAAGATGAATGAGCAGAAACTACTCCTGAAATGATTAGAATCTTTATGAGGACACTGCCAGCTTTTAGAGGTATCTTATTTCTACATCCCACCACCAGAGGGCACCATTGCAACCCTTCATTTCATCTGAACCGAACCTGAATAACAAAAATACATTTTCAGGGAGTCCCGTCACAGCAGCAGCAGCGCGTCCTCCTGCAGATCTCTCTTTTTGTCCTGAAACTGCAGAGAAGGAAAAACTTCACGTCAACAAAAGCTTCAGAGACAAACGATTAGAACATCAGGTAGTAACAGAGAGCTAAGATTTACCCGAGGGCCTCAGAACAAGATGGGCTTCCCGGCGGTCTTCTCCTGGACGTAGGAGGTGAAGCGTTTGAGGAACTTAGGGTACTCTCTCTTGGCCACTGCCCGGAGCACCGAGGCCGGGGCCCAGCCTCCAGGATTCACTGCAGGGACATGAGAAGAACTTTTTAATGAGCAGAAGAACTGAGTAAACGAGCTGATTTTTAGTTTGTTAAGGTCCCATATTTAACTCTTCTTCAGCATGTTTACACTGAGTCCAGATGACCCAACAAGAGTGGTCTTCAAACTTCTTTTTGCACCAGACATCAGGCCAAAAACTCGAGGCACACCATAATCACATCAGTATTCAAAATAACTCCTAGACATGAGCTACAGTGTCTGATTATTCTGTCCATGCTCATCTTTGTCTAACCTAATAATCAGCAAACAACTATAATACTCTAAAATATTGAGCTTGAAATATTTGAGAATCTATAAGCTCCAACAGTTCCTGCTCTTTAGATTTTGAAAATTCCAAAAGGGAGTCTGTTACAAACTGTTTTGTAAGGTGGCCGATGAGGGCAAACGGCCAACAGCAGCTCAATGCAGTTTAATAAGAGGAAAACGGCTTCGGGGGCAGAAATGTGCTGCAAGTTGGAAAACAAAACAAAGCCCAAAGCAATCAAACCCAGAACACAGCTGCAAGAGCAGAAACCAAGTACAACAGAAGCGCTCCAGGCCTGCAGGGGGCGCTGTGGCAGGGAAAGACTGCAGTCACGACAGCCACTCATTCATTTTCCAAAGTAAAATCAACCGCTCCTAAATTAGAAGTGCTCATGTATTTGAACCTTTACGGTAAATGCCCCGTGCTGAGTGAGAGCAGGATGACAGACAGGCTAAGCGATTTTTTCGTGTTCCTGTTTTCCTTTCATCAAAAGTGTGAGTAAAGTGAAGGAGTTTTTCACATGAATAATTCACACGTGATCTCTGAGCACAGCCTGCGGTTTTGAACCGTGGTTCTCAACGGGGCTGGCTTCGGGACCCACCATCACCCATTAATTTCAAGCTGCGACCCAAGTCAAGGAAAATTTTCAACATCTCAAATTTACTTAATAAAAGGATGCTGCACTTTGACCCTGAGATAGTACAAAATATCACAATTAGCCAACACAAAAAAGTTAAGTGAGAAATCAACACGACCTGCATGTGGAGATGCTAGAAATATATCTATCTATCTGTCTATATATATATATATACATATATATATAGACTCAATTAGCTGCATTTTAATTTTAACAAAAAAAAAAAGCGCATCTTAGGAACACAAGGTCTTAAGTATTAATATTCAATCAGTAGCACTAAATAAACCATTAACTTTAGCCTTTTTTAACAGACTCAACAGAGCTTTAGTGCACCAGCATGAACTAAAATAGTCCAACTACTGAGAAGTCATTTAAAAAATATAAAAAATATGTAGCTTAAGCTGACTGCCTACGTATTGAATACATAACAAAAACGCTTCGATTGAAATGTGTCTATTAGCATTTCAGGGTATTATCACCACCTATTGTTACCGAGTGGGAAAAGACGGCACTCCACTGCATAAGAATTCCCTTCAAAAAGAAAGCATAGGACTTTTTTCCTAACATTTTTTTTGCCCAGGCATAGGGTCGCGACCCATTGAAAAAGGGTCCGCAACTCAGTTTTGGGTCACGACCCACCAGTTGAGAATCACTGGTTTAGAAAAAAGTGTCTCTCAGTTAAATTCAATCTTTATTTGTATAACGCTAGTTCATAACAAGTGTTATCTCAAGACACTTTACAACAGAGACGGCTGAAGCCATACTTTTCATTTTATAGATATACATATATGCATATTTACAAACACATATAAATATGTTTGTACATACACATCCAGAGATGTATCCATCCAGGAAGAGACAAAGGGACTAAAAATAAGAATTTATGATGGAGACAAACCCATGGACGCCAAGATCATAAATCTTTATCTGTATAGCACCATATTTGTCTCTGCTGAATATCAATCCATCAATCTTTATTTGTATAGCACCATAAAACTCTTCAAATGTCTCTGAACAGCCCCAAACAAGAGAATAAAATATCCAAACTAGGAAGCACTCGGACAGGGCAGTCCTCCACCAAGGTAGCTCACATATCACTGTTACATCTATCAGCAATAGTTCCATGATAAAGTCACCATCATAATATGATTCCTTGACCTGAAAACCCACACCTAGCTCTCAGAATCATGTTGATATCATTATTAGTTAGACAGTTATTGAGCAAAAAGATCATTTAGTAATGGACTTGGATCACCAACAAACTCGAATCATTTTTAAGTTGGGTCATTACCAACATTTCCTGAAAATTTCAGCAAAATCCGTTTCTAATGTAATGTTTGAAGACATTAAAGACATGTAAATGAAGCAGAGCACAGGCACAGGAGGACACCCACCATTGGCGACGTAGGTGATTTTACACAGGATGTTGTCCCTGCTGATCTCTTTGTCTCCCTCTGGTGGGCTGACCAGCGTCTGGCAGATCATGGCGATGTTGATTTTGGCACGGACACATCTGCTGGTTGGCTGCAGGATAAAGGTTTGAAGATTAAGACTGAATCTTCTGGCATTACATCTAAAAGGTAAAAATTGTAGGGATGCACGATATTGGATTTTTGTCGATATCCGATATGCCGATATTTTTTAATGCTTTATCAACAATGCCAATATTTCTGGTCAAGAGCACAAGCTCTGTACTTAACAAAAATGGACTTGTTTCTTTCAGTGTTACGGTATATTTTTGTGAGGAACAGATGTAAAACAATAAAAAAGAGCATTTAACTCTTGCAAAAATGAAATGCTTGATTTTTAAATGTAACCATGCAGTGATGAGAAGGTGCATCAATATTGTACATTTGTGTAATTTGCTGATATTCCAGCCGATATGTGTGGCCGATATATCTGCAAAAATTCTATAGCAGCCAATACCTATACTTAACTTTTAAGGCTGATATCGGCCAATACTGATATCAAACCAATTATATTGTGCATCCCTAAAAAATACAAACTGAATCGGAGTCTGGCTCACCTGTGCGTCGTCGTGGTCAACGGAGAAGTTGCAGACAAGCCAGGTGTCTGGGTCGTTCTCGTTGTTGGCTAAAATCTTCCTCATGGCAGACAGGTAGAGCACGTCTCTCTGGGAGGCGGGCCACACTCGCTGAAACACGATAAATGATGACACATCCGTACAGTGTCATAAAAATCAAATGTGAAAAATAGGGCGGATCAGAGCCGTGGTGCTTACCTTGTGTGTTTGATAAATAACAACGGCGTTGTCTGAGAGAGTCTCCACGACGTTGAAGTTTTCAATCGTAGCTACAAAGAGGCAGAAAACATGAAAGTAAAAATATGTGTTAGCCTTTTTTTGTTTTATACACTTCATGGATCTGTGTTTTTTACGAATATACAGTCACACCACTGACTGCTGTCCTGGCCTGTGCACTAAAAGGTTTTTGATTGTCTTGTGGATCCTTGTGGATCACAAAATGTGATCTGAACTTTTTTTTTAGGTAGCCGTAAAAAAAAAAAAAAACCTTTTCAGTCAATTATTTCATGTCAACATGGCCTTTAAGTGCAACATAAAACTAAGTATGTTTCAAAAAATTAAGATTTAAAGACTTACTCTCCCAGTCGTTGCGGTATGTAGTGTCCCAAAAGTAATGGCACACCTCGTGACCTGTGACCCCCTTCACTGAATGAGTGGCCTTCAGCGGGTCGAGAACAATCCCATTTTCTTCCACCTCTCTCCTGTACACCTGCAAACAAAGACACAGTAAAAGTTAATTTATGTTCTAATGAAATCAGAATCAGAATCAGCTTTACTGGCCAGGTATGTTAGACATTCAAGGAATTTGACGCTGGTTTTACTTCACTCTCTAAGTACAGACTAGATACACACAGAGTTTACATACACATACAAACTGAACAGAAGCAGAAAAACAAAAAGCAGGAACTGAACTTATAAATAAAAATTAAAATTAAAATTAAGGTAAGGAATAGAATATGTACAATATGTACAAGATAAACAAGAAACAAAGTGCACAGGTTGGAGGATGAAAGTGCAGACATCAGACTTTGACTGAGGTGAAAATCATAGTAAGTTTTAGACTATTCAATTTCAATAGCACATATAATTTTCTAAAAGTTTTAAAGATAACTAGACGACTTCAGAGAAAGATTTCTCGGGAGCCTGCCTGATGCAGGATCGCTGGATGTGAGCGAATGCTGGAGGAAAAACTCTGCAAGTCTGTTATAAAGTAGTTCCAATGTTGAGCTGAACAAATAGGCACTTGAGAAAGATTCACAGTTATATTTTGAATAGCAGGCTTAAAGCAGTAGTTCAGCTTTTCTGAAGGAGGGTTTCTTGAGGCCAATGGCACTAGTAAATATAATTGCCACTGAAGCTCTACCCTTTAGGTTCTCAGCTGGTCTGGCGTCGAGACCCAACATCATCCCTTCATGACAAACTACGACCCACACTGAGGAAAATTTTTAAACTTCTCTTCTTCTATAGTGCAGTTTGAGCCTGAGACAGCCCAGAATATCACAGTATGTCAACACAACAAATATAACTTTAATGATCAGGTAATCTATCTATACATGGTCACATTATGCTATATAAGAAAAGAGACTGCCAACTTCTCTCATGAAATGCGTTAACAGTTAATTTTCCACCAGAGGCTTGTTAAGATAGCTGCGTTAGCTCTCCTGCTGTGTTGGGTAATGTTATACATCAATGACATGAAGCTTTAATTCTTCTAGTGATATATTACCTGTAGCTAATGTTAAGCCTATGTCAACAGAGCTCCTGGGTAACTTAAATATACCAGAAAATATTGAAGTTATTAAAACCATCACTCACCAAATTCAGTCAGTAAACTATCATTAGATATATTTCACTTGGATCGGCAAGCATCTTCAGCTTTCTGAATGCTTTGGTCTGCATGAGCGAAATGCTTGCACACTTCACAAACCAATCAGGCGGCAGTATTCCCCCACCTTCCCAGAGAAAAAACTGGTGATGTGAGGCCCTGTGAGCTAATATTTCCATTCTCTCACGCTTGTGGAGTGAATGTTTTTATCGAATTCAAGGCTCCCTTCAAGCGCTTGCACATGTTCGCAGTTCACTGATAATCTCTGGTTTACCTCCTTGTCCCAAACAGTCCCATGAGTATTTCCTGTCTTTCATGATCACATCTCTAACTTCTTTTTTGTAGTATCTGCTGACTGCCTCACTTGAAAGAACGATCCCCTTGATTTGCAGGGCATGCAGAACTTAACAGAAGGATCTGATATGGGAATTGTTTTTCATAAACACCACTGATGCCAATTCCTTTAGCTCTTTGTTAATTACTTTTAACTAGAATTGGTTTTTATTTCTGTCCCTGATCCTGTATGGACAGCCGAGAAGTTTGAAGCAAAAATTAACTCTGTAGGTGGAGGTTTGCTAAAGCTATACGGCTTGGAAGGTTCGTGTTTTGGTCTTATTTGAGACCCTTTTCCATTCATTTCAATGGGAGTTTCTTCGCCACTTTAGGTCAGTGGCATTGCCATGGTAACCCCTTCATTCAGCATTAATCATTGCACCCCATTCCTGACCGAGACGTTTGCAAAGAGGTGTTTTTGCCTCTTTTCTCAAAGTTAAAGGAGTAATTACTAGACAGGAAACGGCGTAATGAAGAGGAGAAGAAGAAGAAGGGTAAGAAATGCTTGCAGGCTACCTCGTCTGCATACACTATAATCTAAAATTGGCTCTCAAATTGGTTTAAAGTCATTGAAATATTCATACCTTCATTTCTCCCTCCTCTATAACCAGCTGCCAGTTGGCGTCTCCTCCGACATCCTGCAGTGAGAAGTTCATGTGATTCTGCACCATCTCCTCCACCTTTGAATGGACAAAAAAAAAAAAATCAAAATAAATACAACATACAGAAGAAATACAAACAAATATAAAGGGCAAAATGCAGTGTGAGCAGGTCCCCATGGCAGAGCATGTGACAGGAGCTCGTGCTTCATGCTGCTGTGGTGATGAGAGCCGTGTGTTTTTTTACGATGGTGTTGATGGTCATGCAAACAGTTTGAAATCAGGACAGGTGAGACAGAGAGGGAGGTAAGGGGCTCGCCAACTGCAGTTTTACCTCTGAGCTGAATCTGTGGACATGATGAGGGGGGGCGCTGACTATCAGATGAGGAGGGGGCTGACTATGAGGCTACAGAGGGATGATGATGATGATGATGATGATGGAGGGAATGAAGGAGATAAAGAGACAAAATTATGATACAAAGATAAGACGGAAAAAATGGAAAATTTGAAATCAAAACAAAGAAGTGTAGGGAAAGAGATGGAGCAGAGGAGATGGAGAGATCTTAGCGATGTGGAAGAGTGACCTACCTTCTCTGAGAACCTGTGCGAGCCCGAGCTGGAGTAAACGTCGGCAGGGGGGACGGGGCTGGATCTCTGAATCCTCGTCTTATCTGTTTGACACTAGACACAGATAAACACAATGTGAATCAATAAATGTTCTTTTAGCCTTTTAAAACCTCTTTTTTCAGATCTACCTAATTCAATTTGCACTTTTTTCTTCCTATTTTATTTCTCTATTTTATTTCTCTTGACATATTTATTTTAATTATCACCATATGTTGATTGTCTTTGTAGAAATTTACCAAGTCAAATTCCTTGTACCAATTCTGATTCTGATTCACATGCTTTGGTCACTTCAGCGGACAACCAGTAGAAGTTTTTCTTCTACCAAATGCATGTTTTGAAGATATATTTTCATATCCTTCAGCTCCACACGCAGATACTAAAGAAGCCTTCAGTCCCCACTATGCATTATTATTATACATATTAGAATATTACAAGAAAACAAAAACAGTGCAGGATGATTGCACGCTATAGTCAAAACATTTGCAAGAAAGTACTTTCCAATGGAGCTAAATCGATCCAATGTATGGGTCCAAACTTTTGGCCCTTCTCAGTTGAGGCCATGCCAAAACACTGGCAACTGAGAAAATGACACATCACAAAGTAAAAAACGAGAATAAAATATTTTATAAAAATAATTACAGAGCTGCATCAAAAGTATATTTAGCCTGAAAAACACTTTTCTAAAATTCAATTTAGTGTTTTTATTTTTAAAAATCCAGTACAATTGACATTTCAGTTTCAAATTGAAACACTTTTGGCCTGGATTTAGCGCCATACTTTCCAAACATCAAGCCAATTTGTTTTGACACAGCTTCCATGCACGGCCAAAGTGGATAAACAGGCTATTTTTGCAGCAAAAATAACAACTGTTTATGATGGACACTTGGGAATACTTGAATGCACTGGAGTACAAACAGGTAGGAATAAGAGATGGAGAAAACTGCTATGAGGACCAGAGAAACTCACATTACCTGTTGATACAGGTGTGTAAATTGAGAGCTCACGTTGTCAAACTGGATGAAATAAGAGTGTGGCTATAACAAATCACTTCAGGATATACAGCTGGTTTTCTACGAGCCTCCGCAGTCTGCAGCTCTCATCATACAGAGCTTCCCTGCTGTGATGCACATTCATACTTGTACAGACCAGACTTAATTTACAAACAGGAAAAACCAGAAGAGCCAATGAAAGCTCATCTTCAAAGTAAGTATTCAGCTTATACTGATTGTTAATAGCCCAAAGACAGGAGCCATGCTTTTAATGATAAATGATAAAATCACACTGAATGTTTGTTGTTGGGGAGGTGAACTGAGCAAGAAGAACAAAATTAATTTTGAACATTTGTAACTGTACATAATATTTGTTTTGGAAGGAGTGATATTTAAATACTCGAGAAAATGAAAGCGAGACCGTATTTGGATCAGAACGCTGCTGGCAGAAGGACAGCGTGTATGTTGGCTGTGCCGTGTAAAAAAAATTAATACCAAAACAAAACGGCTTTGTAATGAAAAAGTAAGTAGCTTTAAATATTCTGAACATAGCGTTTGATCCTCCTGCACTATTCTTGTGATTTATTATCACCTTAAATATTTGAATTAGGGGGAGTTGGTGGCCCCATGTGGAGAAACAGACAGCCATAACTTCTGTGCTGCCTCTTTCTACACAGATGCAGAGCTAAGCTCCGTCATGGTGGCTAATATTCGGGCTACTGCCAAGTACCTCATAGAATCACAAATCCCGAACTATCCCTTTAAGGAAGCCAGAGGAGCCTTAATGGACATGAGTAAGTCATCCCATACACTGCCACCCACACCCAGCTGTTACAACCATGCCACAGATGTATTTTATAAAAAGATGCCCGATGAAGGTAACAAATGCCTCATACTGGACATCAAGCATTGCTTTCTGCATTTACTTTAAAATTAAAACAAATACTAAGAAATTTTATATGGAAAACTTTTATACTAATAAGTATGGATATAAAGATCTAATAATTAATTGGTATGTGCATCAAAGGGTTAAATAATACATTCAAATAGTTTTAATTAGTGCTAGAACATCACACATCATGTGTAGTCTTGATATTATTGTGAGTTCTTGTTTGTTTTTGTTGTTACCTGTTCTTCTATCTTGTCCTGTCTGTCAAGAGCAGCCTCAACCGCATCAAAGAATTCATCCTCATTAATGAGACTGTTCGGACCCTCCTGCAATGAAGGGAAGAGGGGGTTTTATTAAACACTTACGAATGTTTTTTTTGCATCATGAAGAACTCTGAGGTTGCATGCATGCTACACTTTTCTGTGGCTCTCCTGCATCGCACTGTAAGCCAGTGTATTTAAATAAGGGAGTATTTTCAGACAAAAAGTGCAGTACTGTGTCTTTTCTTGTCAGCAATCCATTCATGACTTAATTCTATTTAAGGTGAAATATGCTTTAGTCTTGACAACGTTTCCACGCCCCTGCGCAAAGCATTCTGGGCGCACCTGAAGTGAGGGGTGGCGAAGGGTTATCACTTTCAAAGCAATTCTCAAATATCTTAAACTGTTCATTAATTGAGAACAGTAGTATACTAATGAATAAATACACCTTACGGAATTCAGTTATTGTTAAAAAAAAGGCTCCCTACAGATGGAGCCACTTCAGTTTTCCCCTTCCAGCCAAATGCCAGCCAACTTCCAGCCACTGGGAGTCTAAACAAGCATTTTTCACTTTCCTCTCATGGACCAGTAAAGAATCTGCCGAGGAAATTGGGGAAAATTTAAGTGGCTTCATCAGTAATTCAAGTACAACAGTTAGCGTCAGGGCAACTGAGCGGAAAATGTAGTGTCCATGGACAGTGACTTTACCTCATAGTCTGGACCTCCGAAGTGAGACTTTTTCTTCAGCTCATTAAGCGCCGATTTATAGCTCTCCTCTATTCTTCTTCTCTTTTCCATCTCCTACAAAGACAAAAATATCAGCAATAAAAAAACAGTCAGACTGAAATAAAAGTGCAGACAATATTTATCTTTCTTTTTTTTTTGGAACCAGTGTTAATTTTGTTGACTGATTATTTTTGTCATAGTTTTCGTCAACAAGTTTTTTTTCCCTGACGAAAACTAGACAGTAACTAATAAAAACAAGTGCACATGGACAAAAACTAAAACTAAATTCACTGGCATTTTCATCAACAAATCAAAACTAGATGAAAATGTTTGACAGAGACTTAATCCAATCAGACCTAATTTGGTCATGTAGAAAGTAGAGACAAGTTAGGAATATATCCAATCACAGCTACTTTGGTTGCTGGCATTCATAAAGGGTTATCAGATGTTTCATTTTATCCAAGTGTAAAACATGACTTCAGAAATTCAAGGAAACGTAAAAAATGCCTTACACTTTACACTTCATATTTTAGTCGACTAAATTTACAGGAGGTTTCATCAACTAAAACTAGACTAAAATTAAAACCATATAGATGACTAAATTATGACTAAAACTAAAAGATATTTTAGGCCAAAGACTATAAATAAAACTAAATTTAAAAAAGTACTGCCAAAATTAACAATGCTTGGAACTTAGTTTTTATTCATTTTCCACATCAAGAAAAATACATTATGAAACATATTTCTTTTTTTCTTTAGACATTAAGCCAGCAGAAATAGATTACAAAAATAAGATACAAACCAAAATGCCCACTCCAAAGAATAAACAATACTCATGGACAAACAAGTACATAAATAAGTGTTCATAAAGGTGGAGGGGAAATGAATATCATAAATAAAAGTTGTAATCATAAAGAAATAAATTCTTATCCACTCAAAGATACCACGTGTCAAAAGTACAGGTGCTAAGTCAACCCCAGGAAACAATGGTGGATATTCATCTTTCTTTTAAAAACAATTGGACACTACACGGTTGATTAGAGTCACGTTTATCACCTTATCCAGTCTCCTCTGCCAACTGTCCTCTCTCTTCACCATCAGGTCGATGCAGTGGGACAGGGTGGCCAGGATCCCGGCTGTGGTGGCCTTGAATGTGATCGCCTCACCCTTGAAATCAATGCCGTTGATTTCCTTGGAAGTCAAAGACTGGAACACTGCACACAAGAAGGACAGGGAGTCAGCAAACACTCTGAATTATCACCACTTACGGAGGAATTCTGCATCACTCACATTTTTCTTTGCTGCCATTGTTGTTGTGAATAAACTCTCCATCTGTCCGGGTGTTGGGGAAGTCATCTTCATCGTCCTCCACGACTAAAAACAAAAGAGACGAAGGTTTAGACTTCAAACATTCACAGGTAGCTCCTGCACACGTGTCTGTTCTTTCTTGACCCCTTAAAGAAGGTCTCCGAGGGGTCCAGGGCAGGGTGACGCCTTGTGGCCCATTCACAACTTAAGCAGCAGACCATCCGACTGACAGAACTCTGCTGTGCTGGACAACATGACAATGGTCTGGTTTCATCTTCAGAATGGACAGAGGGTGAGAGAGGAAAGGAGAGAGAGGGGGAGGAGAGGGAGAGAGGGAGGTGAGGAGAACAAAAGCAGGGCTTCATTCACTGCAGTTGTCCACAGGAGGACACAGTGTGGACTGCCATGAGCACATGTTCAGCCAGCCAAGATGGGGTGAGGGTGAGGGGGCTCGTAGAATAACTGCTCTCTGAGTCACAACAAACACAAACGCTTCCTTACAGAAATGTTCTTCAGGCCTTCAGCAGCTTCCCATCCAGCCAAAAGAATATTATCATATTTAAAAAATGCAAGGGAGAAATTTTAAGGGTATTTTTGTCATTAACCCCCTGAGGTTGACGCTTTTGTATGTATGCTTTTTTGGTGAAGCACATCGTTCTCAAAATATTTACTAACTTTACTCTAGCCTTTCTGATGAGCCCTTTGGTGCGATCGTAGCTCTTCCACAGGCTGAGATATCTCTCCTTAAACATCAGTGTCTTTTTGGAGACTTCCTGAAAGTAATCCATCATGATAAATCCAAAAGTTAGGTCTTCTAGGTATATTAATTAATCCAATTTCTGTATTGAAACACGTTAGTACAGTAGATAGTCGCCATCTTGTCACCCGGATGCAGTTCATCCACTATTTCCTGTGTCTTCTGAGAAAAATATAATAAAAACATTATATATTTACCTATGCCCATTTGGGTTTTAGTCCAAATCGTGTGCCTAGTGCGCACGGATAATTCTTATGGATTTATAAACATTATTTCATTTTTACACATATTATGACTGGATATGATGTCAGGAGGGTTAGCCTGTCGGATGAACAAGCGCTCTCTCTCCCCTAGAGACACACAGTATCAGAGACACACAGGTAAATGTATGCTTGCAACAATTCTTTTTTCCTCTCAAGGAAAAAGAACTCATAATGTATGAAGACATTTTGCCATAGTTTTATCGAAATATGTCCCAAGATAAACTGAATTTCCCATTAGAATTTAAGGGCATGCTGTAATTTTGTTATCAAAGGTACATTACTTAAAGAAATGAAAAATAACAGGGCGTTCCAGTGTGAAAACAGTGAAAATATTCAGTATTTTTGTTTTCAAACATTACCACAACTTGCAAATTGTTGTCGTGTTTTCAAGGAGGGAAAATGGGGAAGGGTTTTAACCCCAGGAGTCCAGGGTGGGCAAAATAAGTGACTTAGATAGGCAATGCTGAAATTTTGTTTAATTATTTTAATCAATATATCAGCCAGCCTTGTCATAGATATTGTACACATTTAATGTCTATGATTTTAAGTCAGTGCATCCTTGATCTTCTTCCGAGACGATTGTGGAGGGATAAAATGACTCTTAACAAACCTCACGCCACAGGATGATCTGGTTAGAAAATGTGAGGGCCACCAGATAATTTGGCTTTTGCTGACTTTGGTAGAAAGCTGGGATCCGAGCTGAAACTCAGGCCGATTATCCTGAAGTGTGCCGCAAACCCCTCTCACAGGGATGCTATAGGGGAAAAATCCAAGCAGACTTTACAAGTTGCCAGCTGTACTTATCCCATCATATACTTGCTGCCAATCCAAGCAAACTCTTGGGATTTCACTGCCAAATGTTGAGAGGGGAACCCCCCAAGAATCTGAACTGTCCTGTTTTTCGCACCATCTGTGAGGGTGACAATTATACACATTTGAACCTGAACTGAAACAGGGTTTGGCTGTCTTTAGGAACACAGGATAGATCAGGGTTTACAGTACCAAACTGTAACTATACTGAAATAAACCTGACCACCTGGTGGAAACTCGTTAACAGTGACTTGATAATCCCTGATTTAATTATCCAGACTCTGAGTTTCTTCCCTCAGAGAAGGATCTAAAGCAGGGATAGGCAACTTTGATTACCGGGAGGGCCACATCATTTTTTTTCAGTGCCTGAGGTCTGCACTGTTGCATATTGTCAGGCACTATCAATACAGAAAAAAATACATAAATAAATAAAAAATATCAAGTATAAAGCTTCAAAAAAGGATGATACCAACATTAATATATTTTAACTCAAGCATGATTAAAAATTCATGATTTGCATATGACACATAACTAAAGCCAGTTTAAGCTTCTTTTTAACGCAAAAAGAATGCATGCTTACTAATGTATTACCTTTACCGTCATTTTGAAAATATAGTTTTTACTAATACTATATATTATATTTTAATGCCTCATCAATAAATTTAGACATACAATCATCACAAAGTTTGTTCTTTAATGACTTTTAAAAAACAAAGCATGTACCAGCAATCTAAGGTTGGTAGAAATATTTAATCACCTATTCTAATTTGTGCATTATGCAGTACTGGTTACTCATGACGAATCATATTAGCGGCTGACGTTATGTTATCTTCATATTTCCAATATGTTTTTTTGGTTATTTTTCAGTGATTCTTACTTTTATCCCTCTGCAGCTCGTCCTTGGACTCAGCATCTGCACAGCTGTCAAAGTATTTCTGCAGCGTGTCCACCTGTCTGCACAGGATGTCTCTGAATGTCTCCATCTCTGCCAGCTTCTCCCTCAGGCTGCGGCCCTTCTAAAAAATAAACCATCAGAGTTGTTTGGCTTTTTTAATGATGCACAACATACTGTAACCGATTCAGCATGCATGTGAGAACAGAAAGTAAAGGCCTGTGTTTGCCTACAAATATACACAGATTAAAAACACAGAGGCCTTCGCAATCGTCCAGCCTCAGCGAACATTTACCCTGAAGGAGGACGTGGAGGTGGCAGAGTACCCACTGGTGGCCGAGGTGAGAGACAACATGGAGCCGTGTCTCCGCAGACTGGACTCAGAGCCATATCCTGAATCAGCCTGTGAGAAAAAACAGACAGAGCAATGAGGTTAGAGACTTTTATGTTGTTAGAAGGGAGCCTAACTTAATGAAATCCTTACTAATTACTTTAATTAACAATTAACCAGAGGTATATCCAGAGAACATAAAACAGTGCCCCAAATAGCTGCAGTAATTTGGCAGTGAGTTACAAAACAAACCCAGTGACACCAAAGAAAAGTTCAGGTGCTAATAATAATTCCCTCAAACTGACTCCTGTAATCTACATCCGAGCTGCTTATCTAATCAAAAGAGTGCTCATACGGTATCCTCAGATTTGTGTTACACAATCAGAGCCAGCTTAATTCACACTCCCACGCAGATGTTAGTTACATCTAATTTGTTCTGGTGTTTTAAATATCTCAGATCACACTTGTGAGGTTTGAAAATCTATTATTTTTCTTAAAGTTAAATTAAGTTTATCATCTAAATCATGAAGAAGAGGCACTTTTGGAGGCTAAGTTTCAAACTATCACAAACTCCAACTTCAAACTCAATTATACATCTTGAGGGATGGGTTAGGAATAATTCTCTTCTTTTCGTAGTTTTTTTCTGTTCTGTTTTGTAAATTACTTTCATGTCAGAAATAAAGAGTAGGTGTAAGCTGGTTTGGATGTGATTGTATTGTCTGATGGACTTGAATACATCATGCCCAAGGTGCACACAGAGCAGACTTTTGTCAGCTTTGAAACACCATTAGATTCGACACAGCTACTAACCACTGATGAACTTGAATAAAACCAGCCTTTGTTTTCTCTTAACCAAAAATAAAACTAAACTGAAAGAAGACGACCAGTCCCTTCTTTCTCAGGGCTGTCTCCTCTCTTTTGATCCACACTTTAGGTTAGGGTTAGCTTGTATGTTTCTTCATTTACCTTCTTTGAACCTGGAGGCTAATCCCCATAACATAAGTACATAAAAGATTCTCCATGTTTTGCTTTAACTTAGGTTCATAATAAATGGTGATATAAAAAAGGATCGACATAGGGCTGTTAATTAGCAACCATCGGGCAATATGGTATCCTGAAACAGGAGTGAAGATACACTCTATAATGATATTCATATCATAATTATACTGTGATAAATTGCAGGGCAAAGTTTCACTTTTTTTATTTCAGAGTCTATTTTCAGTTTTGTTCTTTTAACAGAGTTAATAACCATAATCCTATTTGAGAAGAAATAGTCTTATAGACACATCTCTACTGCCAACCAGTGGCCAGAGGCTGAACTATAATACAAAACACACAGGTCTCAAGTTTCTGTTAAGTATTTGTGATAATCATGTTATAAAATACTGATATCAAGTTGGGCAGCAAAATATCGCAATAAAAGCATCAGTGCTTAGAACTATTTGACCACCTGTCACAAAATTGTTAGCATTTTGTTATTGGACAAACAATTTGAAAAGGAATGAGGACTTTCAAACTTACGGAAGAGGATCAGGGCCACTGTAAAAATAAAAATAAATTCTGAGAAAAATCTCAGAATTCAGAGAAAAGTCAGAATCTCAGAATTCTGATTTTTTTTTCTCAAAATTCTGAGAAAAAAGTCAGACTCTTAGAATTCTGACTTTTTTTCCCTCAGAATTCAGATATTTTTATATCCTGAGAAAAAAGTCAGACTTGTGAGATTTTCTGCAGAATTCTTTTTTATTTTTTACAGTGGCCTTGATATGATTATATTTTAGCATTAAAAATATCATTTCAGTTGAAGGGCTTCCACATACTGGTGTATTAACCATTACAGGAACATAAAAAAGGATTTTGGTACTAATGCTGTTAGTTATGGCCACTGTGGCATAAACCTTACATCAGGTGGAGGTCTAATAAATTTGTTTCTTTTCTTACACCCATAATCAACAGTATAATATTTTAACTAATAATGAAAATGCTTGTCAAATGAAATAAAAGAAATACTATGATTGCTTCCAAATTAGCCAAACTCTTTCAAATAGACTATCTTCTAGTCTAATGATCATATTACCTAAACTATAAATACAAACTATTTTGTCCTAAACTTTATCTTACTTCAGAAATTATCAATATTTCTTATCTACTTGATTAATTTTCCAGCCTCACCATAACGATGGAAAAGTGATTATCTTTGGGTTTTAGACAAAACAAGACATTTCAGAATATCAATATAGATTTTTATGATATCTCTTCTTTCTGCCTTTTTTTTAACATTTATTAGGAAACAAACTAATAGATTTACAAAATGAAAAAAAATATGCACAATTATATCACTGATGAAAATAACCTGCAAGCAACCTACCACTTTCAAACATGTTTATTGTGTTATTTTTCAATATAATGTACACAGTTCTAAATCGGAAAAATATCTGCTTCTTTTCTTAATGTTGCAATAAAAAATTCAACAGGTCACGGTGATCTCAGCACAACCTGACATGAATTCAGTCACCAAAGCACCCAAACTGAATCATCAAGTGACTTCTTGTAAACCCGTCCGGTTCCCCTTCAGTCTTACATAACAGCCCGGGGCCTCAAAATAGACGGGACAGCAGAGAGAAGAGGTTCAACAACACAGATCAACAATAGCAAAGACAGATGCGCTTCCCCTTTAAGAGGCACCACTTCATTCGACCACCAGAGGGCAGGAGACGCAAACGCACGTGACGAGCATTTGCTGAAGCCCGGGGTAACTGTCGGTCAACGACCAGAAGTAACTGGGCCTGTGTTCACATGGATTTGAGTCACTGCTGCTGCCCTTTAGCCAACATACGGCTGCTACCCCAGTGACTTCATCAGCACAGATAGGACTGTGGCTCTGTCTGCATGAGGGTGCTTCATCTGTCCGATAACAGCCAGTCAGGGGCAACACCACGTCTTCACTGAGTGATAAAATCATGGAGCAAGGTTAAAAGCAGCATTAATCAGCTGCTGGAGGCCGTGCATAACAGTGACAAACACTCGCAGGTTCATAAGATGCTCTGTGCATAAATTAATGACAGCAGTTTTAGTGCGTTAAGGTAGTTAAAACTTGGATGCACAAACATTATTTATTCTGGAGAATAATGTCAATCAATCAATCAATCAATCTTTATACACATAAATGCATATATACAAATACATAAAATAAATATATTTGTATATACACATCCATCCATCCAGAGATGTACCCATCCAGGTAGAGACAAAGGGACTAAAAATAAGAATTTATGATAGAGACAAACCCATGGACACCCAAATCATAAATCTTTATCTGTATAGCACCATATTTGAATTTGCTGAATATAAATTTATTAAAGTTAAGCCCCTTGAGATGTGGCATCTCATTTTGAAGAGGGACCTCATGTCTATGTGGTTGTAAAGACAGTTGCTCTTGATGTATAATCAATACAACCATGGACAGAGAGATCAATCTAATATTAACATTAATATCTATAATGAATATAATCTGGAGAGAGATGATGTTGATTAATATAGCAGCATCAAGCCAAACTGTCATTAAAATGGGTCTAACTGAATCCAGGGACAACATTTTCCTCAAGAGGAAAGTAAGATCTGATCATCTTTTTCCCACTCTGACCGGCAAAAGTGTCTGTGTAACATATTCTTTTTTTGTTTGAATTCATCAAAGAAAATGGTGAAAACCAATAAATACTGATGCAATTCAAGCAGAAAAAAACTGCCTCAATATTCTTGCTTTGCCCTTTAAACTACAGAAATAAAAGAGCTCAATGTATTTAATAAAAAAAAAAAAAACATCAAATTTCGTGCATAAAGTATGCACCAAATTTGATATTGGTGCAAAGAAAAGTACACTGCAGGATGCCCCTGCTACTTCTAAATCCAAAGTGCAGATACACTTTGGCTTCAGCAACATTAAAGGGATATATTAGGATATGTTGTTGAGATATTCTGTTACATTATTATTTTTGCAATTATCAATTATCACAGAATTGCTGCATCCTGATTATATTATCGTGTATCGCGTATCATATCGTATCGTGAGGTACCCTGTGATTCCCATCCCTAGTATCTTGCACACATTTCTTTATGCTTTTGTTGTCAGATTATATTATCCAGCCTCTTCATGTACTACAGGAAAGGGCAGACCCTAAATTAAACATATTTTTTGTAACAAAAAGGGAATGTTATGTGAATCATGAATTGAAAATCAATTCTGAATCAAACCATGACCCCCAGAATCAAACCGAATCATCACCTACTTGTCGATACACACTAGAGCTGGGAGATATGGCCTAAAATTAAACCTCTGTTTTTTTGTTTTTTTTCTCACAAAACTCAATTTACGATTTTAATTGATTTTTTTCCCTCTAAAAAAAGGCCTTAAATTAACACAAGAATTCCAAGAATCAAGTTTTAACAGAAGTTTAACAGAAATTCTCTCTTATAGTTAAAGTATAGTTAAAGTGCAAGCTGTAATTTTTCATAAAATGTTGATTATGTAGTTTCAAATGCGGGCAAGTTTGTGTACATGAGCACTGAAAGCCGAGCTGTTTTCACTGTATATTAGGCCTGAAGGATTTCAGGAAAAGATCTAATTTTTCTGGCAGATACTGCGATTTCAATTTGATACACCACTTTCTTCAAATCAAGCTTCAGTGCAATTTTCACTATGTTTACAGTATAGACAACAGTAAGGAAATCAATGATCAAAAGCACATAACAATTATTCATCATCTAATATTGATGATAAATAATCTGTTTTCATTATTTAAGGGATACTCCAACTTCTACTCCTAAACAGAGGCTTTGTGTTAAATGCAAAAATAGTAAAATATTATGTGTAAAATAGTTGACACAACAGATCCTGGGTCAGTCAGGAGTGCTGCAAAAAATTGCAGCTTTGGTGATCACATGATTGCATTTTCTGAAATTGCGATTTTGATCCGAAAATGATAAATAGTTCAGCCTTCTTGTATATTAACATGGAACTAAAAAATTATTAAACTGAAAAAAATACAAGCCTAAACATGTGCTTGTGCAAAACCTGACAAGGCCTACCATCATGAAAACAGTGAATGTTTACATTTTCAAACATTAAAACAACTTACAACTGGTGTAAGTCAAGAAAAAGAATCATGATTTTTCATTTGTAAATCTTCTGCAAAAAATAATTAGAACTAATCAACAAGCAACAAACCTTTCACAGCAGAAAATGATTCTGTCAAGCCTTGACTACTGGCAGGAAAAATAACACGCAAACAAACTCACAACAAAAATGATTTACATATCTTCACTTCACAGCCCAGCCCTAATTCACAGCTCTAAAAAGGATGAGAAGTGTTACCCTGAATGGCCACAAGTCAAACCATGTGGCCAATAAACTTCAAGCCAAAGCTTACATTGACACAGAGAGTATCCTAGAAACAAGTGTTGTTTTCACATTTAGCCGTCTCAAACTATCAACACGGTGATGTGTTAGCTGTAGTGTTTTGTGTCTCCCTGGAGACGCTGATCTGCTGAGTGCTGCCGTGAGTAATGTGGGTTTAGACGAGGAAGAAGGGGCTTCAAGGAAGAGGAAGGGTTTATGTGGTGACTCAGTGTGGGTGGGCTTTCGTTGTCTGGAGTGTGTATATGTGTGCGTCTATGAGTCACGGTGCCTCCCTTGTGCTGGAATGAGTGAGCGAAGGAGAAGAGGAGGAGGTAGAGGGGGGTTTCCCCAAAGTTGAAGATCACGAGGATGCATGCATGTGTTTCTGCGGATGGACTGAAGGTGTGGCTCATCTATGACTGACTGACTTACTATGATGGCTCCATGCTGGATTATATCCCCTTCAGATTGAGTCTTTTAAACACGCAGCTCTCTTTGTTGATGTCAGGAAACCAGCTATTATTTTTCCCTGTAGCTACCATGAACACAAAGGTGATAAAGATTTGTTCTTTTCAGCAGCGTAGTACATTAGTGTATATATAGTATGACAATAAACACCTCCATTGTTTTGTGCTCTGCAATACACAGTAGGGACTGCAACCTGCTTCCTCCGTCCTTGACACTGACTGAATATAATGGGAGCTACTTCACCTTTATCCACACTGCACAGCTTTTCTCTTGACAATTAAAGGGCTCCATATTTGCAGCACTGTGCAGAGTGACATTGTTCTGATTTTTCCACAGAAAATCAATGAATAGGAAGCAGAACTTTCTCACAAATCTTAATGGACTCTCCAGTGAACCTTTGTTGGAATAAGACATCAATAACAGAACCTGACATTATGCTCACAACTGTTTGTCTAGACGTCTCCAAAAACAGATCATTTTGATTTTTAGACCATTTCTGTTCCAGCTGCTTCGATTAGCAAGGGAAGGAGTGATTCTAAACTTTCTTGGAGGGCGGCACGGAAGGTCGCTAGTTCGATCCCCATGAGGAGTTTGCATGTTCTCCCATGCACTCCGGCATACTCCAACAGACCAAAAACATTAAGTTAATCGGTGACTCCAAATCACCCTTAGGTGTGAGCATGAAGGATTGTCTGTCTCTCTATGTGGCCCTATGATTGGCTGGCAACCAGTTCAGGGTGTACCCTGCCTCTCGCCAAATGTGAGTTGAGCTAGGCTGAAGCCTCAGCTACACGGGAAGGGAAAAGTGGTATAGATAATGGATGGATAGCTCCTTAGAAAAGAGGACTTTTTTTTTTTAAAGAAATATAACATAAGCCAAAAGCCAGGGATGCACAATATAACATTTTTGATATTATCTGATATACAGGTGGTCACCAACGTTTTCAGACAAAAGATCACCAATGATGCTGAAAAGAGAGGCAAGATCTACCATCCTTGACAACAGAAAAACACCATTTATTGTGTTAAATAAATGGTGACACTGTTAAATTTTACTCAAGACTATAATGTCTTGCTGTGAGTGTCTGTGATGATCTGCTGCACAAAAATTGCCCTCTAAGGGACAACTAATAAAGTGAAGTGAAGTGAAGTGAAGTGAAGACGGTTATTCTTAATCTGAAAACTTTTAGAAAAAATAATCACATTTGCACTTAACAGCTTGTGTATCATAGTACCAAACAAAACTGATGAGACTTTAGGGCTGGAACAGCACAAGTAAGCCTGTATAAAACATTTTCAACAGTCAAACCAAAGCAGCTGGATTTACCAGATCCATTTATGACATGAATATGCGGACCTTAACATTAAGTGTCCAATTAAGACCTAATTCATGTCCTGGTTTAAAGATCTATCAGAAATCTACCAGCACATCAAGATCTACAGGTTGGTGACCCCTGCGATAGAACTTAATTCCAAATTCATCATTACAGATATTGATATTGTTTGTTTTTTTTTTTTTCAAGGGCACAAAGCCACCACTTTATAAAAAATGACCTGTTCCTTTCACAATTACAGCCTATTTGTGTTAGAAACAGATCTGGAGCAAGAAAAATAACACATTCTTCACTGAATGTCACTTTTGTATATATAAAAAAGGAAATTCAGAGATGAAGAGGTAAATCATCATGACGCATTTTTACGTTTTGCCAGAATTACAGTTATAACAACATTTACATGGCCAATAGGTGAAGCCAAAATACTGGCAAAAACTTCCATATCTGCCAACGTCAATAATCAACCTAGTAGGCAATAATCTGCTGTTACTGGTATTGATCTGATAATATTGTGCATCCCCAAAAGTTCTGTGAATTTTGACTTGTCTCTCTTCAACAGTTTTGATATACAGGGGTCTTTTATTTTGAAGGGTAAAAATGAAGTTAAATGTTTTTGAACAATTGTGTTTAAGCTAAAATGCTGTTGATAATTCTGTGTCAAGAGACAGCTTATATCACCCTCACTTGTTATTTCATTATTAGATTGGCTTTGAGTACCAGAGAACCATCAGAGACAGCGACCCATCAGCAGGTCCATGCACGAGGTAAGATACTGAATGAGCTCTGCAGTACTCGGTCATAAGAAAATGCAAGTACTGGAGGACGGCTTTTACAAGAAACTCTGATTGCTGATGAAATGTATTTACATTTTTTAAGTTTTATGTGCTGACATGCTGATTTGTGAAAGGTGACTGTTGGTTTACAAACATTACAAGCCAGAGTGCTCTATATAAATTCAATTAAAATACAGGATAATCAGCAGCATTCAAAGTGATGTCAAAATGAGTAAATGAGCAACATTTTACAGTGCTGAGTCCATGACAAGCAAATAGGCACCATTCTTTCAACTACATGCTATAACGAAACAGAGACGGGCAGACCTCGCCCCCCGCTAATTAGCTTAGCTCAAACACTGGGAGTCAATCGGTAGCGTAAGCCTGCCTCTGCTTACAGTCATCAGATAAACTCTTCAGAAAATCTAAACAGTTTAAAGAGACCAATATTAGCACTTTACGTAATTTTCGAAAGAAATACATACGAGACTAAACGCCATAGAAATTATCCTCGTCCTCTGTTGCAAAGTCGGCCATAACCCTTGGTACCAGTCGTCTTCAACTCCCTGCGGTTTAGTTTCATATGTAGTTCTTTTGAAAATCACATAATATTTACATTTCACCGGCAATCAGAGTTTCTGGTAGAATAATGTAAATACTACTATTTTTCATGCTATTTTTTATACCATTTTTATACTTATTCTTTATCAACGCTGTCCCCTTTGCTGCTGTAATACTGCAAATTTCCCCGTGTGGGACGAATAAAGGTTTATTCTATTCTATTCTATTCTAATACTCTTCTAGTCTAAAATAGATGATGCAACATGAAAAAAAACAAGTACCAACAAGCACACAGGACTGTTCAGGGTTGCTGAAGAGTTTATCTAATGACTGTAGGCAGAGGCAGGCTAACAATACCCATTGACTCCCAGTGTTTGAGCTAAGCTAATTAGCAGTGGGCGCGCTCTGCCCGTCTCTTTCTTGTTACTGCACGCACAGTTGAAAGAATGATGTCTACCTGCTTATCATGGACTCAGGAGTGAGGCAAGACACGAAAAGAAAAAAAATGTTGGTGTATCCTTTTAAGGATTTGCAGGAGCCCCTAAAAAGTGTCCCTTTGTATTCTTATCTGCTAAGATGAGTTCCAAAATATGAGCATAACAGATATTGCCAAAAAAAACTTATACTGTGCATCTTTAATGTTAAAGGGACCAAACACAGGTGCACATTTCCACACAAACACACAACACTATACTACAGTGAACTAATCTAAAGACAGGTGAAGCACTCAGTGAAGCCTACAGTCCTACAGACTTGCCCACAAACGCACCAGTGGTGGAGGGATGATAATTGTTCCCTGGACTCCTCCCTTCTCTCTCCTCCCCTCTCTGATACTCTGATAGAAACACACATGCACACAGTAAACACAAAAGTCTGGACCTTGTATTGGATTATTTTGAGGATAAAGGATTTGGTGTCGGAGGACTGCAGCTCCTGTGGTGAAAAAGTGCACAGCTTACCCTGTGAAGCTCAATGGAGTCGATCCACTGGTTTCTGTGCTCGGGGTCTTGTGCTCGCAGGTACCAAACGCTGTCGTTGACACTGATATCCAATCGGCACTCGTCAAATTCATGAGGCTGAAAGTACAGAAACAGTAAAGAGGATGGTAAACTGCAATGTGAGGCTCAAAACGTTTAGTTCTTAAGGATGGGAGTTGATAAGATTTTATTGGTACCAATGCAATCATCGATTCTGCTAGTCGATTCTATTTTTTAACAATTCCCTTACTGATTCTTGCAGGTTTTCTAGTTGGACAAAAGTTGAGCTCCTTATGTTTTAAGTGGCAAAACTGTCAAACACATGGCACTTCAGAAATTCAATGCCGTGCTGCATGGATGAATGCCTCTACAAGGTGTTTCCACTCTTTAAATGTTGTGCATTAAGTGTCTTTGGTCAAAAATCAAGTCATAATTTGGACCACAACTGCCGTTATTACACGTTAGACTTCTTTGTTATCATTTCTGCAAACTTGGCCCTGATAGGAGGCACACAGAACAAAGTGGAAGGAACTGATAAGAGTACTGTTAAGCAAAAAGACGACATTGATTTTTGAGGGAGCTGTTATCGATTCTCAACTGGAATTAGTTTCCAATTCCCACTCTTAGCCATCAACTTCATTCTTAACTTAAAGCTGCTGCAAGTAAAGAAAAACACTTGTACTACTTTCTACCTATTTTTATACTTTATTTTATTTCTCCTGACCCTTATTTTTTATTCTAATTATATGTTGATTGTTATTGCACCAATTTACCAAGTCAAATTCCGTGTATGTGCAAATGTACTTGACAATAAATACAATTTGGAGTCCTGCAAGGGATGGAAAAAAGGGTATACAGAGAAAAGGTATAATTTCTGTTGTTTCACAGGAGCCACATTGTTAAGAACTTAAAATGTTGACACCTTCACACAAACAAGCAGAAAGGTGCAGGATTTCATTGGTTGCCATTGTGGAGTTCAACAACCATGATTTAATTCTGTTTGTCTTTGAGCAAGATAACAGACAATGGATAATAGTTATTTTGATTTTGATTGATTTTTTAGGGAATGTTTGTCTTGGCACAAGGAAGAAGTGACTAGATCTCGTTGGTGATCCGAGTTTGGATGTGAATCCAGGTTTTTTTTATTTTTTAAGGATTTGTTAAAGTTGCATCTTCTTTGCCTTCTCTGTATTTCTTACGTCGTCACACAGAATGCATGTCCAGTTTGACATGCTCTATTGTACGTTGAAAGTTAGCATGAATAAAATACAGCATGCTTGGACTCAAAAGTGTGGGAATCAATCCAGTGTTCAGTGAAGCTCAGCAGTAGCCTGGGACTACCTTCTGGACTCTAAATGTCCAGGGTGAAGCTCAGCAGTTCCATCACATTTAAGATCACATCGTATGTTGTCTTGAACCTTGCTCCAGCAAAGCAGTGTCTTAGTGACTAGAGGGCAAACCAAAAGCACCTACAGACAACAAAACTCCACTTTCTCTCTCACTGTTTTTTGTTTTGTGTTTCAATGTTGAATCAGACTGGTTGCATAAAAGCAGCTCTAGTACTCTATTTGCATAAAAACGGCTGCAGATACTAGAAGTGGCCGTTGGACTGATTTTGCGGTCTAAATTAAAATATATATTTCCACACTACTAGCTACTGCTAGTGATTGGTAAAGTGTGCTCAACTGACTGAGACAACCCTGATAAAAAGTTAAGGGGCTGTTGTTTTTTGCAAAGGAAAAAAGATTAATGTTTAGTATGAACCATGGTGGAAAATAAAACAACTGACTTAGTACAGGGAAAGAGAAAGTGGTGCAGAAACACCTCATACCGTGTTGATTTTTCACTTATAGGCTGTTTATATCGAATCATCCCCCTCACTCATATAAGACACAAAGACAGGATCAGATACTTTACTAGACTTTATTGTTTGTTGGTTTGTTTGTTTAGGACTTTATTTCATTCTGTCATTAAATAAGACATTCAGTAAAAACAAAAAAGTCTTAAACTTGAATGAAAAGGAGCAGAAAGAAGAAAAATCTTATCGAGTATGCCCCTCTCTCACAAAATATTAATCAACTAAACACATAATACAAATTAACAAGAGCTGCAGGCCAACATGCCTTTTTACATTTCATTATTTCTTATTTACAAAAACAACCAACAAAACAAAAAAAACAAAACAGACCACATGTTAATTCACATTTTGCCACAAAACAAACATAGCAAGACTTAGATTAACACCTTTAACTGTACTTACTTACTCAACATACTGACTTTGATACTTTTTTGATTTAGCTTCTTTAGTTTCTGTGTTCAGATGGTTCCATAAACTGATTCCTCTCACTGTAACGCAGCGTTCCTTCAGTTTAGTTCTGAGTCTTGTTTTTTTAATAAATATTTCAGATCCTTTTAAATTATAACTTTCTCTTTTTCCAAATCGGTTCAGGATGTTGATATGAGCTTTATACATAATCTGAAACATACTGAAATCTACTAACTCAACTACAATTTAACAAATAATGGGTTTGAAGGATCTCAGTATTGACTTCTACTAATAATTCTTATTGCTCTTTTATTATAGATAATTCTGTAAAATTTGCACTATTTGTGGAACAAATCATTTCCAATAAGCTGTCATGTATTTCTTAGCATGCTGTCATTTTCTTGTCATTGGAAAAGCAATCCTCTTTCCTGATCGTGAATAGCAGGGGGGCGACATGTGAGGCTGTCATCCTTGAATATAGCTATTAAAACAACACTGAAATAGCAAACTGCCACTCTCGTCCTCCTGTTACATGGTGGGCGACAATCTGTTCATGAGATGGCGTTAACACACGAGAATATGGCAGTCCACCGCGGTCACAGCGATAAGCCTGCCTCTTCACTCTGTGCCTATCAGCTGGATATATCTCTCTGTGATATAGGTCAAAGACGAGGGGAGCAGATGCACAGCGGCCTCCGTTTTCAGGCGGAGTCCCATAGGAGGAGAAGTGGCAGATAACTGGCCTTTTAAGGCAACTTGCAGAACGGAGCATATTCCTAATAGCTCTCTGGTGTATTGTCAGCGCTGAAAACTGCTGCGCCGGCACTGCCATCAACCTGGGAGTGTGTGTGTGTTTCTTCGAGTGTGTGTTTGTGCTTGTGTTTGTATGAGAGGGCTGAAGTGGTGGTAAGACAGCGCTGGTATTTACCTGCTGTGTGGTGTTTACTGAATGCATCAGGACTCCTCTGCAGTGAGTCCCAAGGCTAAAACACTCTCAAGGTCTAATCACAGAGAAAGAGCAGGCTGATATACGAGTCTGGCTCGTTCAGTTGCACTTGAGGACACAGCGGAGAAAAGACTGAATGAGCAAAAGACATGAGACTGCAGTAAAACTGAGAGCAATAAAGGGACTGAAGCAGAAAACAAACTACTGCATTCCTGTTTAAGCCTCATCACAATAAACACATTTTATATCCCTAAATGAGTTTGTATTATCATGCATAATGAGTCTTTGCATTGTGTTTGCAGTCCTGCAAAGATAACACCAGCCTTTTCAGCACTTTAAAATCAGTGACTGTTTAATTGACGTTTTTATTGATTCTTTCGTTTAGTACATCAATGCAGTTTGTGAGTCTAAGTATTGTAATTACACTCTATTGATTGCTTCAGTCTACCAACTTTAATTGATCAATCCAAGGTTACAACAATGTTAGATTCATAACGACAAGTTACAGCAAAACAAATAAAGATAATCATTAATGGTTGCTCACTCATAATCTTTTATCATCTGGTGAGGGAGCAGGCAGCTTGAACAAGAAGTGAGTGTGACTTTCAGGGTTAAAAAAGGAAGAAAAATGCAACTTAGGGGAAGGGATTTATTAAATATGTCTGATGATGTTGGAGTGCTGTATTCCATCTTAAAAAATATTAGTTTAACCCTTATGAAGATGTCGCCAGTGACAGAAAAAGACATGCGTGATTCAATAACGCTATCCAAATAATTCAAAATAATGTGTAAGTAATGTAAAACATTGTAAATAATAGCATTTGTATAATTCTAGAGTGTTGTCTTGCCGTTCTTTTACTGCACATTTGCCGTAGTTCTTTTCTTTTGTCATAGATTGTCTCTTTCATCATAGTTTGTGTTTTACAGTTTTCATAAATAGTAATTTTGCAAGTACTAGAGGGAGAAATGTTGAGGAAATCGACCAGGGAGGTTGAGTTTCTGTTTTGTCTTCCCAAAGTGTTGTACATGTTCAGTTAGAATAGTTTATAAAGAGAAATCTGTTAAAAGCTCAAATCCACTTTTTCTTTTCTTGTAATTGGCACATTTTTAAACATTTACAGCATATTAATGACAAATACTTGCTTAAATGTTTTATTTTTACTTTTCCTGAAAAAGGTGCAAAATAATTTACTCCAAGGGCATTTTCTGACACATTTATTGACAAAAAAGGCAAAAAAGGCCAAGCGGCCATTTATATTTATAGTAGTAAAAGGGTTAAAAGCAAAAGTATTAGAGTAGAGCAGCTAGAGTTGTTCAAGAAAGGGGTGCATGGCATTGGATTTTTTTAATATACAATATGCTGGTATATCTGAGCTCATTATCACAGATACCAACATAATACAAAGGCTCCAAGTTACTTTCCTTGTGACAAATCTTATTTTTTGGTTAGAAACAGATGAAAATTAAGAAGACAAAATATGTTATTTTGTAATAATGATACAAGTTTTTATAAATATAGATATTCAGAGATGAAGTGGTAAACCATATGGGTACATTCATACTTTTCAATAATTTTACAGCCAATATATGGGATATATATGGCTAATATCTGAAGCTCTAACCAGCTTTTTAGGCAATTATATACTGATACTGATATTGTTCTGATAATATTGTACATTCCAAGTTCAAGATGATAGAAAGGCAGAAACAGTAACTCAAATAAGCAGTCTAGACTTCTATCAAGGTATGCAGAAGACTATTTCCTAACTCACAACATGTCAGATCTTAAAGCAGCAGCAGAAGACCACACCAGGTAAGAATACAAAACTGAGGCTACCCTTAGCATGGGCTCACCAAAGTTGGACAAAGACCTTTTTACTGTTTGTTTATTACAGCTTATTTTTCTATTGTTTTGCTAAAAATCCAAATCAAATTTAAGACCTCTTAAAAGTAAAAGTAAGATTTTAGAAGACTTTCCAAGGCCTTGAATATTAAAGATCTGATTTAAGACTTACTAAGACTTTTAAATGACCTATGGTAACCTTGTTTAGCACTTTCTCTAGATCATGTTAGGTGTCAGCTCACCCCGTTGGAGATGATCACAAAAGCTGTGCCAGGTACTATGTAGGATCCCTAATGAAAAACCAAAACAACCAAGTAAAGTTAAACCGAGTTGAGCTGATAAGACGTATCAAGAAAGCCCAAAAAGTGTTGCTTTTATGTATTTTGAGTATCATAGGAGGATATAAGCTGGCAACATAATATAAAAATACTAGAGCACTGAAATATAATGTGGCTGCTTGTATGAAAGTTCTGCACCAAGGTAAGTGGCAAAAAATTATCCCTGTTTCTTTCTACACAGAAACTGAAAGTTCTTATTACCAGATGGGGTTTCACTGTCATTTGGTTGCTAAGGAGAGAAAATGGATTCCTCTTCATCACCTCTTGCCTATGCAGGGTCATAGGTATGTGACTGTCAAGCAGGGATGAGGAATGAAAGCCTGCTCGAGGTCTGGGAAGGTTACAGGGATCCAAGGCTACAGTAAACAATAATCTATCACAGAAGGCCATTTTAGCAGCGGCCTCACACTTTACAAGATGACATGACATGCTGACAATGAACTCTATGTGAAAGGCAAGCAGAGAGCAGAAGACCAGCGTGCTAAGTGTCGCGTTTTTGATAAATTCAGATGAAGGAGTTAAAGGAATATTATTACACTGTGAGGCTGGAATAAATTCTGGCCTTCTGACTCTATAAACACATGGATTTATATATTACTGTTGTTAAGTCCTTTCTGGTTTATGTTTAAATTATTGTGATGACTTTACAGGGCCAAAAATTCAACAAATTACAAATTATAGAGTCAGTTAGTCTACTCCAGGGATGGGCAAAAGAGCCATATTAATCAGCCTGTCAGACGGCCACACTAACTGCAAGATAATTGCGATTTAGCATTTATATTTATTTAATTTAACCAAACAGAAAAACAAACTATATACAAATACTTTAATAAAGATTAGCATTGCCAACTTTCATATCTGGAACATAAAAACAAACTGTAAGACTTCATTAAATGAGCTAAACACAGAATTCAAACCAATTGTAACCATTTTTAAAAAGCAAAAGCTGTAACATGTATCTTTCAAAACCATATTATGCTAATATTTTTTAAATTAAGTAAACACATTACAAATTATAGAGTCAGTTAGTCTAGTGCATTTCAAAGATTTTTAAAAATACAAAAGATTTCATTTACACCTCTAACTTCTTGGCAGAACTACATTTATTCTAATATCCAAAGATTACCCTGGAAATAATTCTATTATTCATATTTACATGGCAGATTTTGCCATTTTACCCCAATTTTTCCAAATAATAGGGATGCATGATGATGGATTTTCACGAATATTTGATGTGCTGATATTTCAAAACTTATTTTGGCCGATACCAATATCTATACTGATTTATGAAAATGACTTAAATAGGTTCTTTTTAGATTACACCTATGTTATATATAAAATGTAGTTTTGACAGTAAAATCAAGCTTAATCTGTCCTTTTAAAAACTAAACCACTGATTTACATACCTGCTGACAGAAAAACTGCCCTACTTTCGGAGCTTATACTCTCAATTTAAGATTAAGGTGCAAAAAAATTCCACAACTCTGATGTAAATATATTTACAGATATTTAGCTTTTTAAGCAATTTTCTGCCAATACTGATATCACACTGATAATATTATGCATCCCTACAATATATTGCTATTTGAAATTATCCTGTAGGCTACAATGAGTGAGACGGAGGGCTGCAATTGCCCACCGTTGGTCTACACTATGCTTTGAAATACCGTCCAAAATAATAGTGTCAATTGTCGGCTAAGGTTGTCAAAATTTTTGATTCTTCAGGACATTTCCACAACAGCTTTTGGAAAACAAAATATTGTTTGTTTCACTGGTCAATAGTATCCAACAGTACTAATGCATTAAATAACATAGATAATCATTTAAGACTTAATTAAAGCTGCCAAGACAGCAAGAGGGAAAAACAGTCTCACTGGAGATACTATATGTCCAAATATTGGGGACCTCCTGAACACCTATGCCTACTTTTCCTGACTGTAACTTCACAAAAAGGTTAAAAATATATATTTTTTACATTTACTGTCATGTTTTTAAATATACTTTCTTTCATAATTCTGAGTGACTTCATAAAAACTTGTGGATTAAACAGAAAGATAATTCTAAACCAAACCTTTAAAAAAAATCTCTTTGTAAAACATCCTAGAAGAAATGCTAGTGGTCTTACATCATCTTCTAATCTTGCACAGGCAGCATGTCATGATCTGACCCTGCTATGAGGTCAAGGTCAGAGTTCATGAACTTAATCAAGGGTTGGGCTCGCCGATTACTGTAAAAAAAACACAACTTTCTATTTTTAACTACTGATTGAAAGATTACATAATGGATAACAAACATCCTGCAGCTATCCCCCTTAAACTTTCCTGATGTACAAATTGCTTCCTTGTAGCTCTTAGCTTAGTCAGCTTCCTGACTGATTGCTTGGGGTCGGGGGGGGGGATTGCACTCTAGCATAGGAGCTTTTAACTGACAAGTTGGGTGGTGGTCTGAAGATGATGGTGGGGAGGTTTTGAAGCCTGGGGCAGGGGCGATCAAGCATTGAAAATCGGTCACTAAGAGGACAAGGACTGAGCAAAAGCACTGAGCAATGTCACAGAGCATATGGCCAAAGTAGTACCAATACACACTGCTAACAAATACAGAAACATTAACCCAATCAGCTACAGCAGTGTTAAAAAGTTCATCCAGACCAGTGTTAATTTTGACAGCACTTTTTAATTTAGTTGTAGTTACAGTCTTTTGCCTAAAATATCTTTTAGTTTTGGTCATAATTTAGTCATCTAATTTGTTTTAATTTTAGTCTAGTTTTAGTTGATGAAATTTAACAACATTTTAGTCGACGAAATCTACAGTAAATGTAGTTGACTAAAATATGAAGTGTAAAGTGTAAGGCATTTTTTATGTTTCCCTAAATTTCTGAAGTCATGTTTTACACTTGGATAAAATGAAACATCTAATAACCCTTTATTGAATGCTAGTAAAGTCTGAATGTATAAATGAACAGAAACAAATTGAACTTTTGTGTGAAATGCAATCACCTTTATTTAGGCTACCTGGCAGAGCATCTCAGTTACAATACCAGAACTGACAACAAACAGTGAACCTGCTCTACATGAATATATCAATCCATAAAGAGAGGAGGTCTGATTGGATCACTCCACAACTTATCCACCAAGCAAAGGCAGTTGTGATTGGATGTCCCTCTTAACTTGTCCAACCTTTCCACACAACCGAAGTAGCTGTGATTAAATATATTCCTAACTTGTTCCTACTTTCTACATGGCCAAATTAGGTCTGACTGGATTAGGTCTCTGTCAAACATTTAGTTTTAGTTTTTGTCCATGTGCACTTGTTTTTATTAGTTACCGTCTACTTTTCACTAGCACTTTAAAAACAGAGTTTGAGCCGAAGTGCTGTACAGTAGGACGATTTAGATTAGACAAGAATTAAAAACATATTATGACATACAGTAGCTAAACGAAGCACCAAAACTTTGTTGTGATTTGGTTTGGTTGGTATCAGAAGTGTTTGTTCCAGTACCACATTGGTACCAAATACTGGTACCCACTCTGGATATGAGAAGAATATCAACCAGGTCTATGGGCACTGGCTAGCAGCTGTAAGAGCCCATTTTATGCTTTTTTGAGTTTTATTTGCCCTTTAGTAACCATCAGAGTAGACTTTGTTTACATTGTTTTTTGATTTAATTTAATTTATTTGGAGAGGAGGAATCTTTTCTCTCTTTTTCCTTTTTATTGTCAGGATTGATGTTTGCTCTACTTCACTTTGCCTTGTGTTGATGTGCACTACATTTCTCCAGTTATTAAGGAGTATTAGGAAAATATTTTTTAATTTTTCATGTTTTATAATTATTTGCCTTCGTACATAGTGGCAAATTTTTCCATCTCTATGGTTGCAAAACTTGGAATTACTGATGGCAGGCCTCTCTGAACAAGCAGGGCTGCAGGCCCCCCAGGCCGGCAGTTGCCCAGCCCTGGTTCAGAGGGAACACGTGGTGAAAAACTGGACAAAGAAGAGAGGAACAACCATTTGAAGCTCAGACAAAAGCATCTTTAATCCTCGGTACTCTTAAAAAAAGAGCCCAATCCTCTCATTTTGAGCTTTGGTGTGTTTTCAGCCACAGGTTTTAGCGAATAGCAGCTCTCCTTGAAAGATTAGTGATCAAAAAATCTTTAAAAAAGACAGGACTTAAACCTAAGCAAACATCGACATAGTCCAAAAAGCTGCAACTTATTTCATTACTCACATGTGCAAGGTTAAACATCATAGTCATACCAAAATACCTAGCCAAACATAAGGTCTTGTTCCTCTGAAATAACAGCTAACACAAACTGCCAGGAACTTCCTCCCAGATCCTCTGACTCCAAAACGGGATCCCCGGGGCTCTAGAGAGCAGGAAAACTGACTCACCAACTAGTCCGAGTGAAATTTCAGGAAAGGGAAAGCCAAAAAAAACTAAAGGAAATGTTACTGAAATACATACACATTAAGGCTTACTGACAAATAAATGTTTCCTGACCCTACCCATGCCCTCCTGAAGCAGAGGAAGTTACACGCTGTGAGGAAGAGTCTCATTTCCTCACTGAAGACACTTTGCAATTTCCTCAAAATCCTGACGTCAATCTGTTCAACTTCCACTTGACCTTATTTCCTCATCTCTTCTGTGTCAGATATGATAAGGAAAAAGCCACATTATCATATCCATTGTTGTTGCGGTGAAGTACTCAAAACAATCCAGAAGCTGACTACTACAGATTCAGTCTGTTCTACTCCACAATCCCGCTGAGAGAGGGGATCACAAGTAGGCCACTGTGCTCTTATTAGCTGACCATGGAGCTAAAAATGGACACAGTGGTTTGCAGAGGTACGGTTGCAAAAGCAGTGTTTGGAGGCCAGCTAATGCATGCAACCTTATAATTACATGCACCACAAAATTGTGATTGGTATCATAAGATAATCCAGTGTCTTCGTCAGCTGTCATCAGTTTCTTGGCTCTACTTGTTTGCCAAAGTACCACTGTCACTGTCTCTGCTCAGCGATCATAGATATTAGAGGTAGAAATTATGTAGTGTAGCAACACAAGCAGGAGTACAAGACAGCAGCGTAAAAAATGTTATCACTAAATCACTTATTCCAGCAATTTAGAGAGTAAGATAAAAACAGGAGGCCATTTAAAATATATGGAATGAGTTTCTACAGGGTTAAATATGAGCAAACAGCATCAGAAGCCACAGTAATTATGACTTTAAGTCAATTTTGTCAGGTTAGTGCAACGTGCGGAAAAAATGCAATGTGAAATAATATTTTAAAACACATCTGTGATAATATGAAGTGTGATAAGCTGATCATAAAGATTCTAGGGGTGTATGAAGAAGTGATACACCAATATATCCTGATTATTTGTCATATTTTGCCCTAAATCAGGTTCATATATAATTTTTAAGGATTTCTACAATATGTTTACAATCATTCATGCTCATTAAACCTTGATACTGTTGTGTATTACTGTTGAGGGATAGTGAGAAAAAATAACATTGCAATGATTTTCCTTCTGCAATATGTATTTCAATATTTTAAGGAACTTTTAGGGGAATTATGTGTTTTTTATGTGCAACAATTTAAACTGATAAATCCTCTCTTTCTTCCATTGCACACTGCAGTTCGTCTGCCTGTGGCTACAAGTGTGGCAACACATCTATTTACAAACTTTATTAAAAAAAACTCATGGCTTGTAATTCCATAACAAGAAGCCAACATTAGATTGGATTAGATAGAAATTTATTTATCCCTTTGGAAGACTACCTCAGGGAAATTAAGATACCAGTAGCACCATTTATAGCAGATAAAAAGATAGATACAAAGAGAAATATAAATAAAAATAGATATAAATAAAATAAATAAATGAAAAATATAAATACAATATATATAATAAAAATGTAAAAAAATAAAAAAAATAAAAATAACCATTTCTGAGAATTCACCCTAATCCTGACAAGTGAATATTCCACGAGCAGCCTCACTTATTTATCTCCTAAAAGATGAATATCTCTGTCTTTGGGTGTTCATTTAAAGTAAATATGATGAGTATTTTTTCAATTATCATCTAAATAAGGCAAAAAATACATCTGGGAGTCATTAATTTGCATGGTCATTCTTTGAGCAATGACACAGCTGTATCCGTGAGGACGACTGTTTGTAGTTTGTTATTAATTTAAATATTTTCGGTCATTGTATGTATGTATGCAGTTTGAATTTGATTTTTGGGAAAGGTGACAGCCCAAAACAACACACAGAATCAGATCGCGGACTGTTAACTGTTTCACTGTGACAACAAATAAGTGAACACCCAAAACTCAGACGGATACTATAGGAAGCTGTTACGTACAAGTGAGATGGAAAATTGTGCAATTCATCTTTACATCAGTGTAAAACCCTTAGAATAGGGTACAATATTGGATGTAAAAGTCATAAGAAGGCAAATGATTAACATAATCTGATGTTAGAACAGAATTTCCCAACAAAAAGGTAAGTTTTTGTTTCATCTAGCAACACTAACTTTCTGGAAACTGAACTTCGAGTTGCATTAACTGTATCACCAAAGGCTTGCTGGATTCACTAAAGTGGCTTGCTATTCAATAATGTTATCAAGTTCTTTTTAATGAATTGGCCATATACAGAGGGTGCTTCTTAGTGATCATTCCCTTTGTATTGAGGGGAAGCAATTTAATCCAGCAGCACTACAATGAAAACCCTCTTTAACTTGAGACAAGTGTTAAACAGATGCTGCTTCCAGTCTGTTGAAATTTGAGGCTCATTTTTTTATTGCACGAGTCCATTTGACTTCACTGTAATCTAAGCTGGTCTTGTGGCTGACGATGCTCTTTGTGGTGTGCCAGAAATGACCAAGTCATCACTCAGGAGTCCTTCTAAGTTTCCACCTTTTAATGAACACTTATAAATGCTTGCATGAAGACATCAAACATTTATCTTGAGGCCAACTCTAGTGAGCAAACTAAAACTGTGAATGAATGGACACTTGGGCCATCACCTTATACTTGACATTCAAATATCTGTTCAAGCACGGGGGGATAAATCCATATTCAAACTGTCCATTCCTGTCATGACCACAACAACAGGAAGTACACCTTGAAAAAATTTAGGACAGGCCAAACCACTCTGAAGGGCTCCATGTGGAAGCACTTTGGTCTCCACACCACTGATGAGAAATGAAAAGCAAGACTGGGCTGTGTGTTGATTATGTGCAAAGTAGCTGGCTTACTCCTCATCCATGACAAATTCCCCAAGCCCATTTGTTGGCCTTTTCACCCAGGTAGGCAGAGGAGTGCTCAGCCCTGAGCAACTGCATCTTTCTCTGCAGTCCCCTGTCCCAAGAGGTGCGGAAAAGTCAATCATGGACAAGACTGCAATATCCATATGCAAGGACATGCAGCCCGCTGGTGCTACCTGGGGAGAGGTAGCTAGTAAAATAATCTAATGGGAATGCTTCGTGTCTGTGTTGCAGCCAGGCCAGGGGAGAATATCTTTGATTATCAGCGTGTATGTTCAAAATCTGATGGAGTTTGATTTAAAAAAAGGGACAGCCCTAGTTAACAAAAAACTTAACCACTCGCTTTCATGTTAACTGCAGATTTACATTTGCACCATTCAGCGACAATCAGGCCAATATAAGGTTCATGACATCCCGACACTGAGGTTATGATACGATATGTATCCTGCTACAAAAAATTGTGAATACTGACTACATTACTACTACATTGCTTTTAACAGAATTCCCAAAAAGTTTTGTTTTTTATTACAAGAAGAAAAAGAACAAGGATGAGTTTTAAATGATTCTACAACTTAAGAAACTTAAATTCAGGTCCTCAAAGATGGAAGACCTAAGTTAAAATTTGGAACATGTGTTTCATCATGGAGCTTGGCTTCTACTTTGACCTGTGCCATTGTTAACATTACCCAAAGTGTACTGACAACAACTGCCAAACATTGAGCCTGTATCGATTCTGTCAAATCCATATCAATCCATGTATCCCAAAGGAGTGCATGACAATGTTTTGCTGTATCGATATTTCTAGCACAGCCCTAATTGCAACAATATTGCAATAACAATGATAATCGCGATAAATTTGGTCACAATAACCGTGATAGGAAATTTTCACACTGTAGCATCCCTAGTCACAAATATATCAGACTTCTGCCAGTTGCATCTGACTATCCAAGGCAAATATCTGAATGTACATATGAGTTAAAAAACACTGCAACAATCAATTTACTGTAAATGGCCATGTTATCCCACTAGACAAGTGGCCTACTAATACTGCAACAAGATATGATGAAACAGGGTAATCTGCACCCTCACCACGTTGAAAAATCCAGGTGCATTTGAGGTGTTGACTGCAGTGCTCAGACTAAAATAAGGAAATGCAACAACCCAAACAGGAACTGTGGTGCCAGCCAAATCAAAGCTCTAAAGAAAAGCAATTAATCTTACAACTGGATCCTCAAGCTGACAAGAGAGAGCAAACTCGTTTCATCCAATATAGATAGTAATACCAAATTTTTTTTTTACCTGTATATTCGATGTTTACAGTCCATTTGTGTTCGAGACAGATGTACAACAAGAAATACAACATTTTATTATTTAACAAATGACACTTTTGATTCGTATAAGTGGACTTTGAGGTAAGCAATTATGGTATATTTGTACACTGTTGCAATGTTGAGGTAAAATTCACATTTCGGCCACTATAATGACTTCTGAACTCCTTTGCTGACTGCCTTTCGAAAGAATGTGACATCATTTTGCAAGGCATGCAGAACTAAGAAAAAGGGAATGATAAAATAATAAAAGCAAGGTGGGAAATGATATTAATGAGCTGGTTCTCCTCTTGGATTGGTTCCTGATTTCCATCCATATCCCATACTAAAGCCTTTACACATCTTATCTACAAAACAACATTATGATTTCTTCCTTGTTATTCTTATTTAAATAATAAACATACACAAACATTGATTAAGTCACACAGTAGAGAATGAAAACTTGGTAAGTTTGTTATTTCAGTTATTCAATAACAAACTGCACACTGCAACCAAGCAGATTTTACATTGCACACTGAAACATCGTCATAATAGCTTAGATATAATTGGTTTCTCTTCATCCAAGGAACACCCTAAGTCTTGCATCAAGAACAAACTGTACCATGCTAGATGTGCTTCAGAGAGTTCACGTGAGAGCCACGAAGACAGAGAACTCAAAGACATACTTACTGAACGCGGGGAAAAAATGATGCTCAAAAAAGGGCAATAACTGCCTGTGCATGACCATCCCTAACTTTAGCTCTCAATTATTTACAGCCACAACTTGTGACGCGCATTTACATTGGAATGAGAAATGACTACTGCAGAACAACCACATGGTGGTTAATATTTACAGAGGCTGGGAATGGATGAAGCTGAACAAATACAGCTAATAGAAAAGCCTGTTTGATGCCGCTTGGGAACAGTCACTCATTCATTTCCCTTGTTACTGTTTAGGGAGACAGGCAGACGGCACTTCAGCATATGACCCGGGTTAACAAAACATGATGATAGAGCGAAGACTCAGTGTTAACTCATCTAGATTTATTTAATATGTGCTCAGCGAAGGGTTGCAGCTCTTCTAAGTCTCTGAGAGGAGGTTACAGTTGAAGTAAGACAGGTCTTTCTGTTTTAATGCTATCTTTTTTTACTTGCTTTTTACTTCAACTTTGTACAGTGATGCAGGGTTACAAATCTCATGATGATGTTTTCTGTAAGTGTTACTACACCTTATGTTGAAACACTACTGTCACCAGACAGGCTTAGTTTCCCTCAAGCAAAACTTGAGACATAACAAAGGAAACTGAGAAAAAGAAGAGGAGGAAGGTTGCATCTTCAAGTGGAAGAACAAGTCTGAAAGCTCCTCATCTGATCATGATAGTCAACAAGCCTCAGGCCCGCAAATGGATCCCGGATGGAGCAGAGCCTTTCCTTATGAATTTCAGAGAAACATATGGTGGATGAATGCCTAACATCTGAATCACATCAAATTGAACATATGTGAAACTTCACAAAACTGTGTGAAAGGTTACCGCGGAGAAAAGGAGGGTGTGTGAGAGGAGGCAGACTGTAGAAGAATGCAGACAAAATCTGGATCAAAAAATATATTCCTTGTTCAGATAGAATTAGACGATCATTCAATAAGTGTATGACCATAATCCAACAGTTGCAAATATTTATAAGGGGAATGTTTTGATCCTGTCATAAGCTGCTGCATGATTTCATAGAGTGATGAACATTAAAGTAAACAAGGGAAGTTCTTCTAATTTGCTAAGCAATGAAATAGACAACCAAGGAAATTAAGTTTTAGCCAGGGTTTGTCTTTTTGTTAGTTTGTTTGTTTGTGAGCAAGATAACTCAAAAAGTTCTTGACAGATTTTGATTGAATTTGCAGGAGATGTCATCATGTCACAAGGAAGAAATAAGATTTTTTAAAGGACTTGCTAACATAGCAAGATAGGGCAGTTTTCCACATTTTCACCAACAGCTCAAAAAGTTTATATGACATTTTCGAGGGAATGTAAAAGTGAAATTATAGCACAAATGAGAAGCCAACAGACTTTGGTAGTGATCCAAATTTAGATGCAGATCCAGGAATTTTTAATATTTGTAAATGTTGTGAGATGGGGCAGCTTTTAAGATTTTGGCTAATAACTCTGGTAACACAACATAAATTCCTCCTTGGGGCAAATTTAAGGTGGCAAAGCAAAAAGTGTAACTAATAAATTTATATCCCATAGTTTATAATAAAGGCAAGGGTGACTGTGTCTTAAAAAAAAAAAAAGTTGATGAGTGCAAAATACTTATTGCGCCTTCATTGTAAAATCTGCCGGTGCCTTGTAAGGTTGTCACAATATCAGAATTGTAAACTTTGATATAATACCACTAAAGAAATTCAATATTCTATACTTGTTTCAATACCATGAAAACAAATGAAATGGAATAACAAATAAACCTTAAAAATGCATATTTTCATAATTTCATTTACAACCTGCACTGCGAAAAATGCAGATCCAGGAATAGTAATGTCAACATGGCAGTAAATTCTTAATGTTTATTGTTATCATTATTATTTCTTCATTTTCTCCACCATGTTTGGGTCATTTGATCGTCAAAGCATTTTGTAACCCACTGTTTTTGCAAAAGAGATATACAAATAAATGTATTACGATTATTCAAGTTTGCTTGTCTTGTAGACAAACACAGTCTTTGTCATTAATGCTTTTCTGAAGTGTTGATAAACAGTTTATCCGGGCAGTTGTTTAAACCATTATTTGTGTTCAAATTAAGTAAAAAAATAACAAGAACTTGATTATGAACTGAAAGTAAATAATAGAAAATGGTTTGCCATAAAAGGTTGAGTAATTATTTTCTGTTTTGTAAATAAAGTCTTTGCGGCCCTGGGTTGAAAAGCTGATACTGCATCTGTCTAGGTTTGATACCATGAAATTATTGAAAGAAAATTTTCATGGTATAATATTATTGTTTAAATATGGAATTGAAAAAGTGCAAAAGAGTTGGTTTTGTTAGACAATCTTAACTTATTGCGGAAGTGTTTTTCATTTTTGTGTCTCAGAAGAAAACACTAAATAATAAATATAACACTAACTCCAAATATCTGCCCTAATGATATGAACGACTCAAAGTAAGGCTGCATGATAACAGCAAATATTCTTCTCTGTATCAGTTCTAAATGATACTGAGATCAGGATTACTGAACATAATAATATCAATTTCACAATACCTGCCAAAATACGGATATATGGTAATGATAATAACTATGCAGCAGAGGTATTATTTATTATTAATTATCCTGTTTTATAATGATTTGAGTGCATAATCTTGACCAGCACCATGAAGGAGTGCATTCATTTTAATATTCAACAAAACTAGAACAAAATTACACAATATCATCAATCCTGTTACATTTCTGAGCAGAGCTGCATATTGTTTGTTGGGTAGAAATATACTCACTGTGGACACCATGATCATGAATCTAAAATGTCAGAACACTCTGCCGTTTAGTTTGTACGGATAAAGATCAAGAAACAGCAACACATCCACAGAAAGCCTCCTCAAGTAGCAGGCCTGGAGGAAGCACTTGTAGTTTGTAATTTCCATTTGTTATCCAAACAAACATTAACATAAAACAAACACCAGCGTATCCTCCCAGGTCCTGAATAGAGGCTGGGTGTGTGCTGAAGCACGTTTGACTATTTGCTGTTTTGTGAGCAGCCGTTCGTCTGTGTAAGCGAGTGCAAACAAAGGTGTTTATCCAAGTTAGACAAAGGCTACTATTCAAGATGGCAGAACTCACATCAAATGAGTTCTGATGCTTATAGTCAAAGTCTTTGCTACTGTTAACAGAAAGGAAGAGCCCAGCTTTGAAGGGGAGAGCAACAATAGTACTCACTGTGATGACGGCTTTGCTAAGGCAGAGGGAACCCCGACAGCCATACTCCGTCTCATCTTGGGATTTATAGTAGCTCAGAGTGTTGTTTTTTAACACAACCCAACGGTCCTGCCATCCATGGATGTAATTTGTCCACTGTAAAGATAAATAAAGCATGTTTTTAATATCTTAATATGCTGAAGGGTGCAAAAAACAAAAATGTCAACAATAAAACAGACATGTTAGAGCAGGGCATTCACAGATGATAAGTTCAAAAATTAACCACTTTCAAGACCCTTCTCAAACTTTTAAGAACTCAATTTGCATTCAATTTCTAACCAGATCCATTGGTGAAAAACTACAGGCTATAGAAAAACTGGACAATGTTTAGTTTGTGTTACTCCTTAGAAGAATAGCAAGCAAGTTTTTTTCGAAATCGCAATTTCAGGCAATGCAATCATGTGATTGCCAAAGCTGCAATTTTTTGCAGCGCTCCTGACTGACCCAGGTTCTGTTGTGTCAACTATTTTACACATACTGTTTTACACATTTGCAGGCCATTTGCATTTACTGAAGTGCTGGTAAGCAGGCCAACAACACAAAGCCTCTGTTTGGGAGTAGAAGTTGGAGTATTCCTTAAATAATGGAAATAGATTATTTATGATCAATATCAGATGATGAATAATGTGTTATGTGCTTTTGATCATTGGTTTCCGTACTGTTGTCTATACTGTCAACACAGTGAATATTGCACTGAAGCTTGATTTGAAGAAAATTATGAATCAAATTGAAATATCTGCCAGAAAAATCACAATTAGATCTTTTCCTAAAATTGTTCAGCCCTAGAAAAAAGATAGATAGAACAAGTTTGGAATGAACCTAAAGGTAATTTATTAAGAAAAAAAACATAAAACAGCATCCAACTAACAAATAATACACATAGACCTGTTAAACTGTTCAGCACAAATAGCTAACCAGCCTATCACATGCCAGCAACTCAATGCATTTAGTTGAGATGGGCGCGGCACAGCAATTGGTCAGAAAGGCTGGTCTGATTGTTTCAATAACTGCTGATCTACTGGGATTTTCACACACAACAATCTCTGGGCTTTACAGTTTAAAGTAGAATTGTTTTGATGCAGAGGGCTGCAAAAGCCTTTGTTTCGGGGCTGAGACTCAACATTTTACAGTAATCATTGACATTTTCAGCAAAAATAAAATAATTCTGCAGTTCATCTGAGACCTTGAGCATGAGACAATGATCCACTATTTTTCATTTTATCATCCATCCTCCTCTTCAGTAGTGCTACCAACATCTTTCTTTTCCTTCATGGCGGCGCTGCTGACAGGGTTACTGTTTTAAGTGAGCAGGAGATGAGTTGGGCTGTTGTGTTTCTGTAAATTTTGATTTTGTGGAGCAGAAAAAGGTGAGGAGAGCCAAACATACACAGTCAATTATCCAAAATTAGGGATGCGCGATAATACCGGTATGATATCAGTACTGGCCGATATCAGCCAAAAAAGTTAAGTATTGTTATCGGTCAATATTGAAATTTTTGCAGATATTTACAGCCAATATATCCATCACACATATCGGCTGGAATATCTTCAAATTAGACAAATGTACAATATTAATGCACCTTCTCATCACTGCACGGGAACATTTAAAAAGCAAAGGTTTCATTTTTGCAAGAGTTAAATGCTGTTTTTCTTGTTTTACATCTGCTCCTCACAAAAACATACTGTAACGGAAAGAAACAAGTCCATTTTGCAAGTACAGAGCTTGTGCTCTTGACCAGAAATATCAGTATCGGAGATAATGAATTAAAAAATATCGGCATATCGGATATCCGCAAAAATCCAATATTGTGCATCCCTACCCAAAATGGTGGCCCACTGAAAGCTTTGTTAACATATCTACAACAATATCAATATAAACAATACTGCCTAAATGTTTCTTGTTTGAAAATACATCAATATTGTTAAAAAATTCAATATATCTCTGAGCCCTAATTGGTGTGGGGCATATTTTTTGGCACACTTTGGGCCCCTTAATACAGTTTTGGCATCACTGAAACCTCACAGCCCACCTGAGTGTTGTTGCTGACCACGTCCCTCCCTTTATGACCATAGTCTGCCTATCCTCGGAGCTACATGTCATGCCAAAAAGTTCAATTAATCTCAAAGGGGTTTCTTGACCTTGAAAATAAGTCCACTGTACTCCAGTGGCCTCCACAGTCACCAGATCTCCATCCAATAGAGCACCTTTTGGATGTGGTGGAATGGGAGTTCTGCATTACAGATGTGCAGCCAAAAAATTGGCAACAACTGTGTGGACCAACATCTTTGAGGAGTGTTACCAGACAAACTCAAAAAATGTCACCCTATAAACTATTTCCATACAGTGCTCTGTTAAAGACTTTCCAATACTTTCAAGTGTCCTAATTTACCCTAAATTGATTGATAAACTTTCAATTCTTTTTAGGATCCCGCAAACACCCTGTTGCAACAACCTCATGTTTGTTTAAGAGCTGTTGTGTATACTGGTGAGTTGAAGGGAAGTAAACAAAGTCTACTGCCAAATCTGATATCCAAGCTCTTATGGGAAAAGCTGAGCCATGTGGGATTTTACATAAGGTGAGACTCATTAATCCTCACAAGACCGATGACGTGTATTGGGCTTAGATTGATTGAACAGGTGAGCTTTTCTGGTCACAGATCTGCTTAATCTTGCAATATGCTTGGTTAGCGGGTCAGCGTGCAATCTGTTTACAGGCAGCAGGCAGCGTACAGTGAGATTAATACCATATTAGCTCACCAGCAGCTTAGCTCATTTATACTGCAGGCAATTTGTCCAAAACACAGTCTTGTTCAAATGTGTGGAAGCGTACGGCCAAATAGGTTATCAAGACTTTGTATGGAGGTAGGCTTAACTGTCTGTTTACCTAGGAAAACTAGAACATGCAAACAGAAGCGTGCAGTGTTATTTATACTGTGCCCTCATTTTACCTGCCCCTGCTCCTGAGTGAAGCAGAGAATAGTTTATTACTGGATATCTGCCCTTCACACCAACAAAGTTTGTAGCATATAAGATTCAAGATTTCTTTATTGTAATTTAAACTATATACCAACAGTACACAGAAGCACGGAATTAAGTTGCACCAGGCTCAAGACGCTTAGAACAGAATAAATAATATTTACATAATAGGAAAAAATGTTTATGCATAATGAGGTAGTTTGAAATGTTCAAGTTGTAGAATTGAGCTTTAGTGCAGTATAGCAGTACCTTATTTAAAGTACAGTGTAGACTGTAATGTAGTGCATATAGAGAACAGTCAGTGCAGACATATTTATCTATATATATGTGTATATATATGTATATATATACACATGTATATACATATATGTGTGTGTATATATATATGTATATGTATACATATATATATATATATATATATATATACATATATATATATATATATATATATATATATATATATATATATATATATATATGTGCTCCTAATCACTCAGCAAGCATGTCTTCTTCTGTGACTGGCGACAGCTGGATAAACACTGAAAAAGTGCACAGCGCCCCCCACTGGCCAGGAGGTGAATCGATTCAGAGGATTTGCTGAATCGATATTGAATTGAGTGGGGAATAATTGCAAAGCATTGCTGAATCGATATTTCTGCCCACCCCTACTGCTGATAAATGTGAGCAGTCTCTCAACATGTTAATCTGCTGTTTCTCTTTTTACGGTCTGTAATGGCTCCTCTACAACACATCATAAGGGCAGGGATGCTGTTTTTCAGGGCTTTGCAGAAATTTCCCTATAGCTCTAGATTTGTTTACATCTGTAATTGGCTCACATGCAGAGCTCTCTGTGCGCACATTGGTCAATGTCTCTGATGTGGAGGAACAAATCGTAAGAGGCAGGACAAAAATCAGACTTGCTAGACTTTCTGTCATGGCACTGTGTGGCATCCCTGATTGGTCTACTGTTGTCGGTCACTATGACACACTACATTAGACGGAACGGGTCCCAAAACCCAACAACTGTCAGGTCAAATCGGGCCATAATCGTGCATTAATAATGTAGTCTGACCCCCAGCATCAGGCAACTTTTAAAACACGGCATAGGTTGGGACAAGTATCTATGAAAACAGATGCTTGTCTGATATTGAATGGCCCAGATGATTCAGCTGTGTGTTTGATTGATAGTTAGTCAAAGAATTAAATCAAAAATTGCAAACTGACTTACAGAATGCATTGTGCCACTTGTTCTTGGAAATATTAGCTAAGTTTGATTTGCTTATTATGTTTTATAATACCAAAGACTCATTACAAAACTGTAATAGGCCGGACTAATGTCATACCAGCCATATTACGGGCCAGCCCTCTAGTTTAAAATACCACAGTATAAAAATAATCACTTTAATTCACAAGTACTTTATAATGTTTTATTACAATAATATTTCCTTACTTAACTTGATAAGAGATTCCACTTAAACTAACATTACTTTGATAAAAAAAACAAACAAACCCTAAAGCCATAAAAGCCGAGTGACCTGATTTCCTGACTTGGATCAGGCACAATTTGCTCTACATTTCGAGCCAATTTCCCGCCTGCCACAATAAAATAATCACAAGCCTTTTAAGATAAGATCGATGACCCAATAAAACTGGCTTCATATCCTACCTCATGATTTCACTTTCACTTCAGTGGATCTTTCTAGGGTTTTACAATGTGGTGACATAAAATATCTTTCGGAGCTCCTGAATATGCAGTAAGATTAGACGCTGAACCATACAACCATAAACTGTTTCTGATATGTAAACATGCACTTGCATGACAATGACAACAGCCAGTTTCACACTTCATAAATCAGCTAGTAATACTTTCACCTTACCTGGCTACAAGAATTAACTTTTGCCTTTTCAAATATCACTGATAATAAAATTCTGTCTGGATATATCAATGGCCTAGCAAAAACAGCCATTCCTTTTGTTTTAGAAAGAATTTCTAGAATATTTTTCCAATAATGCAACAAGGAAATGCTGACAGACTGAAAAGGATCCTGTCATGGTATGTCATAAATAAAGATGATGTGGGGGTGTTGGTTTGGCGGAGTGAGAGGCAACCAGGCATGACCGATGTATATGCTTCTGCCGGTCTGGGTTCGAATCCAGCCTGTGGCCGGCTCGCAGCGTCCTCCCCTACTCTCTCTCTCCCTCCTTCACAAGGCTATCCACTGTCTCTCTGGCACATTTTGGTTTGGTTGGAGAAATACACCAGAAGAAGTAATTAAAAAAACACTGGTATTGACAAGGGATGTCCCAACACCAATAAAAAATATTGGATCAGTGCACTTCTTAATTGATCAGTGATCAGAATTTATATGGATCATCTCATCCTGATTGTTTATGCCAGTTTCTGTACGCTGTACACACTTCAGGGCAGGCTGTTTGTCCCAAAGGATGGCATATCGAACTGCACACTGGATTGATTCCCCCACTTTGGAGTTAAAGCCTGCTGTGCTGTACTAAATGCATGCCAGTTTCAGGAGCCTCATACAGCAGAGCATGTCTAACAGGACACAGAGGAGCTGCTGAGTACATTGGAAAACATGGGGCAACAGGTACATGTCATTCTGTGGGACATTAGAAATATGGAAAAGGCAATGGATGATATGGGAGTTCAAAGTGAAGGATGCACAGCACACTCACCCCAACTAACGGAAGATTGAGGCCATTTTAAGCCCTCACAGCAGAACTACTCATGACTAAAGGATATCCAAAATGATTATACTGGTCATTCTGATGCATGGATTGTGAAATTCAGGGCTGATGCAGATGTTTAAAAAGATAAATTGCAGATGCCGCTGTTTCTCTTATAACCTCTTTTGACTTAATTCTACCACAATGCCACTATCTCCTCTCATGTTTGATCATGAAACAAGATTAGAGTTTTTCCAAGAAGTCGTTTCTACTGCCCAGTAAAAAAGTCTTGTCTGAATATGCAGTTAAATGTGCCAGATGACAGCTTTTAACAAAACAGAAAAAGCACCTGAAGCTGATATCTGTTCTCTCACATTGGCTGGCTGAGACTGATGTTGAACCAAGGCTGATGTGCATCCCTACCTGTAAGACAACCATTCTGAGTTATTTTTTAAATGATTTTACAATAATGTTAGTTGGATTTTGTTTAATGGACTTAAACAAGGGCATCTTGTTACTGTGTTTACTAAACTAGGCAAAAAAACAAACATTTGCAGCCACAGTGTCTAGGTAAATGTAAATATTGGATCGGGACTTGGTATCAGTAGATACTCATATTTTTTAAAAAAAATGGATTGGGGGAAAAATGCTTATCTGTACATCTATAGAGTTGACATTATATTGGCAAAATTGTTATTTTTAACATCGGTATCTGCACAGCTGCACTGTCATTTTTAGAATTTGGTGCTCTAAATCTGTGTGAAGCTAGGGCTGAACAATACTGATCAAATCTTATATTGCCATATCTTTACCTCTGTTGTACATATTCGGAATGTACTATATCAAAAATGTCTGGTATTGGCCGATATTGAAATTTTTGCCCATATATTTCCCATACATATTGGTCATATATTGCCATTAATATCCAATTATTATTGGTAATATCATCACTGCACAGAAATGCTAAAAGCAAGATGTTCATTTTTCAAGACTTAGATATTGTTTTTCTTATTTAACACCTCTTCCTTATACAGATAGACTCACACTGAAAGCAACAAGTCAATTTTGGTAATGCAAAGATGTTCCGTTCTTGACAAAAAAATTACGGTATCGCAATAATGCATGTTTTTTAAATTTATTCATATTTTTTAAATGTATTTTTGGCATTTTATTTATTTTTCTTTGATGATTCTTGGTTTTATTGCTTTGCATTTTCTCTTGTTTCTTTTCTTTTATATTTTATCAGTCATCTTGATATGATCATTTCTTTTACTTTAGCTTCTCTGGTGTGCATTAGTCTCCAAATCCTCTTGACATCCTACTGACTATCATTACAATTACAGGGGAATACTGCTTAGTAGATGGACCTCTGCTAAGCGTTTGTTTGCTGGGTGGTTGTAAGAAGATGATTATTATCAATACTTATATATATATATATCTTTTAACAATCATTTTTGTCCCAATGAAAGCACTTTGAGCTGCATTTGAATTTGTATGAACTGTGCTATATAAATAAAGTTTGACTGATTAATTGATTCTCACACAACAGCTTACTGATGGTGTTATCAGGTAGGGATGTATGATATTGGATTTTTGCTGATATCCGATATGCCGATATTTTTTAATTCATTATCACCAATACCGATATTTCTGGTCAAGAGCACAAGCTCTGCACTTCACAAAAATTGACTTGTTTCTTGCAGTGTTACAGTATATTTTTGCATGGAGCAGATGTGAAACAAGAAACAGCATTTAACTTGCAAAAATGAAGCCCTTGATTTTTTAATGTACCCATGTCGTGATGAGAAGGTGTAGTGATATTGTACATTTGTGTAATCTGCCTAGGGCTGGGAATTGTTAAGATTTTATCACTACCAATGCTATTAACGATCCTGCTAATCGAGCCAATTCTTTAACGATTCCCTTATTGATTCCCGCAGATTGTCTGTGTGGGCAAATGCTGGCCTGTAGATTTTCAGTGGCAACAATGTCAAACACACATGTCACAGCATAGATAACTGCTTCTGCAAGTTGCTGGTGTTTCCACTCACTTAAGGTCGTGCAGTAGGCGCCTTTTGTAAAAAACTTAAGCCACAATTCTGACCGCTTCTGAACCCTGTCAGTGGAAGGAACTGATAAGGGAACTGATTCGCAAAAAGACTCATGATATCGATACTTTGATGGAGCTGTTAATGATTCTCAACTGGAATTGGCTTTCGATTCCCATCCCTAAATTTGAAGATATTCCAGCCAGTATGTGTGACCGATATATCAGCTGTAAATATCTGCAAAAATTTCAATACTGGTTGATACTGATGCTTAACTTTTTAGACTGATATCGGCTGATAACAATAGCAAACCGATAACATCAGGCTTTTGTGATAGACATTTAAAGAAATGAAAACATTTTTAATTCGGATTCCATGAGAGAACTAACTAATCGTTGCTCGGAGTCCAAATCAGCTCCTTGGAAGTGTAAACAGACCATACACGACCCTCCCATTGCCTCACAAAATTGCCCATCCCAGCCATTGAATATAAAACCATTTACTACATGTAAACAGACGCGCAGCTGGCTGCCAAACCAATAACACCCGTCTGTGACATTGGCTAATCTACGTTGGGAAACTTGAAGGTATCACAGGTCAGCCAAAGTATTACTCACCTTACTGAGCACTCCACTTAAGTCGGCGACACCCACCAGATGTCCAGGCTCCTCTCTGGGCTCTATATCTTCCTCTGACCCGGAGGAGTTCCAGCTCTGATTGTCCGACATTTCCTCAACGTTGTTTAGCTAACACTTCAACACAAACTGGGTATAAAACAAAGCAAAACTAACGATGTGTGCAAAGATGAAGGAGCAACAGTTCACTGAATCATGTTGTGTTATTACTGACTTACTAATACCTCTGTAATTGCACCAGGAGTTAACCCAAATAGCCGGGAGGGCTTTGCCAGGATCGATAACCAGCTAACTCCCGTTAGCGTCAGTTAGCTTAAAAGGTTGGCGCTCATTTTGTGGTCAAGCTGTCCAGGTAATTAAACGTTAGCTACGCCTCCTGAACCGAGAGCTGTCAACTGTGCTTCAGAGCCTCCTTCGTCCCCGTTAGTCCCAAAAAGTGGCGAACAAAAGGCGAAATAAATACCAAACGTCTCTTTGTGGCTTCGGCAGGGTGAGGTTTAGTCCGTTTTGGTCTTCAGGTAAGCGCAGTGGTGTTGTCACTGGTTGTGTTCCCCTGTTAACTAGTGACAGCTCTCCAGCTTAGCGCCATGTTCAACTGACGTCTCGAGCTCCCTCTCCTTCTCGCTGGCCGAGCGCGTGCTCCGACTTGTGTGGTGCGCAGGGGCGCTGGCTCTGCTGACGTCACCAAATCCACCCCTAAACAGGAAGCAGGCTCCTCCTCCTGTTTATATAGCCTCTGAAAATAGACGGAAGAGAGCCTGAGTGTCAGGCTGCAGGCTAATGTAGGTGTAACTTTTAGCCTGATTTAGATCGAACTCACTGGAGGGAATCCCCTGAAATCGAATTAGACGTGTATGTAATGGCCTGCCTCCAAAAAAGACATGACTCACACAAAGCAAATAAAAACGAATGTTTTTACTCAAGCCATTACTTCTATACAACCTGTAAGGATTAAATATTGGTAAAATGGAGCCTTTTCTGAAAGTATGACCCTGGAACAATGGTAAATTATTTAAATGTCATTGCTCTAAACCACATAACAGGGGTCACTGACCTTTTTGAGCCTGAGAGGTACCAAAAAGATGAGTAGTACTTGACTGATTTAATTCTGAGTAAATTGGAATAGATGGGGGACAGTTTATTAAATTATATATTGAAAACATAGACAGTAGGTTTTATGTGTATGTGATGGGAAGGAGACTTATCAAATTCTAAACCCAATATGCTTAGTTATTATTATTACCTCTTCCAAAGTTATGATTTTATGCTGGCTTATGTTTGTTTGTCTGTTTGTTAGCAAGATTACGCAAAACCACTGAATGGATTTACATGAAAATTTTTATCAGAGGTTTGTTTTGGTTCAAGAAAAAAGCCATTAAAAAATCATATCTCTGCCAATTGTCAACAAATTCGCTTCCAATTCTACAGGATAATATGAGGTCCATGTCTCTATCATCAAGGTAAATTTCATCTGGATCTGATCCAAATTGATGTCACAAAAAAACTGAACTTGATAATTGGAGGTCCTATTGACAGCATTCAATAATTCATATCATATCAAAATATTAAGTGATGTTCCCAAAACTTGTTGTGTTCATATATGATAACAATGTCCATGTACGTGCAGAGTTTGGTCTGGATCCTGGCATTATTCTGGATCTGGTGATCCAGAATTGTATCTTTTACAGGGTTGGTGGAAAAGTCACTGCTGGAACTGAGCTACCTGGCAGTGGTCTGCGCTCTCTATGTGCTTTTCTAGTTATTACTATTTTCCTATTTTTTTCTCTTTTCTTTTCTTTTGTTTTCTTTTGTTTTCTTTTCTTTTCTTTTCTTTTCTTTGTGTGGCATTTTATACATTGTGAAAAATGACAGAAAAATAAATTATTAAATTACTTCATTAGAAAAGGCATCTTACAAGTGTTACAGAGTCCCAACTCAGTAGTATTAACAAGGACAACAAAAATGGCTGGGGACCCTTATGCAATAACCTCTGATTGTTTTCTGAAAAACAGTAATAAACCATAGCCACAGCCATGAGGACCAACCTGATCAGGAAATTTGACTAATAGGAAATTCTCAAACAAGAGGTGAAAATGTTGCATTATATGTTGGAAGCATGGTCACTGTCTCTAGGCTGAACCACCATGTTATTGTTCAATAATAGCTTGGTAATAGCCTTTTAGTCTCGTTGATTGCATTTAAGCTTAGATAATTGTGAAAGTTAAGTTTGTTTATGAAGGTTATAATGATTAACAAACTCCAAATGTCTCACTGATGAATGCTGGCTTCTGTCATTTTCAGTCGGCCTGCAAAAAAACACCATCCCTGCACCAGTCCGTAATTGAGAAGTCTTTAAACTTCTCAATGACAACTTTTCAACACTCCTGTACTTGTTTTTATACTCTACAGAAATTATAAAGGCAGCTTTCACCTTAGTGAGACAATTGGGTGACCAGCACAGGAAGTAAGCCAAACATCATTCAGGTCAAAATAACCAATAGGCACAGCACTTGCACTTATTTGTCATCATTGTGTATTTGATTTTAAATGATAGCCCCTGACGGCGTCAGCCCAGCTGGAAATACCCAGTGTGCCAAATTACTAGTCTATTCTGTCTCTAAAGAATGCCACAAGTTCTTTGTATATTTTGAAGAGAATTTATTCCTTGTATGTAATCATTGGAAAAATTAAACACCTTGTCTAGTGGAAAGGGCAATTAACGTCCCAGCATGCCCTATTGTGGGCTGAGTCACTCCAACAGTGGTTGCATTCAGGAAGAGCACAGAGACATTTACTGTCGATGAGGCCTGATCACAGAAACATTAGGAGATTAAGTATGCAGTCAGATCATTCCAAGCCTTTGTGTGCAATAAAAAGCCAACATGTTATCAATAAAATATTAATGTGCTCATGTGTTTGCTGATTGCCTTAATCTAAGCTTTTATCTGCCTGTAGAGTGAGTTTGTAATTCATTTTCGGCAATATCAATGTACCGATTATAAGACATTTGCTAATGTGTATGCAAACACATTCAAAGACATTCAGTTACCTTGTTTTTAAACTAAAAATCATGCATACCCTCTTGATCCCTGGGCTTTGATATTGTGAGGTACATAATTTTTCTCTTGTTGGCACCAAATTTAAGTCCGTGTGGTTTCCTAAACAGCATTAATGCTATTTGTAGTTTATTAGTTGCAAAGACATTAAATAATAATAATAAAAATGCATGAAAGAGCTCATATTTTGCCGTATACCAGGTTCATAGATTTAGCTTAGTTTGCTCTGAGTGGTTTTCAGGTCAAGTCTGTGATAATCAGTCAGTTCATCTCTGCTCTGCACCAAATTGTCAACAACTCTGCATCCATCCAGACTTCTACACTTTGCCACGGCAAGTCAATGGGCTTAAATTATCAATGAAACAATGATATGAAATCACATTGGTAGGTCTATTTGGGGGCTGGGGAAATGAGATGTTTTAAACAGCTGCTGGCACCACATAGAGGAGTACAGGGAGAGGTCTTACTGCTGCTTTTTGTCTTGTTCATTGAGGTGCTTTATCATGTGGAGGGAACTTGTTGAGCACAAGAAATGGCATATACAACTTAAAAAAATCACAATATAAAATCTTTATTTATTTTTTTTATTTATTAATTGATAAGTTTACTTCAAACATAAAAGACAAAAATAAAAGTACAGACAAAAAAAAAGAAAATTAGCACTGGTGAATGTGACATAATGATTAGGCTACTACAATGTGCTTCATACAATCCCACTTCAAAATGCCCCTTTTTAAAATGGTTAAATTAAGTCAACAAACAGCCAGATTAGATGACACTAATAATACAAAAATGAAGTGGCTTACATAAAGGAAACTCAGTATGCTCCAGTTTAACTCTTTAAATATCCAACCCCATTTAACCCATTGTACTTAGTGATATAACACATTCTCTGTCTTCTTTCCCAACTTGACTTAAGCCTTATGTGCTTATGTTACCATGAGTCAGGTGATAATCCTTTAGCAATTTAGCACACACCTCTGACACTAACACACACACACACACACACCTCCCATTACTCAAACAGCATGCAGTGTTACAGTACGGCATTATACTGGAGATGAGAGCTCTCGGCCATGTCATGGGTTTAGCGAGTTGGACGCAGCTCCGTGAAGTCATGAGACCTGAAACGAATGAAGGAAACCACAAGACTTCTATTAGCCGCAACAGTCCTGCTCTGCTCTAGTAAAAAGGACGAGGATGAGGGGCTGGAAGTGGTCAGACAGAGGAAGGTTTAAGAAGCTGCAGAGACCAGTAAACCCATTATCCCATTACTCAGACTGTTATCTTATTAGTCATTGCTGGGGATATTATAAGTTTTACTGATTATTTCCTCCTTTGAAGCTAGAATATTCAGACATTAACAGGAAATAATTTGATGTGACATCTGCAAAAGCATTTTTTCCTCATATATTTCATATAAAACCCTGATAATCATCACTTTCACACATGCAGCTTCTCAGCCCAAGGAAGAGTCTTATTGTGATTATTAGTCATTTATATCAACAAATACATTTAAAACTCATGATCAAACTAGCTACAGAGGCTTCTGTTAGTATGCAGCAGGTAAATAAGGTAACTGTTAGGTAATTTGACTTGTATTTTAACAGCTCTAACTAAACAAAAATAGTGTTGGAATCTTCAGTGTGCCTTTACCTGCGACAAAAATAAACAAAAACTTTTTTATTGCACTTATTTAAGCTGTCATGACCTAGATGTTGGAACCAAACAGGATTTTAGACCAGAGACTGATTCACTGTAAGATTTCAAGGGTGCCACCCTAAAATGGTAACACTTATCAAGTGCTTTACTAAGCCATTTTTCTGAAATTTAAGAGCTCTTAGTTTTAACTATTTAAAAGGCAAATCATTACATTCAAAATACACTGCCAGGTCAGGATGCAGAGGAAGGCCATCCCTTTCTAAATGAGGGAAATCCCAAAAGCTGGGTTGTTTTTTGGTAAGATAAAATGCATTTTCATGCTCTTCAACTTCACAAAAAAAAAAAAAAAAAAAAAACGATTCAAATTTTGAGAAAGGGACTCTTTCACAGCACGGGTTTTTGTGGGTTGTGGCTGTGGAGCTATTGGGTTGAAATGAGGACATGAAAAGAAAAAAATGTCAAAAATTCTTTGCTTCACAGAATTCTTAAGCTGACATACACCCATACATTTTATTTTGTTCTGGTTATCCAGGATTAATATTAAAATTTTGTTGGTATTCTTAGATTTTGACTAAGTCATTCTATTCTTTTCTGAATTAATGCTTCCCAAACTGTGGGCTGAGGCCCTGTGGTGGGCTGCACAGCTGCTGCAGGTGGGCTTCATGGGTCATATACATTAAAATAAAAACCACTAGCTAAATTAAAACCACAATGTTAATTATCATAAAATGCTTAAACATATGTTACAAGTTTCAGTGCATTTTGGTGAAACTGTTATCTCAATTTTGTTCTAAGACGTCAGAACAGAATGTCAGAATGGTTTGAATAAGCCATTTCAGTTCAAGCAGTGACTGGCGCCATAGTGATGGGGAGAGGGTCCAGATACTGCAGACTTTTGGTCTTGTGCGTAGAAGTGCTCTATCATAACCAGACACACCAGATGGACCTTCCAATATATTTCACCAGTTTATCTGGGAAAGAGCCCATGGTAAGTGTTTGGGAATGGGCTGAACCATTAAATAGCATATCTGGCAGGTGATTGGATGATCAATCACATTCACTACAAGCCAATCACATGATGGAGAAGGCAGGCCTTACTGCCGCAATGTAAAGGACAGAATGTAAGTCACGCGTCTGACAAATGTGTAGAAAGTGGAGTGAAAATATCCTTCCAATAGAGAAGTTTGTAGTAATGTTATTTGTTTTTCATTTAATAAAGAAATGTGATCTAGATCTGATAAAACTGCTATTGAAGCCGTTAGCATTGATATTAATCTCTGATTGAGCTGTCACTTCCTCCTGTCGTCAGGTCTACCTCCCTCTTCCTGCTCCGATGGACTCTGATTGGTGAATGGACTCTGATCTAAATTTGGGCCAAGCATAATTATTATAGGTTGGAGCTTGTGATAGTGATATGATGAATTTGCCTTATTACAGACATTGAATTAGGCTGATCCATTTGCACTGTAAGGTTAGCTCTACCATGTTAAAGACAGCAAAGGACATATGAAACAAACAGGCTACAAATAAACATTATATGGGCTCTTTAAGGTGCTTTGTAATTGTAACATCAGTTTTATCTTTTTTTTGTTTAACATCTACAAGTAAATATAGCTTGGTGCTGATCCAAGCATAATTTTACTGCCAACATCAATATCATAAGATTAATGTGCTCTGTTTTAATTCAGTTTATTCAGGAAAGTCTGGCTGCTTCATTGGGCTCCTACATAACCTTTACTGTGACTGTCTTGTATTGAAGCAGCTGATTCAATCACACTGACACACAAATTGCCCCTGACTTGTGTGATTCATTTAGAGGCCAGGAGAGAGGGACCATGACTCAGGACAGCCTGATCGGCCTGTAATGTGATTAAATCACATCCTCTCTCCAGCTGCGTGTCCCTCACCGGTCAGCTGCCACAAGTGGGTAAAAGTGAAAGGAGCAGCTGAGCCAACCAGGATGGGTTATTTATCCGTGTACTGTTGCCATAGGCTTCCATTAAAAGTTATATTTGTTAGTATTTTACACCAGCTGCATGTGGACGTGACTGAGGAGGAGGAAAGTTGGAGGAGGAGGGGGTTCGGCTCAGGAAGAGTCTTGCATAAGAAACGTTGGGAAGGTTGGAGCAGTGTGACCTGCAGAACGAGCCTGCTGTGCCCTCTGCTGGTGGCTGCTTTCTACACAATAATATCAAAGTGTGTGGGGGTGTGTGTGTGCGTGTGTGTGAGGGAGGTTTATCTCATCAAGAGCAACAGCTGTGACACTAATCCTGACACTGTGGCAACACTAACGGGACAACCTGGAAAGAGGCGTCAGGAGGAGGAAGTATTAAAAGGTTAACAGGCAGCATGTGTCTCTGTGTCATAAACACGTGTGATGCTCTTTCCTTCACATGCAGAACTGAAAAGAAAAACTGTGAGGTCCTCTCATTTAACAGTTACAGGGCCTCCATTCTTAAAAGGATACACCAACATTTTCTTTTTCCTGTCTTGCCCCAGCATTGTTCAGTCCACATGAGAGCTCCTCAGTTTCACTAAAAAATAAAGATGCTTTTGAGCCTTTGCAATTCTTGCATTAGTGTTAACACATACTCTTGTACAACTTCAATGTCTGAATTATAAAATATCACAGGAGAAAAGGATGAAGATCTCCTAAAATGAACATTAACCCTAATTTATTTGTTGTGCTGCTTAAGGTTGCAGGGGTGAAGACCTGAAGGCACTGGAGGCAAGGGACTGTCAAAACCAGGGGCAGTGCCACAGGAGGTCAGCTGGCCACTTCCCAGCTACCAAACCAAACTTTAAAAGTGGTTTGATCGGGATTTGACCTGGCCACCCTCTGGTCCCCCATCCAAATCCTTACAGACTGAACTGGATTATTCCAAACCCCACCATCTTAAGAAAATAGGCACAATAATTTATTTCAGTTATGCAGAGTATGTGCATGTGTGTGCTTGTGTGTACCTACCCTGATGTGTTTTTGTCTTTGACACAGAGAGAAATTATGTTTTTTATATGGTTTGTGTACATGTACAATTTCGTAAACTTCTTATTGTGGTGTGCATACGTTTTCTCTGGAAATAATCAAAGACCCATTTGTTGCCTGCTCAGACAGGAGTGAGTTAAAGTTTATGTTTTTTCACTAATTTCTTCTAAAAAGTTCAAGCTTATCGCATTCTGGTATGAAGAAGTGAAAGATCTGGAGACCCGAATACTCCCTGGCATGGAAAAAGTGACTGAAGATGTGGGCAGTGGCACCCTCTGCTGGCTGAAACAAGTTCTCACAGCACAACATCGACTGCACATTCACATTCATTCCTGCAATAATTTTGAAAAAAATAAAATAAAATGATTTTATTTGTTATGCTTGTTAATTATTATTTGTGTGATTGTTTTGCTGCTGTTTGGCTAGGACTGAATTGAATGGATTGAATGGGAATGTCAAATAAAGGTTAAATTTTAAAATATAGGTCTGTCTTGGCTTTTAGCCTTTTCTAAAGGGTTGGCTTTACATTTTTAATAACAAAAATGCTCTAAACCAAGTTGTGAAATGGGCTAGTAAGCTTATATGTGAGCCACAGCTTAGTCTATCAGACATTTATTTGGTACGGCTGCAGTGTTGGGCAAACTCTGTTCTTCACAACATCCTTTAAATGTTGAGTTTCAGTTTCTTCCCTCTGGCTGTTGGTTTCTTGCCCCTGAAGGTAAAACAATAACTCTTGTACTGGTGTCTACAGCTTTCCTAACAAGGCCAGAACAAGATAATGCTCTTTAATGAGGATTTGATTTATCCAAATTATGATCTTTCTCTTGAACATAGTCAAGTGCTTGTCTTTATTTTTCATCTGGATGCATGTCAAACTGTGAATTGTTGTTTTTTCATTGTTTGAGCTCTGAACTGCGGTCTGCACATCAAATTTACCTTTGAGGCTCTAATAAAGACACCTCAAACCTTTAAATACCATTTGTCAATAACATCCATGATTGTTCGGATGTCCTGTAAGAGGAATGAAGAGACACATCTTGTAAACAAAGAGCAGCTCTGGTGTATTGGCTCAGAAAAACGTCTGTGTCTGTGTGTGTGTATCCAGACAGTCACAGTCCTCATACATTATGGATGCAGTGTCCTCTCGCTCTCTCGTCCACACAGATGAGAAATATTTGCCTCCAGTGGCTCCAATTTCCTTTTAAGCAACAGAACGGGAACATGGCAGAATATATTTGACATGCTGGACCAGTCAGAGAATTAAAGGTAAAATTCCTGTAAAGTGAATTATTTTAGAAGACATCAGGATACACTTATTCTTACTGTCTCACATGAGACTCTTCTTTTTAAAGACAGACTATTGGGCTCTTATTCCATTTAATTATTAAGTAAAAGGATTTTTTAATATGTGTATTTCAAGGATTACTTAAAAATTCCAAATGGACTGAAGAACCGACTCTTATGTTTTCTTGAGTTTAATATGCCATTTAGGGTGTTTAACATGTGTCCTCAGCAGGGCTGCACACAGACGTTGCTGGGCCCCTGAAAAGCCTGATGAATAGGCCCCAGATTGGGCTAGATCACAGGTAGCCAGCACGGTGCCCATGAGCATCTGATGCCCCACAGGGAGTCTTAGGTCCTGTCCACATGGAGAGGAAAACGTTTTCGTATTGAAAATTGTCTCTGTACCATGACATCGTTTTCAGAACTTTCCGATTTATCCACATTTCAAAAATGTACATTTTCAGGCACCTGAAACACCTATATGATTAAAAACTTGTGCAGATAAGCCTGAATTTGTCTCTGTGTGGACAGCCCCTTAGTTTCCAAGGGCTTGAAATTAATAGCCTTTTTAAAAAAAAAAAAAAAAACTCTTATTGTCAAAATTAACAGACAATGTACATCATAACAATAATTGTCCTGAGACTGGTCCATCACACACAACTGACCCTTTTCCAAGCCCCTCCCACAAATGGCTACTGTCCAATCCTACGTTAGCAACTGTAATTATGCACAAGAGGCCTGTCAAGCTTTCCACAGAAAACAATATGCCTAAGCGGTGTGCATACGGGACTAGCAAGTCCGGCAGTCGATATCCAAGAAGTTTGTAGGGTGGTGTTGATTTTTTTGCCTTCCCCAAGTCCAAGACACAAGAAGAAATATGCTGGGTGTGGATAAAGCATAAGAACACCTACGTTTGTTCTAAAGTAAGGTTCTAACTAATGTTAGCTAACCATAGCTCTGTGTGTTAGGTAAGATAACATTAGCAAACAAAGATGTCTCAACAGTAGGTTATTTCTGTTAAACCTTGAGCCACTAGGTAATATTTGAGCAAAAGAAATACGAGACAGAGACAAGTTCAGACAAACTCATATTATTAAGCATTTTGTGAATGAATGATGTACAGACCTAGAAATGGGCAAACACAACGATAAAGAAAGCTAACTTAACATTAATTTCAATTTAAACAATATATGTATCGACTCACCCTGCTGTACAAGAACATTGTTGTTCTTGTATGTCATTGTTTTGAACGTGACGTGTCAACACGTGGGGTGCTTGATGCTTGCATTGAGATCTTTCTCCTCTATTTTAATGTCCTCTTTATTTGAACTCTGCCAACATTTGATTTGGTGAATGTATTTCACAAAAGCATACTGGAGACCTTTCTGTCTGCTTCCTTCTGATATCTCTGAAGAATTTGTCCAGAAATTTGCAGATATTTCCTTAAGAATATCATTCACCGATATTGCTGAAAACTCCATATTTCTCATTCTAGGAGGGATCAGGTGTAGCAACAGTAACCAAGGGGGGAGGGGCTTAGTGAGATGTCAATTAGCATCATATAATTACAATACAGAGAGAGAAAGAAAAGAAAGAAGAAGATGTATATAGACAGCCATGTTAGAAAAGGTATGTCACAGTTTCCATCTCTGCTAGATGTTTTTCTCCTCTTGGTAGGGCCAGTTTTGAATCAGTCTTCCTGTTTCTGGTGATCACATAATGCTGATTTATGAATGGAGGTCAAGGGTTAGCAGCTTCAGTAGAGATGATGCTTTACCAGTTTTATGAATATTACGGTTACAGGAGTCACATGCAGTTTTCTCTTTGGAGTGATGTGCTTCACTGTCAGCTTCTATAACAGGGTTTAACCTCCCTCTCTGTCTCCAGTCTGACCAGCAGAAGGCAGTGTGGTATTTTGGTTGGATGGGCTGAGCTCTCCCTTATCACTCTGGTTTCACAGGACAGAGAAGATGAACTGGTAGAATAAGCAATTAAAGTTAATTTACTTCTTCTGAAGTATCTAAAAGAACGTAGAAGCAATTTGTAGTAACATAAATCTCTCACAGACTGAGCCTGACTTGTTTCAGATGCAGTCTGTATAAAAATCTTTTATCAGAAGACTTAATGAAATCCTGTTTGTTTTTGTTTTAATCTCTTTTTGAATTTATTTTTGTTATTATCACCTTCATGTGTGTCTGTATGTTATGAAACATTCTATAACTTAGTAAAGAAACACTACAATGAGAAAGTTTAGAGATAATATATCAGAAAACCCCAATTCCAATGAAGTTGGGACACCTTTTTGCACATATTAATTTATTTGAATTTGAATTTCCATCCATCCATCCATCCATTATCTACCACTTATCCCTTTCAGGATCACGGGGGCTGGAGCCTGTCCCAGCTGACATTCAGTTAGTTGCGGGGTACACCCTGAACTGGTTGCCAGTCAATCCCAGGACCACATAGAGAGACGGACAACCACGCACTCTCACACTCACACCTAAGGGCAATAAGAAATCCTCAGTCAATCTAATGAGCATGTTTTTGGTTTGTGGGACGAAGCCTGAGTGCTCAGGTGAACCCATGCATGCACAGGAAGAACATGCAAACTTCACACAGAAAGGCATGGCCTTACCTGGGGATCAAACCGGTAACCGTCTTGCTGTGAGGCATGTGACCTGCTGGGCCACTGTGCCAATATTCTAAATTCGAGACATGGGGCATGTTCACCTTTCCTTTTAACAACACTCATTAAGAGTTTCAGAATTGAGGACACTAATTGTTGAATTGGGACACAGGTCTGGACCGCAGGCAGGCCAGTCTAGTACCTGCTCTCTCTTACTGCAAAATCATGCTGTTGTAACATGTGCAGAATGTGTCTTGGCATGGTCTTGCTGAAATAAGCAGGGATGTCCCTGCTCCAAAACCTGGATACACCTTTCAGCATTAATGGTGCCTTCACAGCTGTGCAAGTTACCCATGCCATGGGCACTAATATACAACCTAGTTATGAATACTATATAATCTGATACCTTCTCTTAATCCCAGTTATATGCATAGCTGCACATTTCAAAATATTCCTTTATACCTTATAAGTACCTTCCTTAAAGGTAAAGCATACTGTAATAATGAAAACTTAAAATCGCTGGCATCAAATGAAATTTTCAGTAAACAGAACACATTTTTTTTGGTTGTGTTATAAACTTAATCAAAGGAGTTATCTCAACTACCCTTAGTGAGTTTTTTTTTTTTTTAATGTGAAATTGGGTTAATTTATTAACTTAAGTTGGCAAAACTCTAAATAATTAGATTAAGGTCACGTGTGGTCAGGCCAAGTTCTGAATACAGGATGGATAAAATGTCACTGTGTGCCAGACTGGGGCAGTGGTAAGCAAACATACATGATAAAAAAAAAAAAAAAAAACATGCTGCAACTGGTCTTTATCTTAAATAGTTGTTCTCTCACATTTTTACTCTTGATTTATATTTTATTAATCCATCTACCCTTTTCATTGAATGTGTGTCTTGCATGTGAGAGAAACTGACCACCACCTTTAAATTTCCTTTGGTATCAATAAAGTTGAATCTGTCAATCTATCTATCAACCAATCTATCCATTTGTCTATCCATCCAGCTATCTATCTATCTATCTATCTATCTATCTATCTATCTATCTATCTATCTATCTATGTATACTTAAAATTTAAAATATTTAGTGCAGATAGTTGCCTTGAAATTTTGAGTTTTCTGGATGTTTTTTTTTTTTGCAGTGCACTACCAGGAGCCCTTTCAGCCACTTCACTGACTATGGTCAAGTACCTGAAACAACCCATCTTCAAAAATAGCAAAATATCCCTTAAACACAGATTGTGCCAACAGCTCAACAAAAGCCAAAAAGATCTTGTCTGACATCTCTCACCCTGGACAATGTCTTTTCAACCTCATGTCCTCTGGCAGGAGATACAGAAGCATTAAAAGCAGGACCAACAGACTAAAAACAGTTTTATCCATGAGCTATCAGACTTATAAATTCCTGAGAGACCACAAAATGTGCAATCAGTACTGTGGGCAATAATGAAATACGCTCAGGTCACTGTATTTGAACCTGCTGTTTAATTTTTATCATATATTTATATTTATAATTTTAAATATTTGGTTGATTGTGTGTGTTTCTAATGTCTCTTTTATTTGTTCTGCGCTCATGGTAGATTGCTCAAACAAATTGCATTTTATGTACAGCGTGTAATGACAATAAAGGCTATTCTATTCTATTCTAACATGCAGAGACATGGATACATTTAACATAAAATGAAATTCAGAACAGGCTAAGTGAATATTTGCAGAGAAAGTTTATCAGTTTGAACATTTATCTTGCCGTTTTTGCACATTGTCCCAACTTCATTGGAATTGGGGTTTGCACACAGACATTTTCCGATCAGCTGTTTGCATAAACAAACAGTTGAACATGTGTACCTAATAAAGTGGCCTGTGAGTGTACATACAGTCATATAAAAGTCATGACAGAGGTTAGACTTCTAATAACAGATGTTTTAACTCAGTGAGTGCAGACACTGTTATTAAAGCATCCATTTAAGGCATCACTCCTCCAGCACCTCCTGCTCTGCCCCGTGATCATCGCTCAGCTCGTTGTATGCTCTGCAGCTCCGCCGGGTACCAGAGGGGAGCCGTCCTCACTCATGCGGGTGACGACTGTAATTCGGCTGGAAAAAAAGGGAAACCGCTGAGTCGGCAAAGCCTGCCTGTCTTGGGAAGGTCAAAGCATTCCCGTGTCACTGACAAATGAGCTGTATTTCAGGCTGCCGTTCTGCTCTGTTGTTTTACTACAGGGATGAAGAGGCGAGTGGACACATACGCACATGGAGACTGAAAATACACTTCCCATGTCTGATACAGTGGTACCTATGTTACAGAGACTACAGGTAAAAGTTCAGACAGACCTGCAAAGACTATAGGTTATATTTGTCTCTAATGTGGGCTGGCCCGAGTCACTGAGTGTTTGTATTTACCTCCGCCAAGGAGGTTCTGTTTTTGCCTGCCTATGTTTGTTTGTTTGTCTATTTGTTTGCAAGATTACAGAAAAACTACTGGATGAATTTACATGAAAACTATACCAGAGGTGTGGTTTGATCCAAGGAAGAAGCAATTCAGTTTTGGTGGTGATATGGGTATTGGTCTGGATAAAAAGAAATTACCAAAATAAAATAAAAAAAACCCCCATAGGTTAACACTTAAAAAAATCATATCTCTGCCATTTCCCAACGGATTCGCTTCCAGTTTTAGAGGATAATGAGGGGTCCATTTCTCTATCATCAAGGTAAATTTCATCTGGATCTGATCCAGATTGAAGTTCCAAAAAAAACATTTAACTATATAATGAGAAATCCCATTGACGACATTCAATAATTCATATAAAATCAAAATATTAAGTGATGTTCCCTGTGATGTTGAACTTGTGTTCATACAGGACAACAACCTCCACGTCTGTGCTGAGTTTGGTCCAGATCCTGGCTCTAAGCTGAAACTGAGCTGCTTGGTGGAGGTCTGCGCTCTTTGAGTGTTTTTCTAGATACGCTTTCATACATTTTGTCAGTCATACATGGATGTTTGTTATGCTTTTCAGTTGTTGAGGTATCCCCTGTACCCTTTTTCTACATTTTTAATGGTCTAAAAACAACATGATTCATGTTTTATTTGATAAATTATATGACAGCAGGTCTGTACATCACTCATTCTAACATGAAGTGAGGGTTTATTCTGGCACCTGCTGGATAAATTACCTCTTTTCACCTTTTTCTCCATGCACTGGGTTTTCTATCAGTCTACATTATGGATGGGCAACTGTGATTCCCAAGAGGGCCACATTTTGCGGTTCTCAAAGTGTGATATACAAGAAGTTACCTTAACAAAATTAACAAAAAAGTTTGGAAATATTATTTTAGTTAATTATATAACCTCCTTAATAATACCTATTGGTACCGTATTCTATACAGTTGGATGTTTAGCACCCAAAATGTACCCAAATCCCCTCTTCCCATGTAGGAAAGCCTGCGGTTCCTCAGTTAAGCAAGGGTGAGGAACCGGTCTTCTTTAGTGCTGTTTTCCTGGTCTGTCTTTGACTTCACAGTCTCACAGAATTTGGTCCTAAGTTTGGAACAGTACCAGAACTGACACCAAATAATGCTGCCACTCTGCGTACCGTACTGTAACACCCGTTGTAAAGGTGACTAATCAGGCTTTCCAGTGATATAAACTACAGGACCAATTGGTTTTATTAAAGGGGAGATATACTCAACTGATATAATGTTTTCAAAACTTCTGGGGGAGTCTACATATAATGTATATTGAGAGAGAAACTAAAAATCAAATAGAATCAGTGATACCTAAGGCTAAATGGACTTTAGTTTTTACATCACATTTCTAGTTTTCTACTCAAACCAGCTTTTACACCACAGATCACATCTACACATTCTCACCCATTCACTCACTGATGGTTCAGAGTGTTTGTTAAAGTTATCCGTCAGTATTAGCTACAACATCACACCCTATCAAACCCTTTTCATGCCACTGGTGCAGCACCACCAGGTAACTTAAGGTCTGTCCTGCTCCTCAGTTCACACAACAGTTTCTCCCATTCCTCTTTCTTTCATGACTCTATCTGCAAAAGTTAAGAGATACCCTTTGGATTCATTGGCCATGAAACTAAATGTCTGTTGTTTAAAAATAAAGATGCACTTCAATCTTCACACTATGAGCTTCATTTTCTGATTATCTTCCTCCAGAGAGCTACCATATTGTTTCTCCTGGCGTGAAGACCCAACTCTTTCTTCTCAAGCAGTGTCCCCTTTTTTTGTCAGAGGAGTTTGTCTTCTTCCCGCAAAGAAGAAAATGTCTTGTGGTCAGTTTATGAAGCTTTTTCCTCAAAAAGAAAAAAAAAACACCTCTCAGTGGGTGTTTTATTTTCTCTTGGTGGATTTATCTGCAGTGTTGGCTCAGTTCTGACAGGCTGTTCGTGTTCTGCAGTTTCTGGCTGCATTGATGCGATGTAAAGCAAGATTGACTAAGAGCTAGTGCGGTGTAAATAATACATGACAGCTGTGTGAAATACATGAAGTTTAAATCATTATTTCGAAATAAAATCACAAGATGGAGCAGAACTTTGAGTAGCAGAGTGGTCCACACTTCTTCACTGATAATATAATGTTGGTCTGTCTTACTCTGAGGAGGCTGTTTGAGCACCATTTTTGGGTCTCTGCAGGGGTGCCGCCAGAAATTTGGGGCCCAGGTAAGGATGTTACGTTGGCCCCTATCCTGAACTAGCTCTGCACAGTTTTTTAAACCATGCACCCATCTGTCAAGCAAACAAAGAAATAAATATCCATCTATCCATCATCTCATCCCTTTTGGAGTTGTGTTGGGCTGGAGCCTATCCCAGCTGACATTGGGCAGGATGTCCACCAATCACAGGGCCACATACAGAGACAGACAACCATCCATGCCCACACTAAGGGCAACTATGAGTCACCAGTCAAATAAATGAGCATGTTTTTGGGAGGAAGCCGGAGTGCCACTGCATGCACCAGGAGAACATACAAACTCCACACAGAAAGGCCTGACGGACATGGGGACTGAACCAGCAACCTTCTTGCTTTGAGGCGTGGGAGCTACCTGCTGCCACCCCAGAAATAAATTTGATGTCATAAAATAAAAAAATGGGATTTCTTATGATTATTAAGGCCATTTTTCTGCTTAAAGACACAAATAAGCTTAAATTTAGGATTCTGAAAGCGAAAGGGGGTCCAACGCTATGATAGCATGTTGTACCTAATTAAGTGGCTGGTGAGTGTAATATTACTGTCTGTAAATTGCGCACCACCCAGAGGCACTAACTAACTAACTAAAACTGAGTCTGGTAAACCTTTCTGGGTAAAATCTAAGATTTTTCTCTAAATCCCTGCAGCAGGCTGAAAATATTTATGAGAGCTATCACAACTTGAAAAAATAAAAAAGTAATGTCTTTGTGAAGGTCTTAGCTGGAGCTAAATCATAAGAAAACTTGGGGCACAGCCAAAAACACTGTCAGAGTTAAATATTGCAGCGGTTTTAGAGTGTTGATTACAGCGTCTGTGCTCCAAGTGATGCATTAATGCTGTGATATCCTGATTCACTGTATCAGTGTGTGTCTCCTGATGCATTTTTAACCAATCTGACAGATGTTAGGACTACTGAGTTGAAGCATTTTGCTTATAGAGCCCCCTCTCTCTTTTTATTTAATTAATAAAGCAAATGAAATAAACATTCATTTTCAGCTCTAGAGGCCCCCGCCTCTGTTTCCCTCTGCTGCACATATACATACTCATAACTGTGATGTTTGCTCAGTACAGACAGACAGATGAACATCAGATATGCTGGTTTTTCCTGTGCTGCCAGTGGACCTTTTCACTTGTAATCTTAATTAAATTACATGGAGGACAGAGACAAACAGCCTGAGGGGCAGAGGGCGACACTTTCATGACAGTGTGCTGGACCTGAGAGCAGGATGCTCATAAATCCATAAATCTGTTTACTCTTAATAACCTGCTTTACAGATAACAGACGGCCTTCATCGTGCTGCTGTTCTATTCTGACCAATAGAGAATGAACAACATTAAAATGATTTTTAAAGTGAATTTTTAGCATAATTACTGTCCTGCAGAAATGTGAGGATCAATGTTTGTACACTGTAAAAGGTTGTTTTACATTTTACAGTAACTGGCAACAGGATGCCAGTAAGTTACTGTAAAATGTCTTTACAGTAGCACTACTCTATTTTAATGTACAGCATTATAACTGTATTTTATATAAAAGTTCTACTGTATTTTTATTGAAGGTATCATCACTGTGTTTCCACTTACAGCATATTTACTGTATTTTCAAAAACAGCATCCTCACTGTATTTTCATTTACAGTATCATTATGGGATTTTTTATACAACTTTTTTAATGCATTTTATTTACAGTGAACTTGCTGTATTTTAGTTTATATTACTATATCTGTTAAATATTAACTAAAAGAAATCGTCCCTGCTATTGGTCAGTTTTCTCGGGCAGAATTGAATCTTTTCTAGGTCAACTTACTTTTCAGTAATTTACTGTATGGACATTTTACTGTATGCAACTGTAGATTTTATGGTAAATGCTGCTAGTTTTACAGAAATCAGTATGCTTTCCCACAACACATTGCCATTTACAGTATTTTAGTGTTTAGAATTTTTACAGTATGTTGCTGTAGATATAATGAGCATCTGCAAATTATGTTCCTTACAGTCAAACCTTATTCCTTAAGGATTTCTTGATAGTGCGGGATGGGACCGTTTTCCACATTTTTCATCATAACTTGGCTAAGAATGTCAGAAACACCTTGGTGAAGGTTTTTCCTCTCTTGAAGAATGAATGTAAATTTTCACTGAAGCATTCCCACAACATCACACATGGTCAAAAAATGGATAGATCACATTTTATGGACACTCAAGTCCCATTTCTTCCTCATTCTGATGCTTAGTTTGAACTTCAGCAGGTTGACTTGAACATGTTTGCATGGCTAATGCATAATAGTCAAACCTGATTCCTTAAGGATTTTTTTGACTTCGCAAGATAGGACAGTTTTTCACAATTTTTATAAAAACTTTGCTCAGAATGTCAGAAATGCCTTGGTAAAGGTTTTGCTCTCTTGAAATATTAATGTTTAATTTTACTGAAGCATTCCAACAACATCAGACATGGTCAAAAATGAGTAGATCACATTTTCTGAACACTCAAATCCCCTTTCCTCCTCATTCTGATGCTCAGTTTGAACCTAAGCAGGTTGTCTTGAACATGTTTGCATGGCTAATGCATGGGATGGCTTGAGCGCTGCTGTAAATTATGTTCTTAATAGTCAAACCTGACTCCTTAAGGATTTTTTGACTTTGCAAGATAGGATCATTTTCCACATTTTTTTGTAAAAACTTGGCTAAGAATGTCAGAAATGCCTTGGTAAAGGTTGTTGCTCTTTTCTAGTATTAATGTAAAATTTCGCTAGAGAATTCCCACAACATCAGAAATGGTAAAAAATGGATTGATCACATTTTTCAAACACTTCATTCCCCTCTCCTCCTCATTCTGATGCTTGGTTTGAACTTTGGCACTTCAACTTGAGCATATTTACATTGAGTTGCTGCCATCTGATGAGCTTCTGCAGATTACATGCTTTAATAGTCAAACCTGATTACAGTATGAGCACCAAAGGTAGAGTGATGCAGACATTTTCTACCAAGCTACCTCTCTTTGGGTATCCCTAACATTTCCTGAATTTAACTGAAAATATCTACACCTCTCTTTTGAGCTGATACAATACTGTTTTTATCTTTCCTCCTACACACTGCAGAATCCTCATATTTGCTTATCTTGTTGAGTGGGAAAGTGGAGGTGCGGTAGATTGAGCCACCGGGCCTTTAATGGCTGCAGTGCATCAGACAGCACATTATCTGCACACTTCCAAAAGGAGCCCTGATGGATGCGACACACTGGCGTGCAGGCTAATAGGACAATGCGGCGTCCTCTCCTTGGCTCTCACAAACTAACGGCTGCTTGTTATGGAAGTAATTAAAGAGAGGCTCTTCGTTTATGGCTTTAACCTGTCAGCTCGATTCAGATGAAAGTGCTGAGCCGGGGATATACTGTAGCAGGCGGACTCACCACCCGAGGAATTCCCATCTGTGAGTCATAGGACGGTGTAGTGTAGCGTGAGGCGCGGGTGTGGGAGGGAATCTCTGACTGCCTTTGCTGCTCAACTGCCTCATTCTTTTAAAAGAGGAATCCTCGGTGTAATGCAAATCAGCTCTCATCAGTGTCAGACAAAGATATGATGGCACATAACCCACACAGACAGCTCGCTGGATTTCCAGCTCATACATCTTCCTTTTTTTCTCTCTCTGTGCTTCTCCGTTTCTCCCACAAGCCTCCTCAAACCATCTGCCTCCATGATTTCAGCCTTTGATTTCTCTTTGCCCGTCAGAGAAAAAGCTCGACTGGCTGCCTCGGCTCTCCTCAGCAGCACTTTGAAGTATCTGAAAGGTTCATGCTGATGTTGGTGCTGCATGATTGAACAGCCACAGTTTTCAAGTTTTCTATTTTACATTTTTTTTTGCCCTACAGAGCAAAGTTCTCACAAGGAATGGTATAAAATGGAAGTTATGCTGATATCTAATAGGTTTCATTTTGGAGTAATAATTACACATTGATTACGATGTGATTAAGATAAAAAAATTATGCATTAGTAATTCTAAATCACAGTAAATCCTGAGTATTCAGTCAGCAGCTGGATACCTCTCACTGTTAGTGTCTTTCTGCTCTTTTAGAAATGGATAATAAAAACTTCTTCCTTTAGTATCATATCTCACTTTAAACTAGAACTACTGACCAGTAGATGTATTCTTCTGGAAAAAGAAGAAGAGCTGTTGGGAAGAAATCAAGATTATCTCTACAAAAGACCTTCAAATACAAAACATGGAGCCCTTTTCTCAAATCTAAAAAGCTAAGATGTGATCGAGGAGCTGAGGATCTGATGGCCAACGTAATTCTCCTTCTAATTCTCCTCCCAAAGCAAAACACTGTGTGTTGGTGCCGCATCTGTTAAAGGACTGGGATGTAAATACAGCAGTCTTGGAGTTTAATGTGCATTGACTAGTGGACCATGAAGAAATGCTCTTCTGGTCTGAATATCCCAGCTGCTACTTGTGCACATAGATCACGTATCTGAACAGACCAATCAGTATTTAAGAAGCTGAAACCCTAAACTCACTGCCTCTGAGGAAGTTTGGATAACTTTTCATCCAACCTCTGCCGAGACTGAGCTCTGGTAGAAATAATGGCTTCAGCTGAATTTATACGGCTGTTTTTAAAATGGTTATAAACCCAACAGTCTATCAGTGCAGCATCACTAAAGCACAGTTGTCTCCAATGTTTACTCACCTACCTCTTCTTTTACCTTGCTTATTTTTCTGCCAAGGGAGCGTAGAGTTGAATAAGTTTCCCTGATGTCATTTCTTACTGTGTTCTTGTCTGTATTTTAGTTTTATTGGACCTGAGCGCCGCATTTGATACAGTTGACCACAAAATTCTTTTAAATAGACTTCATGATTTTATTGGCATCTCTGGCACTGTTTTTAACTGGTCTAAATCTTATCTTAGCGATAGAAAGTTTTATGTGAACCTTGGGGATCACTCATCAACATGTTATGACATTAAGTGTGGTGTTCCCCAAGGTTCAATTTTAGGCCCTACTCTTTTTAATCTTTATATGCTTCCATTAGGAGATGTCATCAGGAGACATGGCATCAATTTCCTCAGCTATGCTGACGACACTCAGCTTTACGTTGCTGTGTCTCCTGATGACACAGGACCACTCGATGCAGTGGCGATCATGGATGGCAGAGAATTTTCTACAGCTCAACCAGGACAAAACTAAGGTTTTAGTCATTGGTTCAGGGGTCAAGAGAGAGAAACTAGTCAGCATTATACAAGCATTATCTTTTAATCTGTGTGGGCTGGCTAAAAACTTAGATGTTTTATTTGACTCAGATCTTAGTTTTGAACCACATATCCGGGACATCACCAAAAAAGCTTTTTATCATTAAAAGAACATTACCCGAGTGCGACCGTTTCTCTCTCAAGCCAATGCATAGACATTAATCCACGCTTTTATCACCTGTAGAATAGATTACTGTAATGCTCTTCTTTCTGGTCTTCCGCAAAAGAAAATCTACCATCTTCAGTTACTGCAGAACTCAGCTGCACGGATGCTGATGGGGACCAGAAAGAGAGCCCATATTACATGGATTTTAAGGTCTCTGCATTGGCTACCCGTTTCTTTTAGAATAGATTTTAAGATTCTTTTACTGGATTTTAAAGCTCTTAATGGTCTTAGTCCTTCTTATTTATCTGACTTGCTTTTACTGTATGAGCCCATTAGAGCCCACAGGTCTTCAGGAAATTCTCTGTTAACAGTTCCCAAAGTTAAAACTTTCGGTGAGGCATCTTTTTATCACTACGGCCCCCGCTTATGGAACAGCATACCTGAAGACCTGAGGGCTGCACCTTATGTTAATATCTTTAAAAACAAACTAAAGACCTACCTTTTTAGTCTGGCTTTTACCTGAATTACCTTTTAGTGTTTTTACTCTTATTACAGCTCTCTTTTATTATTATTTTAATCTTATTTTATTTTATTTTATTTATTTTATTTTATTTTATTCTATCTTCTATCTGTCTATCTATTATGATATATTTAATTTTACACTTTAACCTAACCTCCAGTGTTTACTCATTTTAAACCTTTAAGATGGCGTTTCCTCGGTGCGTACTGGGTACAACAATGTTCCTGCTGTATTATTGTCTTTTATTTATGATTCATTTTTATCAATACTACTTTCATCACAACTGCCTTAGCTTGGTGGTGGTGGGATAAGTTGTGGAGCGATCCAATCAGAGCTCCTCTCTTTATGAATTGATATATTCATGTAGAGCAGGTTCACTGTTTGTTGTCAGTTCTGGTATTGTAACTGAGATGCTCTGCCAGGTAGCCTAAATAAAGGTGACTGCATTTCACACAAAAGTTCAATTTGTTTCTGTTAATTTATACATTCAGACTTCATTAGAATTCAATAAAGCGTTATTAGATGTTTCATTTTATCCAAGTGTAAAACATGACTTCAGAAATTCAAGGAAACAAAAAATGCCTTACCCTTTACACTTCATATTTTAGTCGACTAAATTTACAGTAGATTTCATCGACTAAAACTAGACTAAAATTAAAACAGTTTAGATGACTAAATTATGACTAAAACTAAAAGATATTTTAGGCAAAAGACTATAACTAAAACTAATTTAAGTGCTGTCAAAATTAACACTGGATCCCTGCAATCTATCAGTGCATCATCACTTAAACACTGTCTTCTCCAAAGATAACTCACCTGCCTCTTCTTCTACCTCTTGCTGAGTCACAGTGACACCAGATACAGTTAAATATCTTCTACTCTCTGCAGGAAATTGGTCAGTTTTGGTGGCTGAATATACTCACAGATTCTCTCTGCCTCTGGTCCCCCTGAGTCGGTGCCATGTGACACCTTTAAAGTGTGGTGGTGTTAAAGAGCCGGGCTGAGTGGCATCATAATAGGATTAGATGTGTCATGTAGGCTTTGGATATTTCTAGAGGGGCTCTGCATTGAAATACCTGCTCCTGGGCATTGATCCACATTCATATGCAGAATCTCACATAAGAGATGTAAGCACAGCACCACCATAAGCTCCTTAAAATGCGAGTAGCCGACAGGAAAATGTAAATAATGACCTGACAAGTGCCTTCCTTCTCCACCGGCTTCCACACCTCATGTTATATATCACTCTGCCTTCTGCCCCCACTTTGTTTACCACCCTATCATTGATCAATATTTGTAGTCTCTTCTTTAACCCTCGCCCTGCGCTCCCATGTATCACCCCTTGTCGCTCTCGGACACTTAATCAAACATGAAGCTCTATGAGGAGAAGTCAATACTTCATACTGCTGCTGCTACTCTGAGCACCATTTTTCATGCGGAGGGCTGCGCTCTTTTTGACTGAGCGCTCCTGAATAATATCTCTCCATAGAATAGATGATATTCAATTGTTGGGGAGGCTCTTGAGATTGTTATTCATCGTCATGGTTACTAAAGATCTTCGATTTGTAAAGTGAGGATGATCAGTTTAAAAGTTAGATTGAAAGATGGGGGATGGAGCTGTATAGGGAGGAGCAGCGCTGCATTTGAAATAAAAACAAGTTTAATGTGTCCCAATAAAAGGACAGGTGCTCAGTTAAGGGACTCCCCATGCACGAACATATGGCCCAAAGCTACCACAGCGCTGCAACCAGTGTTGCCAGATTTTTCTACTGAAATAAGCAACCAGGTCGATAAAATCAAGCCCAAAACAAGCAACCTCAAGCTTTTTTTTCCTATTGTGATGTATTCTTTTTTTTTTTTTAAAGAGAAATTTACATAAAGAGCGTTTTGATTTTCATCTGCATTACATTTAAATTTCACAGTGACATTATTTCTTATTTGGCTCTTAGTTTACTTATTCAACATCCTGTTCTTTATGCAGAAGTAATGGGATGGGTTACTGTTATTCATAACTCGGTTGTAGCTAAACAGTCTGTCTAACCTTGATTTTTGTAACCAAACAGACATAGCCAGGCTTTAATCTAAGTTTGATGTTGATCCTCTACAGCTTTATTATGGTGAAAACAGTAATAGCTACTTTAGGAATAAATTTAATTCTGGCTTGAGGGATTTCTTTTTGGAGGAAACATCATTGTTGACCCTCTTTTTACAATAAAATTTACATTTGTGTTTAGAGGGAGAAAATAGTTTGTGCTAGTTCTGAATCGTGTGTATTTGGTAGAGTGTGCATCAGATCCCTCCCGGATCTGGAGGCACAACAAGCCCAAATGAGCAACTGCACTGTTAGAACAAGCCCAAAAAAAACGCAACCTGCACCAATATTTATAAGCATCTTTTCAGTAAGCTGCAGGTAGCTGATGCTCTCTTCCCAACCACGAGGCCCTTCACAGGTCCTGCAACCCACATATGAAGACTAATAGGTGGCAAGAGCCAGGACATGAGCTTGGTTATCATTTGAGAGCTTGAGGGTTAATTTTGGTCCCCATTAGGGCCACATTAACCTCAAGAGGGCTTCACTGTAGGAATTTCTAAATTTTTACAAGTACAGTAATTTACCTTCATGTTATAATAAAAAAACCTTTTTTTTGCTTTTATTTGGGCACCTCCATTGGCTGGATGTTGGCTGGTAATTGGAACTCAGCTGGAATTCGTCTGGCAGGGGAAAACTGAAGGGACTGCATCTGTATTTTGTGTGATTGTGTTTTTTAAATAAGAACAAGTCATGAAACTTATTGGTTTGAATGTTTGTTTGTCCTCCAGGAGTTCTCTGTGTTTGGCACTATTTAATGTCTATGTGTTCTTCCGCCTGACTGTATTGATTCGGCCGATCTGCTGTGTTGCACTGCTTACAACAAAACAACAACAGAGGAAACAAACACTGAACCAAATATGAGCAATTTTGACTCAAGTGACGATGACGTTCCTTTTACAGTGGGTTCACTGTACTCCTGTGGCCTCCACAGTCACCAGATCTCGATCCATTAGGGCATGTGTTATAATGTAAGATGTGCAGCCAACAGATCTGTAGCAACTGTGTGATGCATCAACATGGACTAAAATCTGAGGAATGTTTCCAGCACCTTATTGAATCTATAACATAGAGAACTAAAGCAGCTCTGAAGGCAAAGGGAGTACCTAATAAAGTGGCCGGTTAAATGTTATTCAAAGTAAAATTAGGGACGTAAAGAACTCTTTCTTTCTTTCCCTCTTCGCTGCCTCTTAGCCCAACCTCTGGCTGACAAGGAGGGGGAAAGTAATTAACATCACTGTCACTATCCATCTATTATCCTCCGTCCTAATGGAAGATGACAAATTATGGAGCACAGTATGGGACGGCAGTGCCCACCTCACACACCCCTGAGTGAGTGTGTGTGTGTGTGTGAGTGTGTGAGAGAGTGGGAGGATCACAGAGATTACAGGTCAGAGATTCTGAGAGGAAGTTTCCCCTGTTCCCCTGTTCCCCCTAAAATGAGCTCTTTAACTTCATACGTACAGTAAAAATGTTGAATCGCCCCTTTAAGCTTCTGAGGCTCAGAGAAGTTCAGCTGAACTCTTCACCAAAGAGCAGATTCTGATTTCCACCCACTCCTGGTTACAGCCGTGAGGTTTTATATCTCCACAAACTGACCTACAGGAGAAGTTTTTAACCTGCGGGATGAAACAAGTCAGAGCTCATTTCTGCAGAAACACAGGGACTCCACCTCAGGCACAGAGTGTTGATTCTCATCGGAAAGAGACCCTCACCCTCCAGCCCATATCCAGCTGTCCCCTCACCGAGCGGGAAGGGAATGATATTTTTATTTCAGAACTTCTTATAATTCTGACCTCCTCGCATGATTTTGATTTTTAACTTTGTCGTGTTGAAATTCCTCATCAAGCGTTTGACCTTCTCATACCATGAGATGACTTTTGTCTCGTAAATTTGACATGTTTTTTTCTTTCATCAGTGTTCAGAATGAGAATCAGAAATACTTTATTAATCCCCGAGGGGAACTTTGGTTGTTTCAGTTGCTCTAATACACAATATAGCAGGACGGATATCAACTGAGACATTAAGATAGATGAGAGCATAAAAAAATTAAATAAAAAGAATAAGTATGCAAGTTTATTTTCAGACTCAGAAATACTAATAATTTTGGCTTATGATCACAGATACATTACTTTTCAATATCATATTAATTTTCAACTTAAAGATCTATACTTACAATTTAATTTGTATATACATATTAATCAATTTTGACCTATGATCACAGATATATGACTTATCAATATCATATCATTAGTTTTCAATTTAATAATCTTTGCTTTGATTTCAGAAGTGTAACTTTTTGCCCCATAATTTTGACACTTTTATTGAGTTTTAACTTTAATCCTAGATTTGTAATATTCTGTATGATATTAGCCATTTTCAACACAATAATACAGAATTTTAGACACAGCTTGTCACATCATTTCGATATTTTTTTTATTGATTTTTACTAGAAAAAAAATGAGATTTAGGATATTTAGACTCTTTGTCTCATATTATTCATTTTAATTTTAATAATATAGACAGTAAACCTCAGAAATATGACTTTTAATACATAATTGAAATATTTATTTAATTAGTCTTGACAGTATTTTATAGATTTTAATGTCAATCCCAGGTGTATGACTTTAAGTGTATGTTCCATTTTAACATGATAATAGATTTTTAACCTCAGTATTAATTTTTGTCTTGTAATTTTACTTTTTTTAATTAATTTTGATTTTTATTCCCAGACTTATGACTTTCTATATGATACTGTCCATTTTAAATCCAATAATACCGATTTCAAATCTCAGAAGTGTGAATTTTAAACGCATAATTGTGACACTTATTTTGTTTGTTTTAATTTAAAAACACATATTTATAACTTTCTGTCTAACACTATTAATTTTCAATCTGATAACATAGACTTTTGATCTCAGGAGTAAGACTTTTTTTTTTTTTTCACAATTTGATATTCTTTATTAGTGTTATCTTTATTTCCAGATTTAGGATTTTCTGTGTGATATTTTCAATTTTAAACTAGATTGTAGGGACTTTTAACCTGAGAAGTAACATTTTTGTCTCTCTCTCTCAAAAAACAAAGAAACACTCTTTTACTCATTTTGAGGTTTATCCCAGATGTATGACTTTCTTTATAATATTATTTTTCAGCATAATCATTAAGTCTTTTGATCCCAGAAGTATGACTTTTTGCCTCATTATTTTGATATTCTTTATTAATTTCAACAATGATTCCAGATTTAAAGGATTTTCTGTATATTTTCCATTTTAGACAAAATAATTTGGACTTTTCACCTGTAAAGTATGAATTCTGTCTCATAATTTTGATACTATTTATTAATTTCAACTTTAACTTCAGATTTTTAATTAACTGTACGATATTTTTCATTTTAAACCAAATAATATGGACTTTTAACCTCAGAAGTGAAATTTGGTCTCATGATTTTACATCCTTTTTACTAATTTTGATGTTCATCCCCAGATTCATGACTTTCTACATGTTTTTATCATTTCTCAGTATGATCCTCAAGACTTCAATCTCAGAAGTATGACTTTTATTTGAAAACCTAGAAAAGTAAGCAGCAGAGGTAGGCGGAGCTGGCAGCGCGTCTTCACATGCCATCTTTTGTCATTAATATATCTAGGGCCCTCTGGTGAAAAACATGCTACACTTAATACCATTGTCAATAAAGGAGGGCGAGAAGTAACTGAACACATGGCACATCGGGCAGGGGAGGAGGAAGAGGCAGAGTGAGAAGACATACTTAGCGGCTAAATGCTAGGCTAGGCTAAGCTAAGCTAGGAGCAGAAAAGAACTGAACTGAGTTACACAGCCTCTGAAAAGGAAGAGTGCTTTTACTTGACTTTGGTATGTTTAATGTATGTTAATCGAACAAAACAGGCATGTTTAAGAGTAAATATCAAAAAATAAATTAGCTTTAGCAGAGCAAGACTGCACACAACACAGTGTTTCACTGGCAAAACAGGAAGTGACAAATATGTTCACAGGAAGTCAGTAGTCCATCATGAGTTTACAATTGAATTTAGGACACTGCATAAGAAAATATGATTCATAAAATATGGGCACCCACCAACCTGATCCAAATCAGGCAGCAGGAGAAAAGACAAAACTTAGTTTAATAATTTCAACTGAGGGTTCATCTTTACAACTCTGTGTTGTCAAAAATCAAAGTCCAGCTTCACTTCCATAAAGAACTCAAACTTGGAAATTTGGGAGACATTTATTTTTTGCATGAACTGTCGGAGGAGCAAAGCACTGAAATGCATGATTCAAAACAAAAGCCTGCACAAAACCACCCTCACATTGAATCAATCAGTTAACCAGTCATTATTTATATAGCCAAATGATAACACAAATCATCTCAAGACATTCACAGAAGAGTAGTTCGATACTCTGCTTCTTTAAACTATGATCAATCTTTACGAATGAACTGAACACTTCTGGCAATCATCTCCAAACCTTTCAACATCACAGCCTTTAGAGACTACACTTAGCTAATACACTGAAATTGTTGTGAGTAATTAAGCTGAATGTGTGAAGGGGCTTTAATTGATTTCTAATTATACACTCTGGTGGGTGCATAATTTCATGTATAAAAAAACAAAAGGGGATGTTCGTAGGGTCTCCTTTAGAATGCATCAGGATGCTCTGCTTTGTTTTCCCTGTAATTACACACTCCACTCATCCCGTGCTTATAGTACACACACACACACACACAAGCACACACACACACAAACACACACACATACATCTCTGAATGTTCTGTTTGGGGGAGTGTAATTACCTGTATATACTAAACTTTTTTAAATCACTGGGTAAGTACTTTGAAACATGTCTGAGTTATTCATTAAGCTAAAGCAAACTCTACCCAAGGTTAAAATGAACACCTGTAGGCGCGAAAAACCAGAACTACTGCCTGGTGGTTTTACAGGTCCATGGTAATTACAATCACCAGACATATAAAGTACATCAACAGATATTTCATGAAAATGAACCATGAAATTATGCGGGGTCGAATATACGTTTGGGGAAAATGTCAGAACACTTTATTTCTCCTCCAGGAATACTCTTTGTTTGGCACTATTTTTTGATGCTGGGATGTGTTCTTTCGCCTACACGCATTGATTCTGCTCTGAAGGATTTCTTCTCCTGTTAAGTCTGATTCATTATGGGATATTTCAGTATTTTTGAAGTTGGGATGTATCTGGTATCTGACTAAATTCAGTGAAGTGGGTAAAAGGGCTCAAGCCATGCTGCACCTTTAAGGAGAACAAGTTTAGACTACCAGTAAGGTACACTGTTATTAGCAGTGTTAGAGCCATTTGTATCCATGTGTCAAAGTCTATCCTGGGTTGCCACAGTAGGTGGCGTATTGGACAACAGCATACAGAAATGCATAAGTAGGAGAAGAGGCAATTACTCTGCAGGTGTGCTGCTTGCCAGGAGAAGCAAATGGTTTTTGACCGCCATTTAGTGGCTACACTTTAAGCCTTTTGTTTGTTTTACATACAAGTTATTGGTATAAGTGTGTGTGGATCATAAAAGCTGTATTGGTGCATGGCCAGCTGGTGTTGTAAATAAATATGTCTTGATCACAAGTCAGAGAATGTTTGATTCACTACATTGAACCACTATGACGACGCGTCAATTAGATATCCCAGTAGCAGCCCCTCATTGTGGCTTAGGCTTTTTGTTTTGCTGAAATCAAGAGGGTATAATCATTTTGCGTAAATGTGAGTTTTCTGAAAAACAAGTCACGGAATTATGTTGGGTCAATATCATATCATTTGTTTTCAACCAAAAAATCCATACTTTTGATTTCAGAAGTGTAATTTTTTGCACCATAATTTTGACCCTTTTTTGATTTTAACTTTAATCCCATTAAGTTTTGTGTGATATTATTTACCATTTTCAACACAGTAATGTAGAATTTTAGCCACAGCTTGTCACATCATTTTGATATTATTTTATTGATCTTAACTTGAAAAACCAAGATTTAGACGCTTTGTGTCATATTATCCATTTTAATTTTAATTATATAGACTGTAGACCTCATAAATTGACTTTTAATACATAATTGAGACATTTATTCTATTATTTTGACTCAAGATTACAGACTTATGACTTTATATATGACATTATTAATGTTTAATCAGATAATCTAGATTTTGATCTCAACAGTAAGACTTTTTGTCTCACATAGTGTTGACAGTATTTTATGGACTTTAGCTTTAATCCCAGGTTTATGACTTTAAGTGTTTTTTCCATTTTAGCCCTTTGAGACCAATGGAAATCTCTCAAAGCATTCATTCTGGAGCTTGTTGGACAGATGATCAGATGCACAGATGGACATTAAGTCGACCTTTTGAGTTCCCACTGAGGTTTCTCTTGGAGTCAGATTTAAGCATCTTTACCACTAAGACTCTTTTTTTTAATGTGTGAAAAGTAAATCGCAGCCTCTCAGGTACAGTACCGAGATCTGATATTTTAGTCAAGACACCCTGATTCTTTTAATAGCAGCAGCACCGTGAAGCTGTAGCCTATTACACATTAATATGACGCAGGTTATTTCTACAAATGAAACAAAGAAAACTGCTCCGGATATGGAGATTAAAAAAGGATCCTGAGGCAAATGCTGTATTTGACGTCCATGGAACCTCCATGACAACAGCCTGATGTGCCTTCGCCCTCTGATCCTAACAAACCAGAAAATGCCAAATGGTCATTTTATTTTGCTCCTCAGAGAAATAAATGACGCAAACAGGTTATTTAAGAGAGTTTGAGATTGTGCTCCTGTGTTCTTATGAACTGCCTGTTTGGAAGCCACCTTATGAAACATTTAAGCTGCATCATTATATCCATGCACTATCAAAATAGGCTTTTTAATGACCGTGTGATGTGATTCAACCACGTGCAAGCACAAAACAAGCATCCAAGACCTTGAAAGTTCAAGAAACCAATTTTAACATCATCTTAAAATCATATTTTTTTGTGGTGTTTCTTTTTTACTGCAAGGATGCCACAAAAGACACAAGCAATTCAGAGCATCAAGAGGACCAAGCAACCCAGCATGACGTAAACCTGAAGATGCTGGAGAACCGCCTCAGGGCCCTCACCCTCCTCTCTTCTTTCACTTTCTCTTCTCATCACAGGAACAAATAAAAGCCAGAGGATTAGAATAAGAGGGAGACACCGCTCTGAAGCTTCCAGCTGCTTCTGTAAAGCACTGTCGATGAAACCTGAGCAGCATATTCAAACTAAGTCAAGACGATTATGCCTTCTGTTCATCCTTTTCTTGTTAATGAATAATCTCAAGAATGCTCTGAGGGGTTTTCCTTGATCACTCACACTCAAGGATTAATCCACTAGAACTGAAAAGGTCAAATCCAAAAATAATAGAAATTTGACCATCATTAGACCTTGAGTCCTGTGCTTGACTTATTAATATGCTATGAAAAGCAGAGTGAATTGCCCTCATTTGCTTTGCCTTGTTCTTTGTTTTCAAGGTCTGATTTTCTAAGAATGTGATGCTTATCAGCTTCGAGCACTAACACTCCTATAGAAACAGTCAGTCAGTCCAGTTGGTGCCTTGAGGTAAAACAAACACCTCAGGATAGTTTCCTCCTGTAATGAAGAGAAAACAATCTGCCAATGAAACAATGAAAGTTTGACTCAGTTGGGGTCTTAAATTAAGGTTCAGTATCTACTTAAGTTAAATGTGTCGTGTCTTATTGGCAGATTATTACCTCTGCCAAGGAGGTTATGTTTTTGCCAGGGTTTGTCTTTCTGTTTGATTGTTTGTCTGTTAGCAAGATAACGCAAAAACTACGGGATGGATTTACATGAAAATTTTACCAGAGGTGTGGTTTGGTCCAAGGAAGAAGCCATTACATTTTTTATTTACAGTGCTCAGCATAAATGAGTACATCCCTTCAGATTTGTCAGAAAACCTTTCGTTTCCTTTCCAAATCAACATTTTCTATGGCATACTATAACACAAAATACTCCCCCAAATGTGGACCATTGATTGCAAACAAGATTTTTGAAGTTGCACACAAAAAAGTATTTTTCTCAATTTCAGATTAGGATGCAAAAATGAGTACACCCCAATCAAAGGGGTGGGAACAAAGCTAGATTTTATTTATCATATTACCCTTATTTTCATCTTATGGTTAAAAAAAAATGTTACTTTAAACTTTGGAAATTGTTCTTTTGTTCATTTAGATATTGATCAATACATTACTTTTAATAGGGGGTGTACTCATTTATGCTGGGCACTGTATATATATATATATATATATATGTATATATATATATATATGTATATAAAGAAAATAAATATTAAAAAATATATATATAATATGGCTACTGGCTGGCTACTTCCTGTTACTCTTCCCTAGTGAGGGCCTGGGGGACAAAAGAATTTCTCTGTCTGTTGGTTCTGAACTTGTGATGGAGCAGTCTTGGGCTGAACAGGCTCCTCTAGTTGCTGATGATGGTGTGCAGAGGGTGACTGGCATCGTCTATAATGTCCAGCAGTTTGTCAAGTGTGTTTGTTTTTGTGTTTGCTGAGTGATGTTCATACAGGATAACAACCTCCATGTATGTGCTGAGTTTGGTCTGGATCCTGGCTCTATTCTGGATCTGATGATCCAGAATTGTATCTTTTACGGGGGTTGTGGAAAAGCTACTGCCAGAACTGAGCTGCTTGGTGGAGGTCTGTGTTCTCTGAGTACTTTTCTAGTTCTCTCTTTTCTAAGAACCACCTGCCATTGAAAGCTGATGGACAACATCTACCAGTAAAAGTCTCGAACCCCAAATGAATCTCCTTGAGTGTTATCATAACTCTGCTTATCAACAGACATGCTCAGAGAGAGGCTCATGGCTAAAATGCATCTGGGATGTTATGTTTACTGAGCTCTGCAGCCATTGTTTGTCACATATTTTCTACTAATATAAGGACAAGTGTGTTTTTGTGTTTATATGTATGTGGGTGTATAGCTGCTGTCAAGGGCAGGGATGAGTAATCCAAATGTGAAACTTAATGCAATGAGGCGTGTGTGGGCGTCGGAATAACCAGGACACATCAGTCAAAGCAACATGTAATTATTGAGCTGACCTATAGACGAGTGGGAGTGTGAGAAAAGAGACGAGAGCCGGACTGACCGACAAATGGTCATTCATTCACTGGAGTCAGAGGAATGGGGTGTTCTGGAACAACAACGCTCAGATACGATTCTGGTCTTTAATGCAGAGATAGGATGCTTCTTGGTTCCCTTATTTGCATTCACTGCCTCCTCCACTTGCATCTCTTCCTTGCATCTTAGTCCCTCTTAGCAGAGATGCAAGGAAATGAGGCAAAGGAGAGTGGACAGAGGAGACATGAGATGTCCTCTTATTTGAAGTGTCCTGTTATAGATGATTGATCTGTCACCCTCTTTTCCTCTTGTTTCTTTTCTTTTATATTTTTACTAGTAACATGATTTTATTGTTTCTTTTACTTTAGTAATTTTGGTGATCAATACTCTCCAAATCCACCATCCTACCTGTCTTTATTGCTATTATTACTATCACAATTAAATTCTACTTTATGAATGGACCTCTGCCGAGTATGCATTTGCTGAGTAGGTGCAAATAATCCATGATTGCTGTTAATCTTTTAAATCACTCTTCTGCCTCACTGTAAAGTACTTTGAACGACAGTTAAATTTGTATTAAATTTGCTACATAAATAGTTTGATTTATTGATTGATTGACCTATAACCAGCTGATTGTTTATATAAATACAAACACTGTATTGTAAGTACACTGTAAGTAGTATGGGAGGTAGAGCCTTCAGCTATCAGGCTCCTCTTCTATGGAACCATTTACCGACCACGGTTCGGGAGGCAGACACCCTCTCTACCTTTAAGGTTAGACTTAAAACATTCCTCTTTGATAAAGCTTTCAGTTAGGGACCAGCTCATAGTCCATAGTTTAGACATATAGTTAAGATGCAATAGGCTTAGACTGCCGGGGGGATCTGGCACATTGGGCTCTATCCCTCTCTCTCTCACACTCTCTCACCATATCTGCCTCTGCCCCTTTCTGTTTGCTCCTGTACTCGTCTCTGGCTCTTGTCTTTTAGGTTGCCTGGGATCCTTGGTGGAGACTGCCTGCTGCTGTGGAGTCACGAAGCCTCAATAACTACAATTACAGACATAACACATATTTGGCCATCTCACTCCAGTTCATAATCATTATAGCTGTTAATGTTGATATTAACATGATCTTTCTATCCATGGTTGATACATCTATAGTAACTATCTCTAGCTCCACATGGACATGAGATCCCTCCTGAAACTGAGGTGTCACATCTCAAGAGGTCTACCTTTAATACATTTATACTTAACGGAGACAAATATGGTAGGGATGCACTTGTGATCTGGGCACCCATGAGTTCATCACTACCATAAATTCTTACTTCCAGTAAGACTTTTATTGATTATACTTCTATAAATTTTTCACCACAACCACACAGACATGAGGACCCTCCTCTAATAAATTTGTTTGCAGCAGAAACAAATTTGACGACGACAGGTCTATGATTGGTCCATTGATCTGTCACTAGCTTTAGTTCTTACTTTAGTCCACTTGTCTCCACTTACCCCCCTCCCTTTGCCCACACACCCAACACAGCATCGTGTGGATTTGCTGTTCATCATGAGACTGGGGTCCACATTCAAGATTTCCTGCTGCTTAACAGAAGGTTTTTTCTTGCCGCCATGATGGAGGGATTCATGATTGGCTATATGGATTCATGTTGGGTGTTGGATGTATATATTTGTATATATATGTATATGTGTATTTTTATATGTATATATGTATCTATGCATATATGTGTATCCATAATATGAAGAGCTTTGTGCTCTATTGTAAAGTGTCTTGAGATAACACTTGTTATGAATTGGCGCTATACAAATAAAGATTGATTGATTGAGATTGATTGATTGATTCTAATGATTATAATGTGTTTTATTCCATTTTTTTTTCAAAATGTTGGAAACTGTCTTGTCTTGCACTGTTAACAAATTCTTGAAAAAAATTCCTGGATCCACATCCTGATTTGGATCACCACCAAAATGGAATCACTTCTTCCTTGTGCCATGAGCAACATTTCCTGAAAAATATCATCCAAATCTTGGCCCATCTCTGATCTGCCCTGAAAATTTAATCAAATTCAGTTGATGACTATTTGGTCCAGAGTAAAACGTTTTGAAAACGTTTCCGTCTCTGCCTCCATGTAAACAGGAATCAGCGTTGTCAGGGAAAATGGTGATGTGCAGCACATGTATACAGTACTCTTTCAGATAAAGGTCGCACCTAGGAACAATAACAAAAACAACTATGGCCGACTATGAGCTTCATGCGTGCTGTTAACTGTGCTTGGTTTGTTACCGCTCCTCCAACAAATTGTGGATTTGCTGCATCAACACTCTGACCAGCGGAGACGCATTTGGTATAACTGAAAAGTTTGTCTTCACCTGAAAGACACCTGCCCCAAAACTTATTGCTGAGCAGCTGCAGCTGGCTGAAAGGCTTAAAGGCAGTGCTAGATTGGCCTCAGTGTTAATTTTGACAGCTCTTTTCAATTTAGTTTTAGTTACAGTCTTTTGGCTAAAATATCTTTTAGTTTAGTCATAATTTAGTCATCTAAATGGTTTTATTTTAGTTTTAGTTGATGAAATTTTACAACATTTTAGTTGATGAAATCTACTGTAAATTTAGTCGAACTGACAACAAACAGTGAACCTGCTCTACATGAATATATCAATTCATAAAGAGAGTAGCTCTGATTGGATCGCTCCCCAACTTATCCCACCACTACCAAGCTAAGCCAGCTGTGATTGGATGTCCCTCTTAACTCATCCAACCTTTCCAAACAACCAAAGTAGCTGTGATTGGATATATTCCTAACTTGTCCCTACTTTCTACATGACCAAATTAGGTCTGACTGGATTAAGTCTCTGTCAAACATTTTAGTCTAGTTTTTATTTGTTGAGGAAAATGTCAGTTCATTTAGTTTGAGTTTTTGTCCATGTGCACTTGTTTTTATTAGTTACTGTCTAGTATTCGTCAAGGGAAAAAAAGTTGTTGATGAAAACTATGATGAAAATAATCAGTCAACAAAATCAACACTGCTTGGCCTGCTCTTTCTCTTCTCCCCTCTGGACTGCAAAGCCAGCAGAAGACTGCTTTCCTATTCAGTCTGTAATTTGAATAAAAGTTTGTTTGGAAATTCAAGTTAGCTGTGTGGACTTCCCTTAATGTTGTGACCCACACCAGCTCATCCTGACAAAATAGCAAGGCTGTGCTGAATTTGTGAGGATTGGCTGAATTTGCATTAATTGTTGTGACCTCAAAACAAGATTTCCTGGAAGGACTGCATTGTTTTTGCATTTGGAAATACAGTATTCTGAGCTAGCAGGGCATAGACGGTAAAAATGCAGCTTATGTCGTCCCCACACTCTTCATGCTCTGGTCCATCTCTGGCTTAGGAGCTCCAAATGATGACTATTTTGAGCCCCATAACTTGGATCCTATAAAAAGAAGTGATCAAACCTGCACCGAGGACACTTCCCTCTTTGCCTCCCTGCATCCTGCGTTTTTGTATCTGTGCCAGTCGATGCCAACTGTCTCCCAAAAAAGTTTTTAGGCTAAAAGGGTTCAATGCAGTCGTCTGGGCAGAGAGAGTGTAAGCAATCCCCAAAAAGCCCATCCTATTCTACAGGACTGAAGAAGAGGCCATTATGAAGTGGAGTGAATGAGCTCCCCTCCCCGGCTCTCAGAAATAACCATTACAGGGGAAATCTCAAGCAGCGAGGAAGGAAGCCTGCGAGGACGTCCCTCTCACCCTCTCCCATCAAAATGCAGATACATTTGCATTTCTATCCGGCAGCTGTTGTTTAATTTGAGGGCTGAAATGAATAAAACCAAACACACACACTCACATTATTCATATCAGGACATGCATGCATGAGCACACACAGACACACACATCAGCACAAAAGGGGCTCTTCTTCAGTCTGCATTAGCATCACACGAGCTTAGTTCATGTCAGAAATCACCACCTGGAAGTATCAGTTTTTCTTTAAGATTCTTTATTTCTCTTTCCTCACAACTTATAAACTTAATCCAGGATATTTAATTGTTTAAAGGTACAAACTCTTCTTCAAATGAAGTTGGAATGTTGTGTAACACAAACAAAAACAGAAAACAATGATTAGCAAATCCTTTTTAACTTATATTCAATTGACTAAACTACAGAGGCAAGACATATTGTTCAAATGATTAACTTCATTGTTGTTTTGCAAATATTCACTCATTTTGAATTTGATGCCTGCATCATGTTCCAACAAAGCTGGGATGGGGACAACAACACCTGTTTGAAACATCTCACAGATGAAGAGGTTCAATGAAATCAGGTGAGTGTCATGATTGGGTAGAAAAGCAGCATCCCCAAAAGGCTCAGTCGTGCAAAAGCAAGGATGGGGCGAGGTTCACCACTTTGTGATCAACTGTGTGAGCAAATACACACGTGGACAAACTTTTTGTTACACTTCTGTTAAAGAAAGAAAAACCCACACTGAAATAACTTGAAACTGACAAAAGTAATAATAAACAAAAATTTACTGAAAATTAACTAATGAAAATCAGACATCGCTTTTGAATTGTAGTTCAACAGAATCATTTTAATAAAACAAAGTAATGAAACTGGCCTGGACAAAAATGATGGTACCCTTAACTTAATATTTTGTTGCACACTGTTTTGAGGCGATCACTGCAATCAGGCAATTTCTGTAACTCTCAATGATACTCCTGCACCTGAGGACAGGTATTTTGGCCCACTCCTCGTGAGCAAACTGCTCCAGCTGTCTCAGGTTCGAAGGGTGTCTTGAAGACACATTCTGCACGTGTTACAACAGCGCGGCTTCATACTAGACTGACCTGCTGCAGTCCAGAGCTGTCTCCCATTGAAAATGAATGGAGCATTATGAAGCACAACATATGACAACATATTGCGTGTTGTTACAAGGAAAAGTGATGTAACACAGTGGTAAATGTACCCCTGCCCCAGCTTTTTTGGAAAGTGTTGCAGGCATCAAATTCAAAATGAGTGAAAATCTGCAAAAGACAATTAAGTGGATCAGTTAAAACATTACATATCTTGTCTTTGAAGTGCATTGAACTCAATTTAGGTGGAAGTGGATTTGTAAATCATTGTGTTATGTTTTTATTTAGGTCAACAGTGTCCCAACTTCACTGGTATCAGGGTTCGTATTTATAGCAGACTTGTTTTTTAGACTTTGCTGAGCTGGACTCTTGCCTCAGTGGCGCACTGATGTGGTTTTAAAGTTAACTCTGCAGGTCCAATCCTGGTCTTCAGCTCTAAACTTGATCCAGCAGCATCCTCTCCCTCCTCCTCGCGCTCTGTTCTCATCCCCTCATCCCTCCTGCATCACTGCTGCTCTGTACAACACGGAAATGCTCACTGTTGTCTGTAGGCCTATTGATTTCAGTCTGCCTATTACTCCTACTACCCCCTCCTCCCCTCTCCTCCCTCCATCACACTCACGCCTCCCTCCTCCTCCTCTCTCTCTCTCTCTCGTCTCTTCCTTGGACTGCAGCAGAGAAACCGCTGCATCGCACAAGACGAGAAACAAGAAATCTCCAGCACGATGCCTCTCCTCCCTGTTGCTGCCTAAAGAGAAGAAGAGGAAGAGGAGGGAGAGTCGAATGAAGCTCGGCACGATGCATCCTGGTCCTCAGTGCGCTGTGAGTATTTCTTCATCTCGGTTCTTTACGCACAACCAAACTAGAACTTCATCTCCCTCCGCACTCTGCTACGCTGAAGCCTGGATCTCATCTTTTTGGATCATCTAGAATGCAAGATGGAAACTGCAGATATCTGAGGCTGTTTTTGTTTGGTGGTTTGGCTGCGAATTTATGAATGAGCGCGTGATTGACATCAGAGTTTGGGAACTTTTGAGGAGTTTGACAGCACGAGCTCCAGAAAGCGAGTTTGTAACACGGATTTTTTCTACAGGTTTGATGATAATATGTCCTTGCACCTTGATCAGAGCTCTTTTTTTAAGACGACAGGGTGATTTTCACTCACTGGCTAAAATTAATTTGATAAATCACAGCAAACCGTGGAAGGGTCATCATCCTGCGCTTTTTTGCGCACGTTTGGCGACTTTTGTGACGTTTTCTGTGTTTTGTGGTTGTGGTTGAAGTGTTAAGGGGTGTAACCATGAGCTCGTGCTCCAAACATCGTGTTTAAAATGAGTTGGCACGCGCTTCGGTGGAGGTAGGGCTGGGCAACGTGGACCAAAAATCAAGCCTGTAGATTTTTGGATAATCAGGAGAGGAAGAAAATAGTGATAGATGCAAATTCAGATCCAACCAAGATGCAACCGCAATAAATTAAAATGAATATAATAACAACGAACCCAAGATTTAAAGGTATGATCATGTGGTTAATAAGAATATTCAAGTTTTATCAATCAATCCATCAATCTCTACTTGTATAATGCCAAATCATAACAAATGTTATCTAAGATACTTTACAAAAGAGGGGGTCAATGACATACTTAAACTATGCTAACTAATACTTAAAGTTGGGTCAGTTGCTAAGCTAACTTCCTGGGACACAGATGCTGGTTAAAGCAGTTGGTAACTCACTTTAAAGGGGATGGTGTCCCTCGCCTCCAGAATCTCAGGGCGTAGAGTTTGCACCCTTGCACCCGTAAACATTATCGCACGTAAAAACACCTACGAATGAAGTATGGTTAACGTTGCTGGTTGTGTAGCCGAAAATATTAGATAATTTTAGATTAGATTAGATTAGATTAGATCGAACTTTATTTATCCCTTGGGAAGACTCCTTCAGGGAAATTAAGGTTCCAGTAGCATTGTATAGTACAAAGGTATAAAAGAACACAGGATATCAAAAGTAAAAACAATAAGCAGATATAAAATCTATATAAATAAACATTAATAAATCTAAATGATAAATAATAAAGTATAAAATATATGAGGTAATGTCGGTGTTATACTTTATTTACTTTTAAAAGAATCAGTCTGTTTAGTACACTTTTTGTGCCGTCACCAACATTCACTGAAGATTTCATCATAGTCCTTTGAGATCTTTTTTAATTTTCTTGCTCAAACAGCTTCGGTCTACATATTTAATATATTGTATCTCATCTAGAGAGCCTTTTTTTATTTTATTGAGGAGCTCATGTTTTGAAGAATAAATAACATGTTTGACAGTGCATGCATGGAGTCACTTTTTGTCAGACAGCCTCAAATCCTGCCTTGGCTTGTCCTCTCTGTCGGATGGTAGGTTGATCCAAAGTTAGGCTGAGATAGCATATACAGTATTGGGTCGAAGCTGCAACGTCGCTGGAAATTTCACTTTGTCTGTCACATATTGTTTAATCTGGCCTATCATCACTGGTTGTGGCTGTAGCTGCGGTATGTTTTGTACGGCCTATTGTTGCATGATGACCCGGAAACACTCAACCAGGCATTGAGGAATATCATAGTTTAGCTTGAAGCAGTTTGGAAGTATCCTGAGCCTTAAAATAGAGATAAAGCTGAATGTAGGCCGCGTCAGGGGAGAATTGCAAGTTGACTGGAGTGATCTGTAACCATATTTTGCACAGACTTGTAAGCGTTAACTCTTTCAGAAGACTGGAGGCTGGTAGTAGCAATGCTAATATTAGCCACACTCAGCTTGATTTGTCAGTGAACGCTATGCTAGCTTTGTTGGCTCAGACTATTCCCACACCAGCTGAACCAGACTAATTTCAAATGTGTTATTTGTGAAATCAACCTTAATCTCCCATTTTCTGTGGCTGAATTCTAAAATTTAGCCACTTTTTTGTGATTTAATTGGACAGAGACCTTGCTATAGACTGACCCCTGTTAGCTGAGTTGTCGTGAAGTCACTATCAGCATTGTCATAGAGATTGTTGTCCACCTAAAATGTTGTTTTTGCCCACACTATGGCTTTAAGTGTGACTCACTTAAAGAGCTCATTTTGTGCTTTTTTTCTAGTTTTATTTTCCCTTTTGTGTGTTTTGTATGTCCCCTCCATGATAGAGTCCACGGCATTAAAACCTCTCCCTCTTAACGTCTTTGCGGCACCAGCAGCTGCCTAAAATACCTCATTCCCCTGGCCCCCTGAAGAGAGCTACCAGTGTGACATCTTACCATTGTTTCGTCATCAGTTTAAGCTCATTCTCTCAGAGTTGCAAGCCCATTGCAAAGCTCAGTTGTTAGAATGAATGCAGAGTTGTTGACAACATGGTGCTGAACTGACCACACTGTAACTTATTTTTGTAAATGTCACAGTATTTTACTGTAATATCCACAGCTACCTACTGTAAAATATCTATACAGTTAGTTACTGTGAATGGAATGGATTGTGGAAAAGCATACTGATTTCTGTAAACTTTACTGTAATGTCTACAGCTACCTACTGTTAAATCTCTATCCAGTAAATAACTGAAAAGGGCAATGGATCAGAATGACTTGTCTATTGTTTCATAGCTTGAGATAACATTTGTTAAGCTTTGGCATCAAACATATAAAGATTAATTGACTGATTAAGAGAAAAATTCCCCCTGGCAAAAGGCAAGATTCCTTTCAGTAAATGTTTCACCTTTTTGAACAAATGCTTTGGCAAAGTATTTTGTTCCATGAAAATGAATGTATGTGATTTTTTTTCTTTACAAAACTACATATCGCCATAAATGATCATTTAAATAGCTAAAAGTATAGTAAATTGAATTAACAGCAAATTAACTATAATTTCAAACGCGTCAAAGACGTGGTAGAATAATAAACTGCAATGATACTGTAAGTGATAATGTACTGGTATCTCGTTGCCAGTAAATTACTGTAAAATTTACAGCAACATGTTTACAGTGCAGTTATCACAGAGTTGACATGTAAACCAATCAGAGCAGACTGGACCACGTAGGGATCCAATTCCAGTTGAGAATGAGTGTTTTTCAATCCTTCTTATAAGTTCCTTGCACTGTGTTCTGCATGCTTTGCAAATCAAAGACGTCACACTCTCAGAGGAAGTCAAAAGAAATGACAAGAAAAAGTAAAAAAAATCATGGCAGACATGGGCAGAGGTGGCTGATTTTTTTAAAAAAAGGAAGAGTGGTATGTATTCGACATTATTACCTTTAAAACCCATGTAGGCCAACTTTATTCCACCCAGAAAATCAGCAGGAATCAATAAGAGAACCATCAGAGAATCGTGTCGATAAGCAGAATTGTAAATGATATTGGTATCAATAAAATCTGATCAATTCCCATCCCTGGACCCACATAGGAAAGGAAGCATAAAGAGCAGGAGGTCAAACAAAGTGTCTCAGATGGACAGATAATACAGCTGGATTCTTAGTTATTAAATGATTATATGAACCAGATTTAAAGCAAACATGACCTCTTTAATACAACATAAGCTTTACTTATACAGATAATATTCTTATACAATATATATCATTTGAACAAATCTGACATAAAACCCAGCCCTAGGTGGAGGCATCCCCAAGCTTCCCCATCCTCTGTCCACACACATGCTCACGGAGCAGCAGAGGAGTGAATCTGCAGTGAGCACACATCGAACAGATCCATCCATTACTCAGGCTTTAATGTTCTGCAGCGTGCGGACAGTCATCTAAAAACTGTACAGGCAGCACCAGGATTGATTCTCAGTCTGCAGGACAGCCCAAATCTAATTATGGGACGCGGGTTGCGTCAAAAGACTCGGCGGTGATTGATGCTCCTTCCTGTACGTGGTCTGTGGGCTGAGCTCAGCCGATGGAAGCTGCAGCACAGTGGAACAAAGAGAGGGGGAACCAGACCGATGAGTTTTGCATAAAGCCGCCCCGTGAGGCTGAACGTGAAGTTTGATGGGATCAAACGTGGAGAAATTCTGACCAGGTGTTTGCTCGCAGGCTGCAGTGCTCTGACTTTGAATAGTGGGCAAATGAATGTTTGCCTCTGGCTCTGTATACCTCAGTGTTTGCTTTAGCTCTGCAGATGACGATCAGAAAGCATCTCCTCGCTCTATGTAACCTTTTCCTTTTGTGTGTTATCTCTGCCTCATCTATATTTCATTGGAAACCAAACACACAGGAGGGTTTGGCTTGTTTGAGTCTGCAGCACATGTCACAAAAAGAGCCAGCAGGCAATCTGTCAGCCAATCAGCAGCCTGGAAAGAGGAGAGAGGGGAGACATCATCAAGCTGTTCAACTGGACCAAAACTCCGTCATCTGTTTGTTGTACTTTATGACTCTTCAGCTCCTTAATTAACAGAATTCAAGTTTCAGTTTTTACACTTTTATCAGAGGTGACATTGTCTTAAAAACAAATAAATACAAGTACAGGAAAAGAAGTGTAGAAGATCATTAGTGAGCAAAGAGGCAGGTGGAAAGAGAAGTGCAGGGATGACGTGGTTTTGTAGGCCAACCAGGAAGTTAACGTCATTTATCCATGAAGCCATTTTAAACCCCATAGACTTTGGGACTTGCGAACCAGAAGTGCTTAAATGCTAATTCACTTCCACATTTTTTAGACTTGTTTCTACACTGCTCTGTTTCTTTCAGTAGAAGTGGGCGATAACGTTTTATAATTTCTGTCAGTGTCTCTTTAATGAACAACCAAAAAAGGAAAAAAAAAATACTGTCATGAATTTAATATTATAACACGACAAACACTGGTTTACTCCATTTAATGTAGAAAGTATTGGATGAAGCTGTGTGACCTCAGTTGTTTGATTATCAAGAAAGGCTTTAAACGTGGCCAATCCGTACACTCACACCCTTTGTCCAAACTTTGGATCAACCTTCCAGCAGACAGAGAGGCCATGTTGAGGCAGGACTTAAGGCAATCTGACAAATAGTAATTCTGCATGGATTTGTGGCCAAAAACAGGGGGAACTGACAATAAGAGTTTTTAGATATTAAGAGTGTAAGAATATATCAACACATCAGTATACTGCATTTTTTGCAGCACAATATTTCATCACTATGAAAACTCTAAACTTCATAGTGCAGCCTCAGTAACATTTTTTATCAGATCTGGACCACATTTTTCTACTAAATGAAACACAAATAATAACACTGAAAGCATTTCTTGATATAAAGGATATTATCGCTCTGACATGCTTTGGTGAGTTTGTTTTATGAAGTGGCTAATGCATTAGGGCTACTGTATTCACTGACTGGCCTGCAGTCAGTGAGGGAGGGAGTGCAGGGAGGCTGTCGGTCCCAGCAAAGCTAACATTGGTTCACTTGCCTTGTTTGGTCCTTGTTTGGTCCTTGTTTGGTCCTTGCTTGGCTCTCAGACCAACTGCAAACCAAACACTGGTTTAGCTTGGAAAAAAAAACAAAGGCTTTCAAGCACCCTACCAGTGTGATGTCCTACCATTGTTTCATCATCAGTCTAAGCCCATTGGCCTGGAGTGGCGAGCCCAGTGCAGTACATAGACTGTAGAAAGACTGCATATATGTTGACAACATGGCAGCAAGCAGTGCTGAAAGACCAATCACAAAAGAGAAACCAGTCATCCAATCGAATGAGACTAGGCCAGAGTAAAGAAAGGAGCCTTAAAGTGGAAGGAGCTCTAAGAGGGCGCCTTGGGCAGCAGACAGAGTGAGAATGGAGGTGGATCAGGGGTTCAAGTATATGATCCTGAGTTTGGTCAAAATTTGTGCTCTTAAATATAATTCTTGTATGTTATTGTTATAAAGAATAGAGACACTGATTTGGTGAACTTTTCCTTCAATCATGAAGAGCAGTTTTCCGCATTTTCCATATTACTTCAGCTAACAGTATCAGAAATGTCCTGGCAGAGGTTTGTGCTCTTAGAGCATTTCAAATTACAAATCAATTCTTTCACTTTTTGCCATAAGTCTTTGCATATCTCTTTTCTCTTTCCATACAGAAAATAACAAACTTTCTTGTATTTGATTGCAATAAACATAATACTCAGGCATTTTTTGCATGGGTTGACTCCCACAAAATGTTTCATTCACATGTAAGAGTTGATACTAGTTTCATTTATGCATTTTGCTGTATCAAATAACATGCTAAAATATTCTGTTCTTTTAAAAAACAGGTTATAGAGCAAGGCAAATGTGCAATGCATACAAATGTATAAAAAATGCAAATTATGTCAGGGTGCAAAACTGCATGATGAAACATTGAAGAGTCCAGATCCAGTATATATCCCATCAAACTGCAGTCTAGGCATACACACAGGGACCCCCCAGCAGGCCCTCACAGCCATCATTATAAACAAGCAGCTGTGTGAGTCTGTGTGTGAGTCTGTGGTCTGTTCTAGTTCGCCGCTCTACATTTGTCGAATCTATGAATTTATGTTTTCCTTCCTCGGTTTGTATCTGAGCTCTGAGGCATAATTCAGCTTTATGGTGTTCTTCATGTTCATTACTCTAATCTAAACCCTGAATCCTCCATCCCCCTGTGGCCATGATTCTTCTGCAGCCTCCGGAGTCTGCATTTTTTAAGAGCTCGATCATTTGCCTGTTTCTGGAGGAAAGCAGAGCACAAGCTTGCAACACTGGAAAAAAAACCCTCTGATGTTTTTAAGGTGGATCAAACTTTTCGTCAAAGAAATATGACGAAGATCACGCTCATGTTTCCTAGACCCGCAGGAGTGTTGTAAAATGGTGTCGCTGCCAGATTCTAGACTCCGTCATACTGCTTAATCTGTGATTATACGCTCACTGGCCACTTATTAGGTACACCGTGCCTGTACCAGGTTGGACCCCCTTTTACCTTTCGACCTGCCTTCATTCTTTGTGGGATTGTTTCAAAAAGGTGCTGGAACAGTCCTCGTGCATTTTGGTCCGTATTGATTTGACAGCATCACACAACTGCTGAAGATTTGTCGGCTGCACAAATGATGATAAGAATCTCGTTCATCACATCCCAAAAGGCGTGATTCTCAACTGGTTGTGTGATGAGGAAAATTTTCAACTTCTCACATTTCTGATGAAAAGATCTTGCAGTTTGAACCTAAGATGATATCACAGTAAGCAAACTAACAAAAAAACAAGTTTAAAGATAAACCAAATGACCAGCAGGTGGCGATGCTAAAGAGGTAAATATTCTCCTTTACACTCAATTAGCTGAATTTTAATTACAACCAAAAAGTTCATCTTGGGACACAAGGTTTAAGAATTCAAGTCTTACTGTAGTTGTGATTGCTTTGCATCATATTGAACAGCTCTATATTAGTAATATTCAATAAGTAGCACTGAATAAGTCACAACACACAAAACATTTCAGTAACTTCAGCCTTTTTTTAACGGACTCAACAAAGTGTCACACAGATGAAAAATATAGAAGTTTCCTACAGAGAAATTGTTTAAAAAAAATCTTAAAAACATGTATCTGTAGCTAAGTACCAATTAGCATTACAGGATACTATTAGCACCTGTTGTTAAGGTGTGTGAATAGAAGACACTCCATTGCATAAAAAAATCCCCTTCAAAATAAAAGCACTGTTTTTTTTTCATAACTTCTTTTTTGCCCAGGTAAAGGCTCGCGACCCACTGAAAAATGGTCCACGACCCACAAGTTGAGAATTATTGCTCTATTGGATTGAGATCTGGTGGAGATTTTGTGGATGGACTAATGGACAGAGGAAAGTAGGAATTAAAGTCTTCTGTTGCCCTGACAGATTTCCTTCATTTTTATAATCGTAATGATGTTTTTGGTCATTTACAAACACGCATGGCAAAGAAAATCCAAAACAGTTCTTACCCCAACACCGTCTTTTTTTTTTTTTTTTTGACAAATTTAGCCTCCTCTTTAAAAGTTGTGTTACTCAGGATTGTCTGACTGCTAGCTATTTTTTATTTTTTATTTTTATTTTTTATTTTGGTGTATTTCAGGTAGGGCCGGGCAATGAATTGATCAAACTGATTAATTCAATTTTTTGCAGAAGATTTAAAAACTAAAAATTGAGATTTTTTTTCTTAACTTACACTTAATGTAAGTTGTTGCACATACAAATACTGAAAATGTACAGTTTTCTTTGTGGTAGGCCTTGTCAGGTTTTGCACAGGCACATGTTCAGGCTCGTATTTGTTTTTTTAAGTGAGATTAAACACTGATCTGAGAGTTCATGTTAATGTACGGTGAAAACAACTCATAATTTTGTGTTCATGTAGACAAACCTGCCTACATTCAGACTATGTTATCAACATTTTATGAAAAAATAGCAGCAAACAACTGAACTAGAGGGAAATTCTGCTTAGTGTTAGAATATCTTTTAAAGATAAAAGCAAAACTTGATTCTCGTATTTTTGTGTCACTTGGAGGTTTTTTTTGCCTTTGAAAGGCAAAAAAAATCGATTAAAACCTTAAATCAAGTTGTGTGAAAAAAAATCTTGGATTTCGCCCAGTCTTAATTTCAGGCCATCTTTTTAACAGTTACAATTATAGAAGCCACAAAACTGTCGACTTAGTTGAACCAGAGACTTAATTAAGACCATTTATATATTTTTAGTTTGAAAACATGATAAATGAGCCCTAAACACACGTGTAGGGAGCTCTTGATTTTGTCTTTTTCTTACAAAAATTCAGTCAATGTTACGCACACGTCTATGGGGGCAGGTGTATAACATAATTAAAGACAAAAAGGTAAAGATCATTGTCATGCAAAATACTGATATCTTAGGTATTGTCCTAGACCATATCTATTTCAAAAATATATTGTTATATTTAAAAACTCGATATATCACCCAGCCTGTCAACCAATCACAAATTTTACAAGATTTACAAAAAAATAAGTTTGTAGGCCGAGAGCTACAAAACGCTGCTGCTGTCAAAGGTCACCACAACTGTGTGCAGGCTGTGGCCTCACAGGCCGTTCGCCTGCTTCTCCAGCCAATGACAGGAAGACACCTGAACCTGAACAAAGATCCTCGCACATACAGAGCACCCACTCCTCACACACATACACAAACCACATAAGAAGAGAAAACTCCACAAGGAAACAAGATAATGGCTGCAACAGTCACAATACTTGTTCTGCTTTAATTCCTGCAGATGGAGGAATGCTGCAAAAACACAACCACCTTGATGGAGCTAAAAAAAAAATCCTCCATCCATCAAGCATATCAAAACCAAATCGAACTGAAACTATGACCCTGAAAGGGAGGTGTGTGTGGAACTGAGTGTTGGCCTGAGTGTATTGTTGCATCCCTTGTATGAAGGTAGAACTTCTGCTCTCAGAACAAAGAACATTGATGAAAGTTGAAGCAGATCATCTGATTTTCTGACATCCTCATGAACTCGTCTGAGCACAAACTCCAGTCCTCATTGATTAAGTCAAGGACCCCTGAGAGGTTTCATTCAAGTGTGAAGCTCATCTCTCTGTAAAATAGTCTTTAATGTGTTAAAGGCAGTCTGATTTCTCAGTAAATCCTGCACAAACCATGACCTGACTTTCTGTAGCATCTGCTGAGCTTGGCGTGCTCTTCCATTCACACGATGTGCATTAGCAGACGCTCACTGCAGCCATCTGTGGGCGCCGCAGAAAGCCTGCAGGGCTCTGCACACACCGCTTGCATTTACATACTGCCAGCCAGTGTGCAGTCCCATGCACGTCCAGGATCTTGAATGTAATACTTTAAAATTTTGTTAAATGTGATAATTTCCTTGCACAGTACAACATCCTGCTGAAAATGCTTAATGTCACGTTGCAGTGCTAGTCCTCCAGCGTCCCAGGGCATGCACCTGCAGAGTGTGTGTGTGTTCGTGCATCCTCTATATGTGTGTGAGTGATTAATGAACGTAGCTGGACGGCGTCAGCGGGCCATGACAGCACGACTGCGAGGAAATCATTTCTTCTCTGTGCCCGGACTGCTGATTCAGAGCTCGCAGGAGTTTTGCTGATTGCTAAAATCATATCATAAGGGTGCTGTTATAATAACCCCGATCACTGCATCACAGAGGAGGTGAAAGCGACTGTGAACGATATTAGCTTGTGTGTTTAAAGGGGAAAAGGTCAGATTGGTGGGTGGTGGTGCCTTCGTGTGCCCGAACCCCCGACGTCAGCGGGATGTGTTGTGTGAAATTGCCGTATGGGTTTCTTCAACAAAGGAGCAGACATTTGGACTTGACTTTTATGAGTTATCTCTGGAGCTCAAAGACGACCAAATGTCAGCAATAATGACCATTTGCATACGTAGGAGAGCTGTTACCCTGTCATGAATAATGAAATGTCAACACAAGAGGGATACCATCATTTTCTGCACCACTTTGAGATGATAACTTTGAAATTTACTCGGATAAAGGATGGAGTGAAAGATGCTGGAGAAATCACGTAAAACAAGGATTATACGGAGATCTATCTGTCTGTTTTTTGCTCCATTATTCACTTTCCCTCTTTAATAAAAAGCTCTCTCAGTGTTGCAGCACACTGAGCTGATTGGCTATTTTCTTCTCGGGCGCTGGGTGCAGAAACTCTCAGAGCAAATCATGAGGTCTAACACAGCGTTCACCTTTAGTCTCTGCTGTCAGATGTTCTGCTGGAGGAGCTGCGATGCTGGAAATGAGTTCTGGGGAAGTTTGCAAAGTGGACTTTGGTTATGAGAAAGAAAAATGTCTGTACATGGAGCATGCTTTTTGTACTGTTGGATTGAAAAAGGCCCTTTTACTGCAGACAAAAACATGCTGTGAGAGCAGGATTACTGTAAGTCTATGAGGGCCAAATACTTACAAATAATAGGATAGTATAATAAAAGAATAAAAAATATCCTGTAATTTATCAAAACAATACATATCTATCTTTTATTAGAATTCATTTTTATATTCTTAAGCTCAAAAAACAAACAGTAAAGCTAAATTCACTAAAATTAAACTTAATTAAAGGTTCATTTTCAAAGAATTTACTGCTTTTTCAAGTTTAGTTTATTTATAATGCATTAAATTGGCTTGTAAGTCCCACTGATAATATCGCTTTTACACAAGTAACTGGAGGGAAGCGGTCTTTAAGATCTGTCCCAAATGCACTAATAATGCTTATCAAAATACGCTATAGAAACTATTCCAGCAAATTACATCAACTAAAATAAACTACACCAGTTTTAAAGGCTAAGATATATATATTTTTCCATTATTCTTCTTGATGTTCTAAAACATTTTCCCTGAGTACATGGCATCATAGTGGTAGATCAGATGGCAGATTTCTCATTTTTATGTTTGCAATAACAGGAAATTTGAAATTGACTGTCCACACTTTCCCTGACAAGTCTGATTCCTGTTTACACGGAGATAGCAACGAAAACATTTTCAAAACTTTTCACTATGGACCCCAGTTTTAAAAGTTTGCAGATTCAGGCACTCTAGGCACTGTTCTTGTGTAAACGCAACGAAAACTCTAAGTTTCTGTTGTTGTGTAAACGGGCCCTTGGTACTAACTTTGGGTACTATTATAGGACCCCTACCTGAAGACCTGAGGACTCTTCTGGGTTCAAAGGGTAAAAACAAATTAGATAAATAAGGAGCAAAGACCATGAAGAGATAAAAAAAAACCCCTAATAACAGAACCTTAAAAACTTTTCTTAAAGATATAATATTCCCTTACTCCCCCTATCAATCAATACAAATTCAATTGCAGCTCAAAGTGCTTTTCATTGAGACAAAAAAAGATTAACAAAGGATTTATATTCATAAATAATGATAATAATCATTTTCTTACAACCAACCAGCAAATAAACACTCAACGGAGGTCCATCTACTAAGTAGTATTGCACTGTAATTGTATTGATAGTCAGTATGATGTCAAAAGTGTCTGGAGACTAATGCACACCAGAGAAGCTTAAGTAAAAGAAATGATCAAATCAAGACGACTGATATAAAATAAAGTATAATAAAAACAATGCCACCGAGCTGTTGGATTTACGAGCTATACTGTACGTATTGTATATGTCACAGCGACACTGCTGCACTGTTAAGTCTGTGCCCCCTTTGTTTTTTAATTTTTTTTAATTAATTTTTTTTTGTTTTTGCTGGGTGTTTGAATTATTTCTCAGTTGTTTTCATTTGTTATTATTTTGCTTCTTTCCGGATATATTGTTTTACTGTATGTGAGTGTGTACACATTTAACTGTCTTGTTAATATTAATACAAAAAAATGATATAACAAAAAATTTAAAATAAATAAATAAAAGGCTAAAAATACATTCAAAATAAATAAGAAAACATCAGTTATTAAAATTTAAAACTTAAATTTAATAATAAATTAGGGTAAAAAGTGTAACTCTCTAGAGACAGAACTGAGAAAACATGTAAGATCAACTCAGTCTGAACTTTGAAGCAGCTCTTATTTCATAAAAGCACGGGCCTATAAAGCTTCTGAAACAGCTGGTGTGAATTTGTGGTAGGTAATGATGCAGCTGATTACTGTCCTGCAGACATAGCATGGCGAGATTTGTCTCCTCAGCCTGGTGTGTAGATGCATCCACGGCCGGCGGCGCTCACTGTCTCATCATCTGGCCGAGTTTAAAGTTAGTTAGAACCCATTTCTTACTTCATTTCTTTGCTGCATTGCACCAAAATCTCTGGGGCTGCTTCATGTGGCTGTGGAGCCTCGGTGCTTATGCCCGGATGACGGATTCAGACTGATGTTTTATCTAATCCCGCAGAGCAAAGGTGAGCAGAAACACCATACATCAACCTGCCACCGTCTATTTGGGCACTTAACCCAGCTTCAACACCTCAGTGTATGCTTTCCACTCCAGGGACTGCAGACGCTAATAGAAGAGTGTGTTAAGCCTCATGTAGGAGCTTGAAATATGGATTTTTTTTCTTTCTATTTGCAGACCTCATCATATCATGAGACAAGGGGTTGCATTATTGTCCTACTATTGAAATCAACAAACCACATCTACGAGGATGATGATGATTGTTTTTTCTCTTTGGCGATGATACACGGCTGTGCTCAAGATGTTGGTCAACAGTTTATGAATCATTTCACAAATTATTTATATGACACATTTCTGTTGGTGGGCTGCAAGCACTGAACTGTAAACACATGAGGATTTATCTTAATAATATTGCCGTCTCTTGATTTAATTAGCTTTTTTCTTATTCATTTTTGCTTTGAAACAGATATGATAGTTTAACTTGATGTCACAAAAGGTTTGTAGTCTTCTCCCTTCTAGCACTTTGCACAGCACTTTGGATTTTGAAGTGAAAATCTCATTTACTATCTCCATAGCACTGTTACTTTTGTTGACCTATTATTTTCTTCATAATTTTCAATAACAACCTTTTTCCCTTGATGAAAACTAGACAGTAACTCATAAAAACAAGCGCACATGGACAAAAACTAAAACTAAATTACCTGACATTTTCATTAGCAAATAAAACCTACACTTGAAGTTTTTGACAGAGGCTTAATCCAATCAGACCTTCAGCTCTGGATATCTGTAGTTTCAACTACCATCTACTTTTAAATTTATATTATTGTTAGGGTTAGATAGTGAGAGAACTTAATAATGGTTAAAATATGCTGACTAGTGCCAATGATAAAAACACAAAATTGAAATAGGTGGATTTATAGGTTTCTAACATGAAAATGTCACTTTATGTGTCATTTTCATGTCCATTGTATCAGTTTTTGTTCTGTATATGTTTTGTAATTGTCCTGTCAGTAACAGAGCAGCTAAAGGGCTTTGGAGAGTAACACGAGGGCCCAGAGCTCGCTGGTGTTTCTCCTGCAGCAGCCTCAGAGCCGGGGGACGACCGACTGCAATCTGGCAGACAGACGGCCCCGGTCTGATCTGTCGACAAGCCTGCTGAGAGACCATGGAGGAGAAACCCCTGAGGGGGGGGGTCAGTCATACATGCTGACATGCTTTACACGCCTCCAAACAAAACACACATATGACGGGAAACAGGTCCCAAAAGAACAAATGTCCAAGATGGAATATGTTTTAAAGCATGATATAGACAAATAAATCATGTAGTTTTCTGTCATATTCTTGACTGACTTGAAAATTCTCAGAAAAAGCTTCAGTGTCGTACTGAAAACAATAAAGACAGGACCTGATAATAATTTAAGATGCACCGACACATCCAGGGCTGAAAATCCCATAACTTTAGGATTTACTAAAGGAATTAAAAAAGAGTGCTCTGCTAAAAGCTCTAGTATGAAGTTAATCTGTCACATTTACAGCCAGGATTCAAAGATAATCGATGCATAAGTTCTAAGAAATCCATTATTTAAATTCTTGCAGAGGAGTAGAAGGAAGATCTTAACCAGCTTCATGACTGGGCAATTACTTTAAAGCTTAAGCCTGTAGACATTAATTCTACTTTGCTTAGAGACTGAGAAGAGAGACTAACAAGAGGAAATCTGCCTGCAAGCATCCGTAAAGCTCACAAAGGAACAACATATCATTTATCAAAATAATAATTAGAGGAACAGACCAACTAATTATCTCTTAATTCTGGAAACATGCACGCAATCTGCTGCAACCAGTTTGCATTTTGTTCGGAACAACTCAAAAGGTTAAATTTCTGTTTATTGAAAAAAAAAAAAAAATCCATGTGATGTCACAATTTCCCTCTTTAATTTATTTCAAGCATTCGGCCACCTCTCTTAAATAATAACTGATTTTGTAGATACCTTAGCCTGCTAGCCTCCTTCCCATAAATCTATCCTAGAAAAACTGTTGGACATCATGGACGATGTCAGTCATCGTCTGCACACCATCATCAGCAGCCAGAGGAGCCTGTTCAGCCCAAGACTGCTCCTTCCCAAGTGCAGGACCAACAGACGGAGAAAAATTGCCACAACATAAAAAGAGTCAATACATTTGTGGACATTTTTAACAATAGAACTTACTATTGTCAGGATTTTGCAAACTGCAGTACAACTTCTCTAGTGTACAGACTTGAATGTGAATGTGGTTGTTTTTATATAGGTCGAACAAAATGAAAAATGCCATAAAAACTCACAACCCAAACAACCCAATAGCAAAACATTACAGATCTGCAGGACATACTGACCCAAACTCTCAAAATCATGGCAATCGAAGTCATTGAAAAACTTTTTTGTCCCTCAGGCCATCAGACTGTAAAACTCCTCACTGGGGTGGATGCAGAGTAACAGGAAGACTGAGGAAGGGAAGGAGCAGTAGCCAGCCTGTAGGCATATTTTTATTTTTGTTTGTATTTTTGTTTATATCTATCTTTTTATATATCTTTTTAACTGTTACCGTAATTTCTTGTTTATAACACACATTTTTTTTGCTCTTAAATAAGGTGTAATTTTCAGGTGCTTATTATACACAAGTACAAGCTAAATTAAATATTTCGTCTCCCAAGATCGTGATTACAACACATCTGATATGAAAAGCAGAAATATTCTCTCTCTATGCAAATTTACTGCCAAACTTGCGTAATTTGTATTAAACTGACTGTTAAACTGTTCTAATCCAATATTTTGGGTATTAATTAGTTTACCTTTGTGTAATGATTGTGTAATTCTCAACTGTTATGGTACCACTCACATGCAAACACAGGGCGCTGCCATCTTGTGAGCAAGGGGACCAAAATAGCTGCGCTGTGATTGGTCAAAGACGTCGGCATGTTGATAGCGGCTCTCTGATTGGTTGGTACACTACGACGGAGCATGCTTGGGCAAAAATGGAGTAACTGCGCATGCCTGAAGCAAAAGTTGTTTCCGCATTTGTTTGATAGAGAAAAACATGTATTTGTTATGAAAATACTGAAATTTCATTGATTAAAACTTTGAATAAAGGTAATTTTTGAGTTGTCTAAGATGGTAAGGTTTGGGCAAAATGTAGGTGTGTGTTATATTTGAGTACAGCGTTTTTCCTAGATAAAAGCATGAAAAAATGGGGTGCGTGTTATAAACGGCGATGTGTTATAATTGAGAAATTATGGTATACTAAACTGCTACTGGAATCCTAATTTCCCTGAGGGAGTTTTCCATAGGGATTAATAAAGTTCTATCTAGTCTAATCTATTTAATCTAATGCAGAGCGCGACTCAGTTGTAGTCATAGCGATGCTGGCTGATAGTTACTGACATAAGGACAGCCCTGCCTCCTTGTGTGATTTTGTCAGCTTCAGAATACTGCTGTGAACATTAAACGATCCAAAGGATATATGCATATTTTTCGCATAGTTTTCAGGTGTGAAAACCACCTTATATTCTCATTTTGCTCTCTCTTCCTTGCATTGTGACGTCATAGGGCACACACAGATGTCAATAAGCAGAGTCACATAAATCGAAGGGAAAGGATATGAACGTTTGCCAACAGTCTTTTCAAGACCTAACTCTCAGAAAGCCTGCTGTAGAGAATGGTCATTTTCCAGGGTTTTGTCTCAGTTGAATATTTACACCCATAGAAATACGTTATGCCTATCATCAAACTGTAGATTATAAAACTTAGCATTTCATAATGAGCTTGTTCACAATATGGTCCAAATATTCCTGAGTCAAACACCTGAATTTAATGTCTTCCATCCAGTGCTAAAGGTCACTGATGACATTACTCGCTCTCTGCTCCCACAACTTGTCCTACACTAAATGTTTTTATGGGTCAGAGAGAGGAGCCGGAGATGCACGGATGCATTTTATCACCTTTAGCAGACCTCTGTGTTCAGAGAGCATGAGGTCCAGAGCACCGTGATGGAGGTAGAAGGTTCACTGTGACCTTTTTGTTAATGCAGAGACATTACGGGCTCTGAGAGGTCATGATGGGGGTGACTACTGACTGTGCCACCATTAACGAGGTGATGATGACGACAAGATCTTGGTCATATTTAACTGATGGATTCACATACCAGGCTTCAAGGTTTTCGAGCTCCTGAAGTCCACGATGAAGCTCCTGCTGAGATGTTTGTACAGAACTAACAGTCACTGCTAAAGACAAGAAATATGTAAAAACATCGAGATATACTCAGTTCTGTCGGGGGGTTGTTGGTAGTTTGTAAGCTGTAAGTTAAGAGATTTATCAAAATTATAACAAAGACATTTTTACCAGTTTATCACTGAAAAATATGATGTAGAAGTTGCAGCACTATATCAGTCACTGCCTGTTTGGAGTTCTGCTAAATAGAAAAAATATTAAAATGTCCTCTTGTCACCAAGTAGGCATGTTTTTGCTGGTTTGTTTGTTTGTCTGTTTATTTGTTAGCAAGATTTCAAAAAAACTACTGGATGGATTTTGCTGAAATTTTACAGAGACGTTGATAATGGCCCAGCTTAAAAATGATTAGATTTTGGTGGTGATCCAGAAAACCGCGATTAACAATCGATTTTGCTCAATAACTGTTTAACTAATAATGATATCAACATGATTCGGAGTGCTAGGTGTGATTTTTTCATCATATTATGATGGTAACTATATCATGGAACTATTGCTTATAGATGTAACAGCAATATGTGAGCTACCTTGGCGGAGGTTTGTGCTCTCTGAGTGCTTTCTAGTTGTTGCTTAATTTGTTTGATGGACATGTACAGTTTGGTGTACATATTATTATTTTGCATTGATTTGGTTGTTGTTGTTTCTTTTTTATAGTTTGAGATTAAAAAATAGATCAATAAATAAATAAATATTATCATTTTGTTTGAAAGGCTGGAGTTTTTTTCTTTAGCAGAACATTTCTAGGACCCAGTGTAGTTCTGCTCTTATAGTTACTATAAAACACCCGATAATGACAATATTTCCCCGTTAAAATCTATTCTACAAAGAATTAAGGCAGAACTGAAGGCAAAAGGGTCTTCAACCTGGTGCTAGCAAAGTGCACCTAACGACGAATCCAGTAAGTGTTGGCTTGGAGAGCTGAATTTAAGAGTCATTCTTGACACTGTTTTTTGGCAATGCCCAATTAATATAACTACAAATGATAAAACCAAATAAATCACATTTTTTTGTATTTATTTGTGATTTGTTAAGCATGGGTGAAATGTATCTTATAAATTAAAGACAATAGCAAAGACATGATTCTGAGTGCTAGGTGCCAGTTTTTCATCATATTATGATGGTAACTATATCATTGAACTATTGCTTATGGATGTAACAGCAATATTTGAGGTACCTCGGCAGAGGTCTGATAATTTCCATCGTACTCACCAAAGTCCACAACATGCAGTTCTAGTCCTACTTTGTAGCTCACTTCTGCCAGTGATAATGTGATAGTTTAGCTCTTAGCCTGCAATGTTAGCCAAGTTTAGACCCACTAACAAATTTGTTAAGCACTGTAGAAACAAATGTGTATACTAGAGGTATAGAACTAAGGTTTGTGCTCCCCCAGTATTGTAAATGGTCAATGGACTTGAGCTTACGTAGCAGTTTTCTAGTCTGTTTGATCACATCTGCAACCTTCACACTTATTCACTCACTGATGGTTTTGAATGTCTGTGAGTTGTCTGTCAGTATCAGCTAACACATCCTCACCTTCTCATGCTCATTTACACACCACTGACGCAGCTGCAGAAGCAACTTTGGGTTAAAGTGTCTTGCCAAAGGACACATTGAGATTTGACAGCCGGAGCTGAGGTTAAATCCTCGACTTTCTGATTGATAGTAAAGGGAGCTACCAGACTGGGCCACCGACTGTGGCTGCTTTACTCGAAGTGGGCAACCTGGGTTAAAATCTGACCTGTAGCTCCCTTTCTGCTTTAGCCTATCTCTTCACAGTTTCTAAGTCTTTCCGTCGTTCATAGAAGTAATTTATAAGCCTATAAAACAAACCTTTTTAAAAGGGTGTTCTGTTTTTGCTACTCAGTTAAATCATTTTAATTATTTTACAGTGAAATATCTAAGACAGGACTAATTGGCTCATTTTAGTCAGTTAGCATCCGGAAGTTTATTATCAATGAATCATTTTTGATTGTTTTCCTGCTCATAAAGCCTCTCCTCCTCCTCTGTGGCAACAAATGACAGTTTGTGCAAGCGTCAGAGGGAAGCTTGGCTGACTCAGTGTCCAAATGTTCTTTTGAAGTTCCTCTCTTGGTGCCAAGAAATCCTGCGCTGGAGCATTTGTGACAGACAGCTTTTAATCAGACTGAACCTGCTTTTCTCTTTCTGTCCCCACAGGCTGATGGTCTTCTCTGCTGAGCCCTGACAGGACCGAAGATCTGTCCCATTTCAGATCAACTGTCTCCATTTCTACTCTCGTCCAATGGAATTAGACATCATTACTTAATCATTAGTGTGCTGGCAGCTGAGTGACTCCCCAGCACAGATATACTGCCTTAAGTCTTGATCTTTGTGGAGATAGACGACCATAAAGAAAGAGAACTGGGTTGTGTGCGTTTGTGGCCCCCGGTGGAATAAAACTGAGCTGAATTAAAAGACTTCAGTGCCCTATCTATTGGTGCCAAGATGGATGAAACACATAACAACAGGACTTCTTTGGCGAAAGGTGCCAAGGACATCGCTAAAGAGGCCAAGAGGCACGCGTCCAAAAACTTCAACAAAGCCATGGATCGTGCCTCGGATGAATACTCGGCCCATCGCAGCTACAACCGCTTCCAGAATGAGGACGAAGAGGAGAACAACTACAACTCTTACAACCAGCAGGACGGCCACTACGCCAACAACGCAGCCAACGACGAGGATGGGGCCTCCAGCGACGCCACCGAGGGCCACGACGATGAGGACGAGATCTACGAGGGGGAGTACCAGGGCGTGCCGGCCTACAATGACGGGAAGCCGCGGGACGGTCAGGTGGCGCTGGGCCAGCCAGTTTCTGACAGCCTAAAGAGCCGTAAGGAACTGGAGAACGAGAGGCAGGCCGACGAGGAGGAGCTGGCTCAGCAGTACGAGCTGATAATGCAGGAGTGTGGACACGGACGGTTCCAGTGGCAGCTGTTCTTCGTGCTCGGGCTGGCGCTCATGTCGGATGGTGTGGAGGTGTTCGTGGTGGGGTTTGTCCTGCCGAGCGCTGAGACGGACATGTGCGTCCCCAACTCTGGAGCAGGATGGCTGGGTAAGAACTGGTATTAACAATGCAGTAAGTCATAAAATGTTGAAAAGCTGTACACTTGCACACATAATCCCAAACCTCATTTAATAGCTCTGATACAAATTCACCATCAGACAGGAACCACATGTGAAGCAGAATACTAACAGTCCTTAAAGGGATACACCAACATTTTTGTTGTTTAGTGTCTTGCCTCGCTCCCGAGTACATGACAAGCAGATAGACACCATTCTTTTGACTGTGCGTGCAGTAGCAAGGAAGAGACAGACACAACTCACCCATCACTAATAAGCTTAGCTCAAATACTGAGTCAATGGGTAGCGTTAGCCTGCCTCTGCCTACAGTCATCAGATAAAGTCTTCAGATCTTCTGAACAGTCCTTTATGCTTGTGGTGACTAGTTTTTTTTACCGCGATATGTTACGTTATCTACTTTTAGACTAAGATAAGCACTTTTATGTAATTTCCGGAAGAAATACATACAGAGCTAACTGTTTCACTGCCTCAGCTTCTCTTTGTGCACGCTTAGCTTCCAAAACATGTAGCTCCTCCTCTGTATGTTCTGGTTCAAATAAGTAAGGTTGTGGATCTTCATAAGTCCCGATGTAATCATCCTTTGTCCTCTCTTATAAAGTCGGCCATAATTCTTTATGCCAATCTTCTTCTACTTGTAATCAAAGGCTTTGTTTTGTTGACCTACTCACAAGCACATCCGTGGTGGTTTGCGCATGCACCCTGCAGTTTAGTTTCATGTATTTCTTTCGAAAGTTGCGCTTTGGGAGGCCTTGTTTGTGTTGCTGCAGATTCAGATTGACCCGCAATTGACTGTCGTCTCAGTTGTGCCATTGCTAATTTGCATAAAGTCGAGCTTCTCTCAACTTCATCTCTCATTGCTTGTATCGCACCACTCCCCATTGCCCCGATCGCCCATCGATGCTAGTGATCATTGAAAATGAACAGCAGCTGGTCGCAGAGGAGGCTCACATCGGTGTTGGTTTTAATGCAGGCTAACTTGGTGCTGGCGAGGTGTACCTGGTGACCAGAGAGTGTGTGTCAGTGAGAGAAACCTTCTCTTTATGTGGTGTATTCAGAATTTTTTATGAATTGTATGAGATTCAGTTTCTTCGAGAAGTCGAGCTGTCACAGAGTCAACACCCTGACTCTCCCTCTGCTGAGTGACAGAGGGACGTCCTGACATGAAGGGGGATAATGAGACACCTGAAGTCCGGGAGACGCTGCTCACTGAAACAAACAACCCTGGCCGAGAGTTTGCACCCTTGAAAATGACACTAATTACCTGAAGCATTAAAACTCGAGAGGCTTGAGATCTTTGGGTGTTCCTGTTAATGATGCGTGTTGTTTGTGATGTTCAGGGCTGTGCATGGAGACGGGTGCTGGTGGGTGACAGTACAGCACTAATCTCATTGCTTCAGGAGCTCGCTAGTGGGTTGTCATGGCACCAGGTATTCGGATACATGAGTAGGAGGAGTGCTAAGAGAGATGGATCTCTCCCACACCAGGGAAAAGTTGTGTTGTGTGAATGTGTGATTTGTTTGCTCACAAATATGAAGAAAAAGCTGCATGATGTTGGTAATTTACTCATATTACTGAGTGGCAGCAGTGCTCAGTGTTGAATTAAAGCATTAGTCACTTCCTGTGTTAAGACTGTAACAAGGGCGGTTTCACTATTTGGCAAGGATTTGGACTATGCTTTTTTATGCATAGTCTATGATTTTTTACATTTTTGCTGTGTGCAGTCTTCATTTACTCTTCACCCATATCACATATACTCATATTATCACATCTCAACAACTCTCACAAGTATCCCCTGTACTGGGACACCAAAGTATTCAAATAGACCTTGTGGTTGCAAAGATTTACCCACTTTATTATGGGTAGGCAATTTGTGGGCAGAAACCTAAAAAATAGGCTCAGGGCTTAAAGGGTTAAGGATGTCTTAAAATGTTTTTTTTTTTAACCAGAGTAGATTTTAACCTGAATTTAAGACCCTCACTGAGTCAAACTTTCATTTAGTAAAATATTCATCTGGACTTGCTCAGTAAATGTGAATTAGAATAAGTGTTTTAGATATTTTTGACCTGAAAACAGACCAACACTCTTGCTTAGATGCTTAGATCTGAGTTTTTGCAGTGCATGCTCATGGGAGCCTTAACATTTTTGCCATATGGAGCTTCAAGGTGATTAATGTGATTTACCTTAGTTCATACATGGACACACTTCATGAATCACACAAATATTTGAATATTTTTCAGACCATCTTTGTCAACTTATTTCTTTGAATTTGACAGTGTCAGCACAATTTCTGGCTGCTTTTTAGCAATTTATAGTGATTAAATGATGACTTTCAAAATTTCCAAATAAAACACAGAGTATGTAAGAATATGCCTCCAGTGGGCCCTCAAATTAACAAACCTACTGCCGATACAGCAGGGTCCACACATAAAGATTATCTTCTGTTTTATAAGATTATCCTACAAGATTATCCTGTGGTCTGAGGTGTGATAAGAGTGAATTTGACCCAATTATCGGCCCTCAATCGGGTCGGGGTCGACAATCGTAAATACTAAGCTACTAAAAAATCGTACTACCAAACTAAAAGTGACGTGAATATAGCCAATCAAAAAAGGACCTCAGAAATGGAGGACCAGCTCACGTGTTCACACTGTCTCCAAGATTTTTTCCACAGTCTTTTATTTAATTTATTTTTTATTTTTTTAGTCCTGGTACCATCTCCAAACTTAGAAGGGATTTTTGCTCTCATTAAAATAAAGAATTTCTCTGTCTTTGTAAACTTTAGGAAATATTTTAAGTAATGTTTGTGCTCAGCTAAAAAATCCATTCGAACCTAGAATGAGTCTATTCAGTAAAAAATGTAAAAGACAAAAAAGACTTTCTGATTTTGAAAAGAACAGTACATATTTTATCTTTGTTTTGGTGACTATGCTTATTTTCATTCACACTCTGTGATTGTTTTTAACAGTAGTTCAGGGACATCTGTGTTTAGCCTGAAGTCACCAGCACCTAGATATTTATTACATGGTTTAATAGTGCAGTTTTATAACATAAAATAAAATGTTTGTTTTTATGGAAGCAGGACAGTTTAACAGTCGTCTCGATTTCAGCCGAACTCTGACTCATCTCTCGGTAGGAGACGGCAGGCGGAGAAAAGAAAGAATGACTCATTTTATAGCTCACACCCTCAGTATAAATAATGTATGTGTGCATACGCTCACTTGTGGACGCCTTCAGCAGAATAAAGGGACTGATCTGTGTTTTTAAGCACAGTTTCTCTGTGAAGGTTAAGTGACTCTAAAGTGGTCAATAAGAAAGTCAGGAGTGGACATTAGGAACTGAAGACAAGGAGAATAAAAACAACAGGGATGATCGTTTACTGAGAGATCTGCTAAATTTGCAGGCAATTTGCATTTAAGAATGGCTCACAAACGAACGGCTCACTCTCAACTGCTAATCAGTTCTCATCGTTCCCTTAAAAGAGCTGTACAAAAGACTTGACCCATTCGCGAACGTCACATTTCTCACGAAAACCACAGCAGAAGTAGGCCAACAAAACAAAGCCTCTGTTTATGGGTAGAAGAAGAGAATTTGAGGATAGTAGAAGATAATATAACATATCAAGGTAAAAAATGAGTCACAACAAGCACACAGGACCATTTAGAGTTGTTGAAGAGTTTACCTGATGACTGTAGGCAGAGGCAGGCTAGCGCTACCCATACACTCCCAGCATTTCGGCTAAGCTAACTAGCGGTAGGCAAGCTTTGGCCATTTCTTTCTTATTACTGGATGCACAGTTGAAAGAATGGTGTCTACCTGCTTGTCATGGACTCGGGAGTGAGGCAAGACATGAAAACAACAAAATTATTGGAGTATTCCTTTAAGTGAGGACTCTTCAAACAGCCACAGACAACCGAGGAAATGCCATCTTGAATTAAAACAAAAAGAGGAAACACAGGAGCTAAGACTTAACTGATAAAACCGTGATAAGACATAATAAAGATAATTATTAATTATAATAAAACAAGCTATAAATATCCAATAAAATAATTAAATAAAAGCCAGAAGTCTTGCAGATTTTCATGATGAAACGTTTATGTTTCACAAATTTTGTTCGCCACTGAAGTTATTATCAGCAGTGATCACAGAGACCCTATAGGCTTTTAGTCGAGGGGAACAGTGTGATTACAACATCCTAGTTGGCTCTAAAAAAATCCATTCCACATACAGGATTTGTAATCATTGTCTTAAATTGTCCAAAAGAAACTACAGTATCGATCTTGAGTCTATGTTGTAAATTGTTTCACATTTTTGGAGCATAGTGGCCAAAAGCAGAGATTCCAAGCGCAGACTCAACCCAAAATTGAGGCTTGAGATAGTCAGTAGAGCAAGTCTGGTAAAGTCCAGTGTGGACGATATGTAAGATGGTGAACGTCCAGTAAGTGATTTTAGGAGCATGTCTATAATTTAATACTGATAAAAAAAAACTTCCAAAATATTTTTCCAACAGTTAACAGGAAAATTGCATCTATTCCTACGCAGGAACCCAAAATTCTGCCATAGTTTGTCAATGAAATGTTGAACCTGAACTGCACTGCAAAAACTCAGATCTTGGCAAGTGTGTTTGTCTAATTTCAGGACAAAAATATCTAAAGCACTTATTTTAATTCATATTCACTTGACAAGACCCCATAAATATCTTACTACAAGGAAAAAAAGGCAATAAATAAGGTACTGAATGCAATGATTGTAATGATAAGAAAATATCTGCCAATGAAACAAGTTAACAATTGACAGCAACAATTTAGTGTTAATTAAAATATATGATTAATTCAATGCATTTAGTAACACATACAAACAGTTAACAGAAACAAAAACAGCGGATTAAAGCTGTATTTACTTGAAAATAGCTCCATGTTCAAGGTTTTTTCTGGCCACTTCTTTCTGTATATATATTCTTTGACATTTGAAATTGACTGGCAGGCTGTGTTATTGGAGTAGGAGGGCTGCATTTGTCCCTCAGGCCTCCAGTTTCTCCCCCCCTGAGGTGCACAATCATGTCCTACTATATTTAAGTCTGTGTACAAGTAGGAGCAAGAATAGCTGTTTGCATAAATGTTTGATAAGGCCAAATAAAACTTGAAAATGTACATACAATATAACACCAGAACGAAGTGATAAAACAGTGGCTCAGCTCCGTCCTGTATGTTACATCACATCCACGGAAATAGACATTGATTGTGTGTAAAGGCTTTTCCAGCTCCAGTATGTGCAGCTGAATCACTGTGGGTCAGGACTCCTGCCAGTAATATTACATCATTACATTTGGAGCAGAGTAAGAACTGATCCAGAACAGAAGAGCAGGAGTCTGCAGTTCCTCGAGAGCTCATGCTGGCTCCAAAAAACAAGGAACCTCTTTCTTTTTATGTGATCTGCCTCGCTCTACATCTGTGGCGGTGTGAAGCTAAAATGATGAAGAGGATATTTGCACATTTGAGCCTTTTTTTTTTTTTTTAAAGCTAAATCTGAAAAACACAACTGAGGTGTAGGTGTAAGCTTGTATTAGCCGCTTCTGGCATTGATACAGATATATGGAAATAACTGAAAGTAGTTATTTTTCATTACACCTACAGTATATGCAAATTTAATTTTAAGAATAATACTAAACTGAGCTTTACATGCACTATGAGAAGTGTGAGCTACATAAGGTCCTCGGGCCACCACTGTATTCATTCATTACAGCAGGCTTTATTTACCACTTCTGATAAATTATGAGTGATTAACTCCACAAAAACGTTCATATTTTTGTCCTTGTTTGTTTGTTTTTTCTGTCTGACTCTCCGTCCAACTGTGAGCAAGATAACAAAAAAGGGTCTTGACGGATTTTGATGAAATTTTCGGAAAATGTTGCTCATGGCACAAGAGAGAAGAGATTAGATTCTGGTTGTGGTCTGAACATGGATTTGAATCCAGGAACTTTGGTAGGTTTACTGCAAAAACTCAAATCTAAGGAGGTTAATTCATCCAATTTCAATTCTAGAAATCTCACCTGACTTATTGTGAGCCAAAATGGCCTGACATGTCCAGCTAAACATCTTATTTCAGTACTTAAAAACAAAAAATAAACCATGAGTTGCTTGTTATAAGCAATGTGGCAAGACATATTTTGCTTGTACAGTGTCTTGGAAACAAGATGTGTTTTCTTAAATAGTTTCCATGCCTGATTTTGAGACCCTCTGGTAAAATTTTGCTCGTTCCACAGGCAGATATGTTCTCATATACAAGTTATTCAGTGCCTTATTTTTGTTTTTAATTCTTTCTAATAAGATATTCATCTCGACTCCTCAAATGAGTATGAGATTTTAGTAAGTACTATAAACTTATAGATAAACTTGCTAAGATCTGAATTTTTGCAGTGTGTTGCAACTAAGAGCATTTTTCCACATTTCCCTAATAGCTCTGCTATCAGTGTCAGAAAGGTTTTAACAAAGGCTTAAGCCCTCTGAGCACTTTATGTAAATTTACAGATTTTTTTTTGTTTTATGTTAACAAATACATAAAAGTGAGTTTTACCAAGACAGCTGAGGCAATTATGGCTCTATTTGCTTGAAATTTTTTTTGTTTTTTATACTGTCATGGCAGATTTTCTCAGGATTTCTTAATGAAAATACATATTTTTGATATTTTGAACTGACTAGTGGGGGCTGCATTGAGGAAGCAACATGTGGCCCCTGAGCTGCCAGTCGCATGTAATCACTTGTGTATCTTTTGTTAGATTATGAGTAATTAACTCCACCATGGAGATCATGTTTTTACCAGCATTTGTCCTTTTGTTTGTTCGTTTGTAAGATAACTGAAAAGTTAGGAGGAATGTTGGCCTGGCACAAAAATGGAGTGATTAGTTTTTGATCTGGGTGTAGATCCCGGTCAGTTTTGAAAGATTTGTTATCTCTGCACAATAGGGCCAGTTACCCAATTTTTTTCAGTAATGCTAGCAAAGTCATAATGCAAATATCGACTGGTCTGACTTCTGGACCCATCACCCATTAATTTCAAGCTGTGACCCAATTCAAGGGAAATTTTCAACTCCAGAAATGCAGAAATTTATTTAATAAAAAAATGCTGTACTTTAAACTTGGAGAAAACAAAATAACCTACATGTGATGATGCTAGAGAGGGTAATATTCCCTTTTACAATTAAATAGCTGCAGTTTAATTTAAACTAAAAGGTGAATCTTAGGGACACAAGGTCTTAAGTAACAATATCAGTCAGTAGCACTAAGCTGTTGAGCATGAGGCTGTTAGAAAAAAACAATTCAGCAACTTCAGCCTTTTTTAACAGACTCCACAAACAAGAAATAAAAAAGTCCAACTACTGAGGAGTCATTTAAAAAAATATTAAAAATGTGTAGCTTAAGCTGAGTACCTACTTATTAAATATATAACAACCCCCTTGGATTGAAATGTGTGTTAATTAGCAATACAAGGTATTATTGCCACCTGTTGTTATGGAGTGTGAAAAGACCGCACTCCACTGCATAAAAAAATCCCCTTCAAAATAAAAGCACAGGTCTTTTTTCCTAACATTTTTTCTGCCCAAGCTAAGGCTCCCGACCCATTGAGAAGGGTCCGCAACCCCCCAGCTAACCCTAACCCTGCTTTAGAGGAGGTTTTTGCTCTTGGATCACGTCTAGCTGCCTAGATATGATCACACAAAACCCTTAAAAGTTGTAAAATACAGTCTTGTGTATCCTCTGTGAATGAAAAAGTTATGTTTTTCTCCTAATTGTGACTAATCACCTTATTAAAGCAGCATATTCTCTGACCATGTGTTAAATAAATCTAATTTAACAGAACAAGATTTGCTGGTTCATTAAGCAATGCTTTATTATAATGTATTACCTTTACAACACGGCGCACTGCACCAAATCAGAGAAGAAGAAGAAACTCTTGAAATCTGAAGGATTGCAATATTATATCTGTATATTTAGTTTTTCATGTTTGTTTTATTTATTCATGAGGCCACGGTACCATCTCTTACTCTGAATATCACTGCTTGTCCTAAAATCAACCCTTTCTTGTGATGTAACAGAAAAGGTGAGACGCTATCCAGACCTGGGATGCTCCCGTATTCTCTCTCTCCGCCCTCGCCCGTCCTCTGCCTCACCCTCCCGCTGTAATCCCTCTTTCTTACACTCACCCCGTGTCTCATAGCCGAGCAGCCGATCTGAAGATATGTGCCGGAGTTAATCTCTGCAGCATTGTGCTTCACTGCAGTTTAGCCATGGTAGACTGGCTCACGTAGCTCCCCGGAGGAGGAGGAGAGGGAGAAGGGGGGGAGTGCTGCTTTTATACACCTCCTATAAACGTCCCACTCCTCCTCTCTTTTTTTCTACACCTCAACATATGGCTCCAGGAAGTCTGCGGGCGTTTTTCTGCACCATAGTTTCACTTTTGGGATGTTTGCTGGTGTGAGTGTACTTTCTTTTGTGTGTTGTGGTTTCTCCTTGTGTACGATCACGCCAAGCACCAACAGCTGAAGCGAGCCGACACAAAGCGGTGATAAATAGCCTCTGCTGCAGCCTGAGGTTAGCTAATTAAAACATCCAGGGACAGTGGCCACCATCTCCCCCTTTTTTTACTTCACAACAAAAGAACCAACACGGGAGCTATTCACACACACCGTCCAGTCACAGGGGTCACAATTCAACCTCGATTTACTGCGAAACGTGATTGAGCCATGAACAAGCGTCAAGCTCCCCTTTAACATCCGCCAGGCCGTGATTATGATGGTAAAAAGATGCAAAATAAGTTTATGACTTTAAAAAGCTCTGCATACAGACAACAATCTATTGATATTGTACAAGGGCATTATTATACACTGCCTGGCCAAAAAAAAGTCGCCACCTGGATTTAACTAAGCAAATAGGTACGAGCCCCCTATTGGATAATTACTGCATGTGTGATTATCTTTCAGCTGGCAACAAGTTACTAAACCCCAGCTGATGCAATGAGTAGCTTCTCATTTCTTAAACAACCATGTCGAAAGACACATCCTGTGTTCATGGAAAAGATGTTAGTCTGTTCAAGAAGGGTCAAATCATTGGCATGCATCAAGAAGAGAAAACATCTAAGGAGATTGCAGAAACTACTAAAATTGGATTAGGAACTGTCCTAGAGGAAGGTCATGTGGTCTGATGAGTCCAGATTTACCCTGTTCCAGAGTGATGGGCAATCAGGGTAAGAAGAGAGGCAGGTGAAGTTATGCACCCATCATGCCTAGTGCCTACTGTCCAAGCCTGTGGGGGCACTGTTATGATCTGGGGCTGCTGCAGTTGGTCAGGTCGAGGTTCAGCAACATTATGGCCCAAAGAATGAGGTCAGCTGAATACCTGCATATACTGAATGACCAGGTTATTCCATCAATGGATTTTTTCTTCCCTATTCCAAGATGACAATGCCAGGATTCATCAGGCTCAAATTGTGAAAGAGTGGTTCAGGGAGCACGAGACATTTTCACACATGGATTGGCCACCACAGAGTCCAGACCTTAACCCCATTGAGAATCTTTGGGATGTGCTGGAGAAGGCTTTGAGCAGTGACTCTCCCATCATCAGTACAAGACCTTGATGAAAAAATTAATGCAACACTGGATGGAAATAAATCTTGTGACATTGCAGAAGCTTACTGAAACAATGCCACAACGAATGCGTGCTGTAATAAAAGCTAAAGGCGGTCCAACAAAATATCAGTGCCCCTTTTCTTATCAAATCATCAATATAATGGACAATGTGCAATGTATGTAACTCTGTCACTGCTGCTGCTCTGCTTTAAATACTACCAAAGTATTTATTCATCCCGTGCAGTACAATCATATGTCATATATAATCATCTGTAAGTATTCATCACCATGTGCAGTATGAGTATTCAATAAATATTCAACTATCCTGTGCAATAGATTTTCATATCCTTTCTATCTTGTATTTGTATATAGAGTTTTTCAATTGCACTGTCCTGTTTTCTTGTATATATTTTGTACGTACAACTACTTTTAAATTTTACTTCTGTTTTTTTTTTTAACATAACTATCTATTTTGCTGAAATAGGAGAAGCTCTCCAATCTCGTACATTTTCTATGATGACAATAAAGGGCATTCTTATACTGAAATGAAAAACGACAAACAACAACACTGACAGCATTTCTCCATAGGAAAGGATATTTTTGCTTCACCTCTGGCATGTTTTGGTGACAGTTGGTTCAACTTCACATACATATATGCAATGCATAAGGGCTGAAAATATATTGCTTTTAAATTGCAATTAGTGTACACAGAAGTTACATCCCAGGATGTACAATGTTTGTCATAAGATTATTTTATGAATTTAAAAATCTGCTGTGTTCATCTCTCTGTTACTTTGCCCCATCATGAACTTTAGGAGGAGTGGGCCTGCTGCTTTGCACATTATCAACACACAGCCCAGACTTGTTTTTTTATCATGCCATCAGCGGTGTGGAGCCCAAAGTGCTAACAGGGGGTGGCTTAGTCTGGCCTAGAGGTTTCTCGAGGTGTAATTTGGAGGTACTACTTCCTTATTGTTGAGGTCAAGAGAGCAATAGGCGATCAGGAAGGAGCCCTAATGAGTTGCTACACCATATATTTTATATTTGAGTGTATATTTACAGTTCGAGTACGGATTTGTACCCCCTTGCTTGAATGGATGTTTGAATATTGAGCATAAGGTGATAGCCCTTGTAAAGTGCTAATCTCCCTCATGTGTCCTCAAAATAGTAGAAACACCAGACTTTAGTTTACGTTTAGTTTATTTTAGCTCATGTTAGGAGCAAACCAGTTTTGCACCTGACCATTCTTCATTTTCAGACAAACACACCCCTGGGTGCAAACGATCATTTACTATTTAAACAGCGTAAGCACTGGGAAGAAAAATGACACCAGCGTCAGATGGAAATTAACAAAAACACCTGCACATCATGCCAGGCATTCGATAGGGTCCCATGAGTTCACAAACAAAGATAAATGTCCATTAGTTTTTTTAAACAGCAGAAGAAAATGTTCCCAGTCTTCAATCTGCAGCTCAACACAGAATTCTTGCCTGATGGTGAACTCGCTCGCATCTCCTGATTAGAATAAGGAGTAAATTCAGTTTCCTCAGCAGCAAATGTTTGCTCCTCACCAGGTTGGAGCTCGATAAGCTGTGAAAATGAGTGCAGCAGTGTCTGAGTGAAGTGCGCCATTACAAAAACAAATCAGCAGGTGTTGATGTAATTAAAACCCGAGGAATGTGCCTCGCTCCCATGGGTGTCTCCTCCTCCCCTCCTCCCCCTCCTCTGCTCCCAAACCCACCTGTCAATCACTGTCTCTCCTCTGGGAATCCCCCCTCAGCTGGCGAAACCCTGAAGCTCTCACAAAATGTCCCGAACGTCTCACTGAGGAAATTAGCGGCGGATTCTGTCGCTGTCTGTTTGTCTGTCTGTCTGAGCTCTCCGTTCATCCATGTCTGGACTCTGGGAGAAAAACAGAGCAGAAAGATGTCAACAGAGAATTACACTCACACGTAAGAGCTAATTACTGAAGAGGGGGAAAATCAGCGTGCAGTAAAGAGTTATCTGGATGAATCCCTGTGGATGCAGAGCAAAGCTGCAGAGTGTGCCGTTTAAAGACGCACACAGATGTCTGATGGGAGCTGAAGCTTCAGAAGCAGATAAGTGCTCTTTAGCTGAGGTGAGGTTAGAACAACTTTACTGAGATTTACTGTCTCAGAGCGTCAGAGTCTGCTGGAAGGATTTATCTGCAGAGCTGCCAGGTCTGCTTATTATAAGTGACTTTGGGCTTCTGTTTTTGAAAAGTTGCTTGTAAATATTGGCAGTTGCAGGTTGCATTTTTTTGGGCTTGGGGAGGGATCTGATGCACACTCTACTAACAATATAAACTCAATTCAGAAGTTACACAAACTATTTTCTCCCATTCCAACACAAATGTAATTTTACTGTAAAAAGAGGGGCAAAAATTATCTTTCTTTTACCACAACTCGGGGCTACCACAGACTAACCGACATCGACTGTGGGGGATTTCTGCATCTCTCCCAGTTTTGGGAGAAGAGCAAAAATAAGATTTCCTGCAAGAAAAGCTTTAAGTGACGTTCTTTGCTCCTCTTTTAAAGAAGAAGTCGAGTCCATTTCTGATAAAACTGCAGATATTGCTGAATCTACGGAGACCGCTCCAGAAGCCGCCATTTTTTTCAAACATGCAGTCACTTCCCGCTGTCGTCACGTCTTCAGTTCAGTAGCTCTCGTAGGAGATTGGAGCTTGGCAAGATGGATCTGTGCCATTTCAGACAATGAACCAGGCATGTTAGAGCCTGATATGTAACAATGACCCGAAATGTAACTATGATCCAAAATGTTACTAAAAAAATCGTAATAAAACCCAAAATGTAATAACTGGTCGATAATTTAACAAAATGCTGAGCCCAAAACGTAATAAGTTTTTGCCCAAAATGTAATAACTTGTTACATTTTGGGTCAGTTATTACATTATGCCCCATAATGTAATAAAGTTAGCACATTTTGGGCTCAGCATCTTGTTACATTATTGACCACTTATTACATTTTGGGTTTTATTACAAATTTTTTTTATAACATTTTGGGTCATTGTTACATATTGGGCTCTATCAAGGCAGGTCCATCTGCACTGCAAGGTTAGATATCCGTCACTGGCACAAATATTGAGGCTTATGCCGTGCACCTCGTTCAACCCCACTCCAAAAATCCAGAACATTCCCTCTAATAAGTGTTGCTGTTTTAGGAGCAATGAAGCAGAACTGTGGCAAATGAATCCAGTCCAGAATCTGATGGGGGTCTCCTGCTTTTGACTGTTTATTTCTGTTAATGTGGACTCAGGATCAGGCAAGTAGAGCCAAAAGTAAGTTTTAAATGTTTTGAATACAGTGTGCCATCACTTTATGTTTTTTTCTGGCTTTATTTTACTTAAAACTCTTTAAATTATAAGGATTCGTTGACCCCATGTACAGCATATATGGCTTTAGCTTCCCTAGTACAGATTCACTAATTCAAACCTTTGATTATTCTCGAAAAGACATTGAGGTTTCCCTCAGTTTCAATGTCACTGAGATCACAGACATTATATGAACAATAAACACAATCAATCAATCGCAACAGCAAAGGAATCAATTAACAGTGGAACAGAGAAACAGTGGTCAGTAATCAAGGTCTTGAACTCTGTAAGAGAGGGAAAGGCTATTGTCTTCAGAGTTTGTTGGAGGAAATTCCATGAGAGAAGGGAACAAAGGACAATACTAATTTACTGAGTTCAGTGTAGACCCAAGGAATTTTCAGAGAGAGTGAACCAGAAGAACGAGTCATGTTGGAGCGATCATAAAACTCCAACAGATTTGTGAGGTAGAGTGGTAGCTTGTTGGTAAGTGATGTGTTTTTCTTTGAAACATGAAAGATACGTGGGTATGCTGAACATTAACTATTTAATGTGTTCATGCAGCAGGTAAGCAACACATACAGCCAGCATCGTCGTCTTCTTCTACGACTCACCCATAAAGTCTAGCATTGACAAAATATGTAGCATACATGTCAAAACATTATCTTGGCGCTGGCTAGTGGCTTACCATATTAACTACTTCTATCACTACTGTAAGAGCTTTGAAAATATACAAAAAACAATGTTCGTTCCTTCTCTGATCAAAAGATGGCCAACCAACCTCCTCACAGAGGATGCAGTGATGAGTGTTGTGTCTGTCTCCAGTTATGAATCGCAGAGTAGAATGGCATACCAGGGGCTTGCAGCATGTTTGTATATTGCAGACCATTCTGGGGCAAATGCTCAGGCTTATTAGCCAGAACTTTCTCTTCAGTAAGTGTTTTAGGATCAGGGAAGCAGAACTGTGGTACAGACCCTGATGGAGGTCTCCAGCTTTGACTGTTTGTTTCTGTGGATGTGGACCCGGGATCAGGCTTGTTGTTTAGTTGGAGCTTCTTAGTGCATAAGCAGTTGTCTTATTGATCTCATTACTGGTGGAGAAAAGATATTAAGTTGTTTTTGTGTTGCAGGCACAAGGATAAACACGCAGATACATCTGTTGTTCTCTTGTAACTGACCATCTCATTTAAATAAAAGCTGATGTCTTAACGCTAGAGGAGGTTTAGAGGTCTGACCTGAGTTTGAACCCTGCAGGAAATCAAAAATCCAATCTCAGTAAGATTCATGCTGCTTCTCAGATGCCCCATCGCCCCCTGCTCCCCTCCCCCTTTATTACAGATACAAACCCACTCTGCAAGGGGAGCCATAAAACAAATGAGCCGCTCTTTACCCAGATAGCATCGCACGCTCACTCGCAGTGTTTGTGTAGCTACACAGATCAGAAGATGGGAGCGTTTTGTGCACAATGCAGCACTTTTGATGTTCACTTCGATATTTGGGAGCCTGTTTGCTCTGCTTTATATCCCGCTGCCTATAGGAGAGTCTCCTCTGCAGCCACCGTGCATAGATAGATCCAGAGGCTGTCACCTGTAATGAATCACCAACTCTCGGCATCATGTCTGCGCAGCTTGATAAGACCCTCTACTCTCAGCGTATCTGTCCCATCACCGCAAACACGGAGCGAGGAAAAAAGAAAGAGGAAGAAAAAAAGACTTCCTTTCCTCTGTCTGCATCGTTCTGCTGCCTCGTCAAACAAACACATCTACCCCCTCCATTCACATTAGCATTTTTATTAGCACATAGAGAGTAAAGTGAATTATTTACTGGCCCGACAACCCCCTACCCCTCCCTGTAAACCATCTTTCATGCCGCATGGAGCCGGGGACAGGAGGAGAAATGACCCCTGACTTCCTGCGGGTAAAGAGGCGGCAAAAAGAGACGAAGGCTTGGACTTTGGAGGAGGACCTGTGCATAAAATGTTGCTTTAACCATCAATTTTATATCAATTTAATGTTAAACTGCAGAATTTCTGTAAATATAATAAGGTATGTAACCTTGTTTTGGCTCTTAGTGAAATTATGTAAATAGAAAAATCTGGCAATGTAGAGACTTAAAACTTAAATAATGATAATGAATGAAATGCAAACCACTTCATACTCACTTAGTATAAAGCAATCTCAACTTTTAAATAAAAAATATATATTTTCATGTACACTTTAAACAAAGGATGGGGAACTTTAGATACCAAGAAGGTCTAATTATATGCATCTTTATTACCAGAGGGCCAAATTGTTGCAATTAAAACATCAAAATGACTCATAACTATCAGAAAGGATGATATTATATGTATATATAAATGTTTATAGGGCCAGACGACTTCCAAGTGCTCTCTTGGAACTTTGCAGCCGATCAAACCCACAAGCACTTCTTGCCCCAAAAAACAGCAAAATCAGCAATTACAGACAAAACATAAAGTCCAGTCAGAGTTATAATATTCAAGAGTCATCAACAAACCATTCATCACATAAATGAGGTGTTTAAAAAAGCATAAAATTAGAGCTTTTATGAAAAGTCATGCAGGAGAACCCCCATACTGCACCCTAAAAGACCCAGTTGTGTCCCTGTGTTGATGCACATTTGTATTATTTTAAATCAATCTGTTAGGTCTTAAATAAAGTACTGTTTTGCCCTTTATAATATATAACATATTGAAAGTAGAGGTGCTCCAAGAGCACAATTTCCAACCTTGTCAGGAGAGCTACTCAGCCTCTTTCTACATGACCAAATTAGGTCTGACTGGATTAAGTCTCTGTCAAACATTTTAGTCTAGTTTTTATTTGTTGTCAGTTAATTTAGTTTTAATTTTTGTCAATGTGCACTTGTTTTTATTAGTTACTGTCTAGTTTTCATCAGGGAAAAAAAGGTTATTGACGAAAACTATGATGAAAATAATTTATCAACAAAATTAACACTATTTGGACCACAACCAAAATCTCATCACTCCCTTGTGCCATGACCAACATTTCCTGAAAATGTAATTAAAACCTGTTCATAGCTTTTTGAGTTTTCAAAAACAGACAGACAGGCAAAAGGATGACCTCCTTGGCAAAGGTAACGATGCCTTGTAGCAAATAAAAATGCCAATTTGAAATTAATGAAAATCTCTTAACTCTCTGCAGAGCTGATGGTAAGCAACAAATAAAGATCCCACCAAGGTGCCAGAATAGCGAGAGCCGGCCCTGGTCATCATATGAAGAGTACGGGCAATCTGCATGTTCAGTTTGGCTTTTGGAGTTTATGTCAGTGCAGTTACTACTGTGCCTCACAAAAGTGACCAAGAGACATAAATAAAAACAAATAATCAGGCTTCACGAGAGGCTAGGGTTATTGGGCTCCTGGGCAGTCACCCAATAACCCTAATGGTTAATTCAGCCTTCTAAATATAACTACTGCTGCAAATGGGCCAAACACTGATTCAAGCCGGTTTCAGCATCTTTTGCATGAAAGTTACAAAGCATTAGCTGGTTATTGGAATATATATTACAGACATTTCAATTCTTTATTAAAAAATGCATAAATTAGAGTTTCAAAGATACAATTACAGCCAAATATAGCTCTATCTACCTCAACATATTGTCTTTTTTTGATTTCATGGCAGATTTTCTAAGGATTACTGTTTTTTTGGCATATTTATTTTTTGGGGGTATTTTTATGTGTCAACAGGGCCCCATTATAGGAGGACCACATGAGGCTGCCAGTTTCCCACCCCTGCTTTAAACTGTTGGCATGTACGATATCCAAACTTGGCTAAGCAAGTCATCTTTATGTTAGTGGATCAAACAATTTTTATCGCTTGTAGCTCCGCCTCTTCCTTCTCATAGGATGCTGATTTGGCAGTGTCTCTCTGAAGCTTTGCAAGATGGATCTGCCTGATTATATGCATTGAATCAGGAGGTCAAAGGTCAGGGTTATAAGGTTCAAAATTAGATTTTTTCAATCGTTTCAATTTTTAAGTAATTAAGCTGTAATCTGATGCAGGAGGTGCTGAAATGACCATTTCAGAAGTCAGTAAGCAGGTTAATGAAATCCAAACATGTAGCTACAGTATCTTCTACCAGCTTTTGTAACTCAATCCCTCCTCGACTTTAATAAACCCACAGTGTCTGTGAGCAGGTCTCCACCCTGCAGACCGTAGAGCACAGACACTGACCGTCATTATCACAGTGAGGAAATGGAAAACTACCTTCAGCCGTGTTGATGTACAGTGTTGAGTTAATCGATTCCTGTTTTTATGGAAGTACACTTTATGTGACCTCTCAGCGCTCTGTCGATGGAGGGGAAACAATAAGACCAATTTCTGTCTGGGCTCTGTATCACTCTTTTAAACACCTGGAGGCTTTGTTTAACGTGGCTGCTGTTGGAGCACAATAAGACCACAGATACCTGCAGAGTCACCAAGTTACACTAAAGCGGGGTACACACATAAAGATTATCGGGCTGTTTTTTGTCAAGGATGGCAAACACCAGACTGTCTCATGTCTTATAAGATTATCCTATAAAATCATCCTGTGGTCTGAGGTGTTAAGAGTGAATTTGTCCCGATAATCGGCTCTGAAACAGGTCGGGGCCGACAATCGTAAATATTAAACTTGTTCAATATTTACAACCAAAAGTTTTCGTGTGTGGGGAAAGCCGACAACTCCCGAGTCACGACTCAGTGAATTGTGACGTGGAACAGAATGTAGCCAATCAAGAAGCAAGCTGACTGAAAAGCAAGCAGGCAGACCTGATACATGAAGTTTGGTGGACCTCAGAAATGGAGGACCAGCTCACGTGTTCATGCTGTTTCCAGGATTTTTTCCACAGTCTTTTCCTTTTTTAGTTCACGATTATTCCGTCAAAAATAGTCCCAAGACCACCATCATTCCCTCTTCTCGTACGTCCTCTTCCATGTTGTGTTTACCGGTTGTTGCTGTTTCTTCTTCTTTGATTTTGTTGGATCAGGTTTGATCAGATTTCTGTCTTGGAGGACTAGATTCTAGATCAGTGGTGGGACAGAATGGTTATGTGTGTGGTGTGCTGTGTTGAGGTTATCACCACACACAGTATGATCAAAACTGTTCAGTGCCTGACTTTTGCTCTTCATGTGTGGAGTCTCTAACAGATAAAAAATCTCTTCAGATTTCGAAAATTCTTATGTGTGGACCCCACTTAAAGCATCAAACTCAAGAGTTCATGTTTAATATGGAGTAATGACAGTTATCCATGTAACGGTCATGCAGCTTTTTTATACTGTACACTTGAGGAATAAAGATGTGATAATTAAGCTGCTTAAATATTCTGTAATAAAACCAAATATTGTTTATAGTGATGACAAAAAAATCAACTTGAACTAAGTCTGTTCCAACTTTTAAACTTCAGTACAATATAAGTAAAAATCAAACAATGTTCATACCTGTCCCACTACAGCTGCAACAAACATGAAGTACAAGAAAGCCAAACAAAAGAATTCATTGTTTCTGAGTATCAATAATTACAATGGCCTTCCTGCACCAGTCATTGAGGGAAGTCTTTTTCTGCAATTAAGGAAATGAACCCATCCCACCCAAAGGGCATCCCAATCCAACAGACTGGACGAAGTGGAACTGAAGATTCACTGTGTGATGCTATCATGTTGTTATGGACCACTGTAGCTGATTTTTGTAAGCTAAACAGTATTGAAATTAAATATCTACAGTTACATAATGAAAAAAGGTTTTTACAGCAAATTACTGTCAGTGGCAAGAATTGAGGGAAATATCTAGTCCAGTATGTTTTGCTGCGGGAAAACTGACAGAAGGCGGGCAGATTTCTTTTTTTAAAAAAAATGTTTCATATTTTTGGATAAGACTAATGTTTGGGTAAGTGTCTTTTATTGAATACAAATCTGTGTTTTCTTCTGAAACAATGAGAAAATATTTGACACACAGTAATGTAAAATACAGTACATTTACTGTAAAGTAATGAAGTATAGAATAAAATACAGTAATGATACTGGTGTAAGAAACAGATGTAACACTATATTTATATGATAAGTTGTAAGCTAGAATGATGACATGAAGTCTGCACATGCTCAGTAGCGCACCTTTTTGTGTTTCTTTATTTTGTATATTAACGAAAGTTTTATGACCTTATTGTTTCTACCTCTGCCACGGAGGTTATGTTTTTGCCGGGATACATTTGTTTGTTTGTGAACAAGATTACAGAAAAACTACTGGACAGTTTTGCTGAAATGTTCAGGAGATGTTGGTAATGGCACAACTTAAAAATTGTTAGATTTTGGTGGTGATCCAGACAACCGCCATTAGCAAATGATGTTTTTTTGCATAACTAATAACGAGATCAACATGATTCTGAGGGCTAGGTGTGGGTTTTCAGGGCCAAGGAATCATATTATGATGGTAAGGCTGGAGCTTTTTTCTTTAGCAGAACATTTCTAGGACCCAGTGTCGTTTTGCTCCAATCGAACTCTTATAGTTAGTATAATACACCAAATAATGACATTTCCCTGTTAAAATCTATTCCACAAATAATTTAGGCAGAACTGAAGGCAAAAGGGGCTTCAACCTAGCGCTAGCAAAGTGCACCTAATGAAGAATCCAGTGAGTGTTGGCTTGGAGAGCTGAATTTAAGAGCCATTCTTGACATTATTTCTTGGCAATGCCCAATTAATATTACTACAAATGATCCAACTAAATAAGTTTGATTTTTTTGGGAATTATTTGTAATTGTTAAGCATGTTTATTGGGGGAAATTTCATCTTATGAATTAAAGACAAAGGGGGGTGCCATGTAAAATCTGGCCTAGGGCCCCACTTTGGGTAAGGCTGGCACTGGTTTCAACTCTTATAACTGTTTAAGAAGCAGTTGGACGGGGGTCATTTTCATTTTTTCATCATAACTGTTGTTTGTTTTGTGTGAATGATATGAAACGCCTCAAAAAAAAAAAAAAAAACGTATTGAAAGGCCCCATTAGAACCCCCCCTCCCTAATATCTGTCCTTGTAACTTGTTTACAGGCTGAGATGTTGATAATAGTCTAATTTGTCCCACAGCAGTCCAGTTTTCTGACATCTGTTTGGATTTTTTTATGCTGCATTATGAGTGTTTGGAAAATGTATGCATTGCTGAGTGCGAGTGAAACTATTCTCTTCTTTCCAAACTGTAATTTGAGTTTCCTCCACTCAGCAGTTTCTCCAAAAACACTGCACTCCAGATGGCAGAGATCATTTACATGTTTTCTTCTCTGTTTGCAGGCAGCATCGTATATCTGGGGATGATGGTGGGAGCCTTTTTCTGGGGCGGTCTGTCAGACAAAGTGGGCCGCAGACAGTGCCTGCTCGTGTCCATGTCCGTCAACGGCTTCTTCGCCTTCCTCTCCTCCTTCGTCCAGGGCTACAGCATGTTCCTCTTCTGTCGCATGGTGTCAGGCTTTGGGTGAGTGCCCTCTTATCTTCTGTTGAATATTTTTCCTCTGAAGCTCCTCTGAGGTCTTCTCCCTCTGGTTCCTCCTCTGCTCCAAAGTCAAAGCAGATGACAGGAGGTTACTGTGGCTGCCTGGCACTGTCCCGTCTTCATCCCCAGAGAGGGGGGAGTAAAGGGGGTGAAGGGAAAGCAGAGTGTTTGCAGAAATGAGCCGAGGATGGTAAATGAACATCTGTGTGTTTTAGCAGTCGTGTGGTCTGCTTGGCTGCTCACATCCTTCACAGAAGACACGCCCTCCTGTCGCTGTGGACGTCCCAGCTCAGATATGACCGATAAAGGTCATCACAGCATGGAGCCTTGAGCTGCAGAGGAGAAATATGGGCTGCTGTTTGGGTGTGAAAACATGAAGCTAACGTGGAAGTGAAAAGAAATGCAGTTCTTCAGTTGTCCACTAGAGGCTGGCTTCAAAAGTCCAAGGGTCTCTCTCAGGTCCTGTATTAAGATGTCAGTTTTCAAAGCAGGTATTAGCATGTTTAAAGCCTGTTTGATCAGCAATCTTGGTTCAATGGCTTATTTATGAACTGGTACACACTCCAATTCAAATGAAGTTGGGACTTTGTGTATATAAAAACAGAGCACAATGATTTGAAATCCATTTTGATCTGTATTCATTTGAATACACAACAAAGACAAGATATTTAATGTTCAACTGATAAACTTCATTGTTTAATTGCAAATATTCCCTCATTTTGAATTTGATGCCTGCAACACTTATCCAATAAAGCTGGGACAGGGGCATGTTTGCCACTGTGTTGCATCAACTTTTCTTTTAACAACACTCAAAGCGTTTGGAAAATGAGGACACTAATCTAAATCTACAATGAAACCACACTGTTGTCACATGAGCAGAATGTGTCTTCACATTTTCTTGCTAAAATAAGCAGGTACGTTCCTGATAGAGTGGATGGCAGCATACGTTGTTCCAAACCTGTATGTATCTTTCAGCATTAATGGAGCCTTCACAGATGTGCAGGTTACCCATGCCATGGGCACTAACACCCCCCCATACCATCACAGATGGTAGCTTTTGGTCCTTTTCCTCTTTAGCATGGAGGACACCATGTCCGGGATGTCCAAAAACAGTCTGAAATGTGGACTCAGACCACAGCAAACTTTTCCGCTTTGCCTCAGTCCATCTCAGATGAGCTCAGCCCAGAGAAGCCGGCATTTCTTTTTGGATATTGTTGATATTTGGCTTTAACGTGACCTTGTAGATACAGAGATGAACTGTGTTAACTGACAACGGCTTTCTGAGGTGATCCTGAGCCCACGTGGTGATATCCTTTACAGAATGATGCTGGTTTGTAATGCAGTTTTGCCTGAGAGATTGGAGGTCACAGGCATTCAGTGTTGGTTTTCTCCCTTGCTACTTACGTGCAAAGATTTTTCTAGATTCTCTAAGTCTTTTGATGATATTCAGGACTGTAGATAATGAACTCCCTTAATTCTTTGCAATTGTAAACTAGGAAACATTGCTCTGTCACTTTTTTCTCACTCAGTTGTTCAGAAAGTCATGAACCTCGCCCCATCCTTGCTTGCTCCTTTTATACCCAATCATGAAACTCACCTGTTTCCAATTAACCTGTTCACCCCATGGAATATTACAACAGGTATTTTTTGAACATTCCTCGACTTTCCCAGTCTTTTGTTGCCCCTGTCCCAGCTTTTTTGGAAATATTTGCAGGCATCAAATTCAAAATGAGGGAATATTTGCAAAAAAAATATTAAGTTTATTATTTGAACTTCAAATATCTTGTCTTTGCAGTATCTTCAACCGGATACAGGTAGAAAAGGACTTACAAATCATTGTTTTCTGCTTTTTCTAAGTTTAATGCAACGTTCATTGGCACTGGGGTTTGTATAAACTTAAGGCCAGAATACGATGGCTGGGATGTGCAAAACAAACAACAAAAAGTGAAAAACCCAACAAATGTTAGAAATCACCAGCTTCTGATTTCAAAGTGCTCATGTCTTCAGATCTTTACAGTAATCGCTCTGTTTGGCAGGATGTGTAACTTTGTAACAACAGAAGAATGAAACATCAATATTCTACTTCAATGCTTGCTCTTCAGTGTTGGTATTTCCAAACATTGGTATCTACACTGAATCTGGCTTTCACAAAAAGTGCATCCCTAGATCTTTTATAGTGTGAAATGTTTAAACTTGTCCATATTGATCAGCCTGTTCTCCCAGTTTGTTCATCCTGTTCCAGCCGTAGACTCACCGCTTAATCACAGCTGCATAAGCGGGCAGATCAGCCGACATAAACAGCTTCATTAATGAGTCTGCTTTAAATTTAAATTAGTACCTTTAGTATTTATACCATCGCTTATTCTCAATCTGTATGCAGGTGTGTTTTGGTAGTGTAAAATTATGCTCGAAGCTGCAGGAATATTGAACACTTTGTGAAAATCTGCATGAAGACATTTTAAGTTTTTTTTTTGTCTTTTTTACGAGCTAAATCTGGGGAATTTACAATTGATTGGTGCTGTGAGTTTGACCACAGTCTGCTTGTTCAGAAGATTTTACACACCTCATTAACTCTGCTTCTAGATGATGCCACAACAAACAGAAAAAGAAAGAAATGGGGATCCAAAGAGCTAATTTGTCAAAGCACACAGATTAGTTTTCTGGGGATGAAATGCTCCTTAAATTAAGATTTTCATGCAGCAGCAGCTACACAAAGGACAGCCTGAACTTATGAAACTAGAGCTGTAATTCAGAAGTAGATGTTGCTTTATATAAGGCAGATATTTAGTTATAAAACAGGAACAATATACTCTCTCTTCATCTCTCTCTCTCTCTCTGCCTCACGCTCCGAATGCTTGAATTAAACACGTACAGTTGAGGGAATATTGTCTGCAGACCATAATATTACAATCTGCTCAAGCTGCACATTTTATAAAGCTCAATGACCAAAATTAAAAAGGAGTGAGAGCACTGTCTGCTGTGAAACTTAAAAAAATATACAAGAACTGATGTTTTTCTTCTTTAACATAATCTGTTGAGCTTAAAAAATAGTTGTAGAAGTGAAGCTGAGGAGTTAAAACACTTATTTGTGTTCAAGTGTCTTTACATTCCTCATTTTGGATTTGCACTTTGATTTAAAGGCTTTTTTAGTTGGGTTATATGAGGAACATGGCATTAAACATTAGCCCCAGTCATAGAGATCAGCTCTGCGCCTGAACAGAGGCCAGAGCTATACGCAAATATGGGTACCATGTTTGTGTAATTTAAAGAGTTTTTTTTTCCATTTGACTCCTTCTTATCCAGGTTACACGGGTCTCAGATGTTCCCAGTACATCATTTTGAAGTCTCTTGCCTGATAATCCACTCAGATTAGATTATGACATGTCTATAAACCCCTCTGTTTCACCCCTGCTCAGAACAGGCTGTTTTAGTCAAGGCAACGCAACTTTGTTTATATGCACCATTCAAACATTTATATTTGTAAAAAGTCCATGAACTCATTTTCATAAAACCATTCAACGTGTACTTTGCCTAAGACAGGACCTGTAAATATGTCATTTTAAAGTGAATACAAGATAACATACTACATTATTTTAGCCAAAGTTTAACCTGTTTTTAACCTGCTGCTTGATATAGGAGATAAATATAAAAAAATATTTTCAAAATTACTTTTGAAAAATATTTTTTTGAGGTTATTAGTTTCACTTGCAAAAGATAATATCTGTATGAAGTACATGGAATATGGGTCAGTCATGTTTATCAAAAATGTCAATACTCTCGAGGAAATTGAAGGTATTTTAGTTAGAAATAATAGAATGTAAAACTTGAATTACATTAAAAATCCACATGTGACAGAGCCCTGTAGGAACACAAGTGAGAAAAAAAATATCAAAAAATCAAAAGGACAAACCTCTGCAAGATGTTATAAAAATCTGTTGTTTTTTTTTCTTAAGCTTTTATGTTTTTCTTTTATATTTCCCAGGATCCACACTTATTTATATATATACATATGTATATATATAAAAAATTCCACTTCTGGGTCAGTGTAACCAAAACAATGGAGCAAACACATTTGTGGATGACTTTCATGGAATTTTACCTTGAATTTGGCCTCAAAAATAAAGAAATTAGATTGGTTTTTAACACTAGACTTGATTTTCAGGGAAAGGAAATGCAGGAGAAAATATACTTAAAGAGATACAGACTTTGGAAAAAACATGCAAAGTTTGAGAGATCTTGCAAAAGTCTGACCTTTTTGTTTTCATTCATCTATCTATTTTTCTCACCCTTATATCCGTCAATGGCTCCATCACATGCAGATTTTAGTGCTCTAAAAAACAAATTATAAACATTTTTCTTTCCTCTGTAACCATGAATCAATCTTGACAAATCTTAATTTCATTAAAGTAAAACAGAATAAGAGAAGTACCCATATCTAATGACATTTTTTATCCATTTACAGGATTGGTGGAGCTGTACCAATCGTGTTCTCGTACTTCGCCGAGGTTTTAGCTCGAGAGAAAAGAGGAGAACATCTGAGCTGGCTGTGCATGTTTTGGATGATCGGGGGAATCTACGCCTCAGCTATGGCCTGGGCCATCATACCGCACTATGGTGAGTTACACAACAGAGACCAGTCTGAACTGCCCCCTTTGGAGAGGTTACACTCATCTGTGTAATACAACACGTTGCTTCACTGCACTCACGGGGAATTTAGATTTTAAAAATGACCAATAAGTAGATCCATCTTTTTCCCATTTCAAAACAATAATGTGAGGAGCATAACAGTAATGCAAAAATAAAAACACAAAGCTAAGATAGAAGTTAAGAAGAAAATCAGTAGTGTGAAATTGTTTTGTCATTATGCTCAAATAATGTTCAAACTTCAATTCAAAGACTGGAAACTTTATGAAATCATTACTGCATTACAGCATTTTTAATGCCAAAACATCATGTGAAAAACAAGGCACCTCCAGCCTGTCATCCATCAACAAACTCTGAAAAGACCTTCAAAAGACAAGAACCTGCCGTACAAAGTATTTTACTCACAGACTTGAGTTTTGCGAAGACTGAAGACCTCGATTAAACAGCCTTTTAGTTTTTCTCTTCCATTTACTCACAAACTCAAAACTCTGTCAACAGGACACTCACCTAGTTTGGTTCCAGGCAGACTGAGTTCATGTCTTCTAGGAGACATGTTAAACACATTAAGGGGCATATAACATTAAAAAAGCAGAATATCGACCTTTTGAGTAAATTCTAACAATTTAGAAACATGAGTCTTAATCTAGTGCATATTAATTTAACAAAAATAAATAAAATGCTATAAATTCATCGTAGATAAACATAATAATGATAATCGATGTGTTGTGGTTTAAAGGTGATTTGGTTTTGATTTCTGCCATTAAAGAGCTGGAAAATTGCACGTTGAAAACGTTATTATCGAAGCCAAAACTTTGAAAAATGTTGAGTTTGAATCTGGCTCAGGGCAAAAAGACTTTTTTTTTTGTTTAAATGTTGTTTATTTCACCTTTATTTAACCAGAAACAGAAACTCATCAAGATTAAAAATCAATTTTTCAAGAGTGTCCTGGCTATGACAAGCAGCGACACAGCTAAAAGTGTTACTAACATTAAAATCAGCAACACATACAAATACAAAAGTGTTGCAACTTGAAAATTAAAGCAATCGAAAAAATAAAATTTGAAACTGAAATTTCAATTTTTGTTTTTTACACAAAAAATAAAAATAAAAACACTAATTTGAATTTAAAAAGTGTAAGATAATTAAGTTCAGTTTAAATATAATTTGAATCAGCCCTGTAATTATTTCAATAAAATACTTTAATGTAATTTATTACTCTGAAATATATTTTAGCATGTGATCTAGAGAACTTACTGATTGATATCTATCAAAGCTGAATCAAGAGTATATTTAAACTAAAAAAAATCTCTCACATTTATTTTTTATTCAATTTTGCTTTTTAGTTTTGTAAAAAAAAAAAAAAAAATCAAGAACAAACATTAAAATTTCAGTTTCAAATTTTCTTTATTCAATCTTTTTTTTTTTATTTCAAATTACAACACTTTTTGCCTGGAATTAGCTGCATATAAAGTTGCCCTTTTTTAAATGAAATTAATAATACATTAGCTCATACAGGTGTCATTAACCAAAACTAAGAATTGAACTCAGAGAGCAGATAAAAAGCATTTTCTCCTGAATTTTGTGCGGCAGATTAATAATTCTGGCTCCCTCACTGTCTTTTCTTAATGCATGAGCAGGCTCTTTAACATGCAAACTAAAATACAGAATATTACAGCACAAGAAATCAAACAGGGAGAAGGCCCTTCAACAGAGAAAGTCCCTCAAATATCTCAGTGCAGCTCTCATTCCAGCTCCTCAGACCCCTTCTCCACATTCAGGACCCTCCCTGATCACCAGCTTTAACATCTCCACTAACAGAAGCAGCTTTAACCCAACAGCGTGGCCCTGCCCTTTATTATTACACCCCCCGCTGTAACAGTGCACACACATCGCAGCACAGCAAACAATTCCCCATCGTCGTGAGGCTTAATTTAGAAGTGGAGACCCTGCAGGGCGCTCGCCAACACGGAGCAGGTGGCGGTGTAGGTGGAGGCTCTGACAATAACAGCGGGAGGAGAAGCAACAAAACATATGTCAGCCTACGCGGGAAAAATGCACATGAAGGGTTTTCAGACAGTTATTTTGTTCCTTCAAACTTTTTAAGCCTCTGCAGTGACAGCAAAGGCGAGGATTGATGTTTTCAGGATGTCCATTCTCCAGTCCATCCAGGATGTTGTTGTAAGTTAAATATCTGAAGAACAATTCAGAGAAGTTTCTCCAGGCTCACGGTTGGACCAATGACATTTTTGAGGTCGTCTCTGTAGGTTCTCAGTCGGTCATGCTGTGGTCATTTAATGCTTCTTTAAAATGGCAGCTGGACTTCTGCAGGTTTCTTGAAGATGTTTCTCCAGAACGCTTCTTTAGCTCTAGAAGAGGATTGGGCCTACAGCTGGAACATACAGCCCAGGTTCACCACAAGTATGCAAAGGATGTGACATGGAAGTTGTAAGCAAGAGGTTGTGGTTCTGATCCAAGAACATAATTGAAGACCCCTTAAAGGGATAAGCCAACATTTTTGTTTTCGTGTCTTGCCTCACTCCAGAGTCCACGACAATCAGATAGGCACTTCCTTGTGCTAAGCTAATTCGCGGTGAGCTAGCTCTGCTTGTCTCTTCCTTGTTACTGCATGCACAGTTGAAAGGATGGTGTCTTTCTGTTTGTCATGGACTCTGGAGTGAAGCAAGACACAAAACAAAACAAAAATGCATCAAAACTGTGAGTAATAGTAAAAATAATCATTAAAAAGGGAGGAAAAAACATAATGATAAAAATAGAAAATAAAAGAGAAAATAGAGGGAGATAGGGAAATATCAATAAATAGGTGAATAAGTAAGTCAGGAGAGGCATTTTAGGGCTCTAATTCACTCCTCATTGTGGGGTATAATCTACAATGTTACCTCAAACCTTTTGAAAATGCATTTGTCGTCTTTTTACCTTTTTCTTTTTTTTGCTGCAGTCATAGCTTGTAGAATGAGTTTCTTTTCATAGCAATCAAGGCTTTCATCACCACAGTTTCACCCAAGATGACTGTGTGAGAGTCAGAGGTCAGATCTTTTGGAAAAATTTTCGATAGCTATTAAAAAATTTCCAAAAGCAATTTAGTTTATCACATTTTCTGAACATGTGCATCAATCTCCCAGTCTGTTAGGGCAGCAGGAGGATGTCTCATGACTTAACTGATGAAGCCGTTATGGTGTGTAATATATTCTATGACAGATATTATAAAACATTGGATTCACTTTATAATGTTAAATTTCTAAAAAAAAAAAAAAAAAAAGCAGAATCAAGCTCTTGTTATGTCAAGTTTCAGGAACTTTTATGTGACAAAGTCAGAGGAGAAAACGTACGAGGAGGAATAAATGCAAAGTTTATGGCCCTTGTAACAAAAACTGAGGAGGAGCCGGAGGATAACCGAAAATAAAGGACGAGTGTGTCTGACGGATAAGAGCAAAACGAGCAGAAATGAAATCAATCCAGTGTGGACGAGCAGAGGAGGAGCAGAGAGAGAGATTAGGAGGACGAGAGGGGGGCAGGAGAGGTGCAGGGGTGATTTATGTGGCCTGTGCAGAGGATAATCGAAGGTGAAGGGATACAGCTGAAGGGGAATAAAGGGAGGAGGAGACAGCGGGATGAAGAGAAACAGTAATAAAGGAGAGGATGAGTGAGGAGGGAGGGCGTCTTTGTTTGGCGTTTTTAAGGCCGTGTTGATCAGTGATAATGGAGTTTGATCTTGGATTGGGGCCAAAAGGTCTTTTGTCTCCGGCGGGGACGATTCCCAGAGTGTGTGACTTTATAATGTTTGAGCTCCGCGTTGATTAAGTGTCTCCGCTGAGGAGGGGTTTCATCCAGAGGAGAGTCAGAAGATCTGTGACAAACTTCCCTCAACATGTTAGATCAACGGGATGTGTTTTAAAAGTAAAAACTTAATACTGATCTCTGGCACTGTAAACTCTTAGCATGGCTCCTTCTTATTTCCAAAAAGATGCACAAAAAATGGTAAGGATGGGAGCATCGATATTGAGAATCAAAGTATTGATTCTTTTATTTTATTCCTCCTGACTCCTTATTTTAATTCTAGTTGTATACTGATTGTTTTTGCACCAAAAGTGAAATTCCGTGTTTGTGCAAACAAACTTGCCAGTAAATACAAATTCTGATTCTGATGCCACTGTGGAGACCAGTCAGTTTTATGCGTTGCACCTCTCAAAAAATAATTTAAAGTCTCTCCTTACATAACTTTATTTTGTTTAGTTTTAAAAAGATTTATGAGTGGGTGCAAAAGAGGCCTACAGGTGTTGTATAGCTGCTTTGTTTGTGTTTTTGTTTGCAAAATAATTATCAATTCATCAAAAAAATAAATAAAATATTTCACTCTAGTTTTTAATTTTTATTTTTTTTGTTTAATATCTCCTAAATTTACTGTCTTTGGACCATGACTTAAATCTACACTCAAGTTAAAATTTAATGGTCCAGAGTCTAGATGCACATTCTTTATGTGCTTGATGAAAAATGTCAAATTTCCTTAAATTAATGTTAAAATCAGAGGTTTTGTATCGATTTGAAAAAGTCTGGTATTGGCCATTACTACTGCAAAGCTGAAAACGTATGGCTGTTGCATGCTTCACAAAAACTAAAACCCAAGTCCAGGTCCTTATTTCAATATTTTTATGCCTCTTTTGGATAAAGACAGAAATCTTATAGGCAGGTAGGTAGGTAATTCCTCAAGCTGGAAATTTGAGTGTCACAGCAGCTACAATAGAATGGCACACAATTAAAAATGCACAAAATCACAAGACCATGCCTGGACACAGTAGAACAAGTAAGACAATAAAACTAGGTTAAACAAGATAAAACATGGAGCAAGGAGTTTTGTTCTTGTGGATACAAAACTACCTACAAGAAAAAAAACAACAACAAAAAAAACAAGATGTTTTGGCAAGTTGGTCTATGAAGTTGCTGGCCACAATGCATTTTGTGCTTTACACCAGAACAGTAGAGCCCGCCTACTTCGTTATATAGGTGGCCAATAATGAATGTGATTGGCAAAACAAGTGTCCAATCACCTGCTGGATATGCTTTTGAAAGGCCATTCCCAAACACTTTCTATGGGCTGTTTCCCAGATGGACTAGTGAGATATATTGTCCTCCTGGTGTGTCAGGTTGGTAAAACAAATCCCGTCTTATTAGCCATAAATAAACACAGAGTCATTGTGATGTCTTGATGTCTTGATGTTTTGTGTCGTCCACATCCTTTGGGGACAGTTGGCTATGTCACTATTGGTTTGACAAAGTCTAATGCACTGGCCAAACTACTGGTTTAACACATGCCTATCAAACAAAGCATTCATTTCAGCTAATTGTGGGTGCTAAATGTTTAATGCAATAAAGATTTGCATCTATCGCTGTTTCTAATGTCATTAAACAAATGCCTTGCTGTGGTGATTGTTTTATTCATAAGGGGGTCAGTTTATTTTTCTTTTAGTTCGAAAATTATCAATCAGTCAATCATACAGCCATGTAAATCCTTAGCTCAGGATGACCCTACCATTGACCTGAACCAACATTCCTATAAAGACAGGCTTGGCCAAACATGACCTGATTAGGTTTATGAGGTCAAACATCACACTGACCTCAGAGTCGGCCCCATACGTGTTAATCATTCTGTCAGCAGAGCCTGCAGGGATTTTATTTTACAGCAGGCTTATTGTTGGGAACACATGGGGGATTTATTAAATATGATAAAACAAACAAACAACAAGTTAGACTTTAAAGGTCTGAAGACTGTGATGGCCACAGTGTCTTAACAATGCTGAATGGTGCTGTGATATTTGTCCCCAATTTTTATTCATTAACTTGAACTCTGAAGCACAAAAAGGTCCACATGTGTCCTGAGTGTTTTTCTTTTCTGTAAATAATAAATGGAAAGAGAACAAAAACGGATAAACTGTGTTCCGATAAAGATTTAAAGTGTGTGTTCACAGCCTCAGAGAGCTTTTAAAGTCAGTGTTTTATGTTCAAAACCAGCCTTAAAGTAGTTAAAGACTGAAGTTTCCACCCTGAAGCTCCATGGACTGATAAAGCTGAGCCTCTCTGACTCTCATCACAAACTTTATTCATGTGAGGGAGAGCGAGCGCGCTGGCCGAGCCTCATAATTGAGGTCAATTGATTAGACGCCAGTGTTTTAACACATTTTTTCTGCAGGACGCAGTGGTGTGTGGGTAATAGGTTCCGCCGCAATGCTCTTTGCATTGACTGGTGGACAAAGGCCAGAGAGAGGAGGGGGTGTGACTGCGTATGTGTGTAACTTTGTCTCTTTCTAAGGAAAAAGATCTGTTAATGTTAAGATGATAGAAACATGTGCAGTGTTTAGTTATGCTGTATACGTGGTGTGATTTTGGAGCAGGGTACTGTCCTGTAAGGTGTTTGTTCAGGATCTTTTTCTGCTTTTGCTCATGCACACACCTTTGCTTCAACTCACATCAGGATTTTCTGAATCTGAAGAGACCTCACACATGAAGAGAAAAAATCAGACATTGAACCGTACTGTGTGTGGTGTGCTCCGATAATCTCAACACAGCACACCACACACATAACCATTCTGTCCCACCACTGATCTAGAATCTAGTCCTCCAAGACAGAAATCTGATCAAATGTGATCCAACAAAAACGAAGAAAAAGAAACATAGCAACAACCGGAAAACACAACATGAAGGAGGACATTCGAGAAGAGGGAATGATGGTGGTCTTGGACTATTTCTGATGGAAAAATCCTGAACTCAAAAAAAGAAAAGACTGTGGAAAAAAATCCTGGAGACAGCGTGAACACGTGAGCTGGTCCTTAATATCTGAGGTCTACTGAACTTAATGTTTCAGGTTGGCCATGCTTGTTTTTATTTACGCCTGCTTCCCCTGTTCCTCAGTCAGCTCGCCTCTTGATTGGCTACATTCATGTCACAATTCACAGAGTCATGACTCGGGAGTGGTCGGCTTTCCCCACACACGAAGACTTTAGGTCGCAAATACTGAACAAGTTTAATATTTACGATTGTCTGCCTCAACCCATTTCAGCACATCTCAGACCACAGGATAATCTAATGGGATAATCTTATAAGACATAAGATAATCAGGAGTTTGCCGTCCTTGGTAAGGACAAAAACAGCCCGATAATCTTTATGTGCGCACCCCGCTTAGCACAGCCAAAGATTGCACATGCTTGTGTTGGTGGTGTTGTCTCTCTTAAATGCAGAGATCATCACATTTGGACTATTACATTTTTCTTTTTGCAGACAATGTGAGGATTTACTGTAGTTAAATAAAAAACATTTAAATGATATAAATGTTTTGACTCATTGTATTGTTTCTATTTTGATTTTCTTCCAAAATTAATATTGAAGGGAGATCAGCCCCTATCACCCATACTGCTGCAAGCCACATGGTATGTTTTGGCCCCCTCCATCAACTCTGAACAGAGTTTAGAGAGACAAAGAGTAACTCCTTATGTAATTTTTGAAAGAAATACAAAACTAAACCTCCAAGAAATCATCCTTGTCATCTCTTACAAAGTCAGCCATAATCCACAGTACCAATCTTCTTCTTCTCGTAAACAGAGGCTTTGTTTTGTTGAAGAGTTTATCTGATGACTGTAGGCAGAGGCATGCTAACAATTCCCATTGACTCTCAATGTTTGAGCTAAGCTAATTAGCAGTGGGCAAGCTCTGGCAGTCTCTTCCTTGTTACTGGACACACAGTCAAAAGAATTGTGTCTATCTGCTTTTCATGGACATCTGGAGTGAGGCAAGACACGAAAACGAAAAAAAATGTTGGTGTATCCCTTTTAAGGCAGCTATGAAGGCGAAATCAAGGTGCACCTAATAAAGTGGCCAGTGAATGTACAGGGAGCAAGGGAGAGTCCTGCTTCATCTGCTTTTGTATTTGGACTGCATGTTCATCACGATGTGTGCCAGTAGAGCTCATTTTGAATGATTTTCAGTATTAAATGCAATCAAGGAGAGTTTATTCGTCTTCATTCAAGCTTAATTACATAATTAATCAGATTTTAAGAGAGTTTTAATGTCCATTCCTGCTTTGGAGGTGTTCTGTGTGGATTTGCTGCAGTGATGTCTCGGGTGCTTTACTTCCTGTCTCAGTTTCTGTACACGACTTTGTTCCTGCTCGTACCTTTGCTTCATAATTTCACAGCTCTGAACACAAACCAAGGACAGTGCACGCATGCGTGTGTGTGGGTGTGTGTGTCTCAGGCGTGCTCACTTACTGTAGAGTAGGAACATAAATCTTGCTGAGTATCTGAATCAGTCAGCCGTCCCCTCCAGTCCATTAAAGCTATAATCCCCCTAATGAGGTTTGTACTGGTACAGGCTGGAGCCCCGCGGGCCGCACACACACACACGCACACACACACACACACACACATGCATACACACACACACGCAGTTCTTCGTCCATGATAACCTATATTCTATGATTCAGTTTGCTGATCCTATGAATGAAATTTAGACCGTGGTCACATTACAGAGCTAAAATACTCTGCCGCATGTTGCTGCTCACCACATGTTGATGAATGAGGCTCTGCAGCTTTTCCACAAAATAATGAAGTGTTTAATCTTTAAAGATTTTTGAGATTGAGCAGAGTTTTTTGTCAATGCATCTGAAGGAAAAATGCATGTGAACGATGCCGCAAACCTTCAGCAAAATGAAAACTTCAAAAATGTGAAAAATAGGTCTTTGGATTTTAATAATTTGATTTTAACTTTTAATTTTCTTATGTGTGAAACCCTGAAAATTCAAGATATGACACCTGGAGAGATCAGTAGATGTTTCAAGCCTTTTGCTGACATTATTCTTTTTATAGTGGTACCCATGGGACTCGTTAAAATGGCTGTATTGTTGTGGATGTCGCCCACAGAGCTATTTTTAATTCTACTGCTAACACCTGTTCTCTTCAACATAAAGCACAATGAAATCCCAGCTATTAAAAACAGACAATGAAGACAGAAATCTTCCTTTGTATGTAACCAAACACAGATTCAGGTGATAAAGTAGCTCTGTTTAAAGATTTTAAGGCCCTGTTATGGGATACACTGACTGGCCACTTTATTAGGCACACCTTAATCCTTCATGGCATTGATTCAACAAGGTGCTGGAAACACTCCTGAGAGATTTTGGTCCATACTAATATGATAGCATCACACTGTTTGTGCAGATGTGTCTGCTGCACATCAATGATGCAAATCTCCTGTTCCACCACATCCCAAATGTGCTTTATTGGACTGATGACTGTCAATCAATCAATCAATCTTTATTTATGTTGCACAAAGTGCTTTACAAACAGACAGGTAAATTAAAGGCAGTTAAAAGGAGGTATGACCCAAACCCACTCCAGCCAAACCCCCGAACCCACCCACCCCACAGTCCATACACTGTTAGTAAAATGCATCATAAATAAAAGGCATTAGTAGTCCAGAAACATTTATGTAACCAGTACACATCGAGGAAATGCCATCTTAAAGGTTTAAAATGAGTAAACACTGGAGGTTAGTTTAAAGTGTAAAATTAAAAAAAAAAATCATTAAATAGAATAAAAATAAATTGAAATGATGCTGAAAAAAAAATGATTAAAGGGTGCTGTAATGACAATTAAAACACTAAAAGGTAATGGCAATATAGGGGAATAAAACACTTAAGAGGAATTTGAGGAAAAAGATAATCAAGAGGATAAACTACTAAAAGATGATTTGGCTTTGTGACATGGTGCCTTATCCTGTTGGAAGTATTCATTAGAAGATACTGTGGTTATAAAAGGATGGACATGATCAGCGCCAGTGCCCAGTTCAGCTTGAGTGTGTAACCATTGATTTATTGGTCCTAAAGGGTCACCACCAGCCTGAGTTGTAATGCAAGGCAGGATGGATCCATACTTTCATGTTCTTTATGCCAAAACCAACCATACCATCTGCATGTGGCAGCAGAAATTTAGATTCATTGGACCAGTCAACACTTTTCCAATCCTCTGTTCAAATTGTGCACATTGAAGCCTCCGTTTCCTGTTCTTTAATGACAGGAGTGGCACCCAGTGTGCTGTTTCCCATCTGCCTCAAGACTGAGTGCAGTGCATTCAGAAATGCTCTTCTGCATACCTTGATTAAAAAGAGTTATTTGATTTACTGTTGCCTTTCTGTCATATTAAACCACTCAAGTCATTCTCCTATGACATCTGGCATCAAGACTGGCTAATCACTGGATATTTACTCTTTTCAGACCACTCTATTTTAAACCAAAAGAACCAAAAAACAGATAGGAAATTTCTGAAACATGCAGATAAAAGCAAATTAGTTCCAAGTCACTTTTATCACTTTGCTTTCCTATTCTGATGCTCTGTTTGAACTTCACTGGCAGCTGAATGGGTGTTCCTAATAAGATGGGCAGTGATTGTAGCTAAAGCCTCCATTTCCCTGTACTTCTAAATATCTTAAAATACTGTACAGCATCACCCTCGAGTGTGAAGAGTTAAAGAGATGTTGCTGTCTCTGTCTCTGAAAGAACAGGAGGCAGAAATCCCACATGATGTTTCCGGGTTTGAAAAGTTGATACAAGTTTTATAATCATATTTATAAATCTTAAAATAAGCTCTTTCAGTTGTGTTTGTGGAGATGTTTTTGACAGCCAGCCTCTGCCCTGTATAAATTACATTCATAATGCAGACTTCTCTTCTGAGCCTGCTCTGGGCTCTTGTCTCTCTCCGTGGTGCTGAAAAGTTCAAACTTCATCTCTGATGCTGCATTTACAGTTTGTCCAAGCACTGCACCAACTTGTCTTGGTTAAAGCTTTTTTACATTTTATACTTGGTGCCTGCTTGTTAACATTTCAGGTGCCTGCAAGTACAAACCCTAATTCCAGTGAAGTTGGGACACTGTGTAAAATGTAAATGAAACAGAATACAATGATCTGCAAATCCTTCTTGACCTATATTTTAACTGAATACACTACAAAGACGAGATATTAAGAGTTCAAATTAATCAACTTTTTCTTTTCTATTGCAAATCTTCACTCATTTTGAATTTGAATGAATGCAAATTACTTCACAACATGCCAACTGAACTGATCAATCACCGTAGAGCAGATCTATAAACCAGTCAGACTGGGCTGATTATCATTACAGGTCCTGATATCAAATTCAGAGAGATCAACAAAATGAAGTACATGGTAGTTCCTGCAAACAGCACATAAATATTAGTATGATCTTGACAAACAATCATGGATGACCTGCTGCTGTGGACCTGCTCCACTCCATGTGCATTTTTTCTGTATCAACCACCAACAGAAGTCAGACACTTCCACATGAGCGAAAAAGTAACTTATCATCAATCATTAAAATGTTTAGTTTGAGCTTTATCCCTTAAAACTTCCCCACTTTCCCTAACAGGGTCTTGGCTGGTCCATGATCAGACCTGCCTACCCTGACAGTTACAAATTTTAAGCTCTAGTCCTAGTTTGGTCTAAATTGATTTGGCAGCTACTCTTAAAGTCAAGGAAAAGGTCAAGGCTGTGCAATCTTGCGAGGGAAGCACCATCTCACGAAGACGCCCTTCAAATGTGTGAATCGGCCTTCATTCATTGGAATTTGAGCACAATCCCAGAGAAGTGGGGAGGATTTCCAGCAGCGTTCATTTTGTTAATTTTTTAGTTTTAGTTATAGTCTTTTGCCTAAAAGTTTTAGTCATAAGTCTGGTGTTAGTTGATGAAATTTCACAACATCTTAATCTACTGTAAAATAATCTCCTGTAAATTTAGCTGACTAAAATATGAAGTGTAAAGGGTAAGGCATTTTTTATGTTTCCTTGAATTTCTGAAGTCATGTTTTACACTTGGATAAAATCAAACATCTAATAACCCTTTACTGAATGCTAGTAAAGTTTGAATGTATAAATGAACAGAAACAAACTGAACTTTTGTGTTAAATGCAGTCACCTTTGTTTAGGCTACCTGGCAGAGCATCTCAGTTACAATACCAGAACTGACAAACAGTGAACCTGCTCTACATGAATATATATATTCATAAAGAGAGGAGCTCTGATTGGATCGCTCCCCAACGTATCCACTTTGATTGGATATATTCCTAACTTGTCCCTACTTTCTTCATGACCAAATCAGGTCTGACTGGATTAAGTCTCTGGCTGGATATTGGCAGGTAGCTGACTGGGTGGGAAAATTGAAGCTGCTGGATCTGCACATCTTGCAGCATTAATAGTTTTTATTTCACAACTCTGGAAAAACGCAGTTCAGGGAGATTTCACTCAGAAAGAGGCAGAAAGAGAAACATTTTCTTATTTCTGTCTCAGCTGAAGAGAAGAATCCAGAGAGAGAAGGACAGAGGGGAATAAAAGAGACAAAAGAGAGAGATTAAAGACTTAAAGTGTCTGCAGATACCAAACAGAGCGCTCTGACACTAGAGTTTTCGCTGACCTGCAGGTTAATTAATTTTATCAACGCGTGGGGAAGAAACATCACGTCTTTTTGTCCATGAGATCTGGAACACCGACCTGCTTTAAGTGCTCTCATGAAGCCACACTAAAGTTGAGCTGAAGTCTGATGTGTGTGTTGTGGTGTTTTCTTCACAGGCTGGAGCTTCAGCATGGGCTCAGCATACCAGTTCCACAGCTGGAGAGTCTTCGTGGTGGTGTGTGCGCTGCCGTGTGTGTCCGCCGTGGTCGCCCTCACTTTTATGCCTGAGAGCCCTCGCTTCTACCTGGAGGTAAGAGAGAGAGAGACGGAGTATCATGATACCAAAAGCTCTTTTATTACTGTTAATGACCAAGATAAGGATTCAGTCACAGTTTATCGGAGGAATTATCAGAACCTTTGTGAGAGGAAATTAAGCTTTTAAGAATATTTATTGGTGCTTATTCATCACAAATCTATCAAAAGGCAGCTCAAAGTGCAGACTTTTTAAATATCTGTTCTGGAGGCTCTGTAAGGAACTTTTAGGGGTTTAAATGTGTAGATGCACATTTTATGTTCCTTTTCTCTACATCTTATAGTCTTAGGAAGAAGTATCTTCAAGCGATACACTCCTAACATAGGTTTCTCTTGAACAGCCTCTTGATTCCTGGTCAAAAACAAAGTAAACAAGATTTTTTACAACTCTTTTACCTCTTAGATGTCTTCTAGTTGTTAAACAAAAAGGAGCTGGACCGGATTAACGCCCAAATTGGAGTTTCATCAGTTTTGACCCCTCCCACCCTCTCATGTAATTCCCCAAAAAAGTCCATCTAAACATTATCTATTTTCACTAAAAAACTCACTGGCCCTTTATTAGGCACTACCATTCAACTATCATTGTCAAAAGTAGCAAACCAGACAATCACATGGCAGCAACTTGATGCATTAAGGCATGAAATCATGGTCAAGACAACCTGCTAAAGTTCACACTGAGCATCAGGATTGAGAAGAAAGGGGATTTAAGAGACTGAATGTGGCATACTGTAGTTGTTGGTGCCAGATGGGCTAGACTGTCAGAAACTGCTGATCTGCTGGGATTTTCACCCAGAACAAATTATGGTCTTGAAAGAGAAAAAAATCCAGCAAGCGACAGGTCTCTGGGTGATAAAGCCTTGTTGATGCCAGAGGTTAGAGGAAAATGGCAAGAGAGGTTCCAGGGGGGTCATTAAAGGGCAGGAACTCCTACAGAGCATCAAGACAGAGAGAGAATAGAGGTAAATCAGGGGTTCTCAGTTGAAGCAATTGTGAACATACTCAAGAAGTCAGCAAAATTAAAATTATTTTTGAGCATAAGTTGAAGCGAAGCATCCATTTATCCATTACGTATACTCCTTAGGAGGTCACAGGGGACTGGAGCCTATCCCAGCTGACACTTGGCAAGAGGCGGAGTACACCTTAAACCAGCCACCAGCCAATCACAGGGTCACATAAAGAGAAAGAGACAACCATTCACACTCAAAAGGGTGATTTCGAGTCACCAATAAACCTATAGAGCATGTTTTTGGCTTATGGGAGGAAGCCGGAGTGGCCAGGGAGAGCATGTAAACTCCACAGAGAAAGACCCTGATGGACACGGGGATCAGAACAGCAACCTTCTTGCTGTGGGGCATGTGTACCACCTGCTGTGCTACTGTGCTGCCCAAAATTACTAATGCATACAGCTAAAATATCTGTGAAAATGTTCACATCTGTGATACCTAAAATCTGATTTTTAGCAATAATATGCTGATGTCAATACTGTTCTTGTAATATTGTGCATCCCTAGTTGTAGATGATTGTAACTAAAATTATGGTATGCAGTCGACGATGTCCAAACTCACATCGCGTCAGATCTTGAAGCAGCTGCCTGACCAACACAGGGATCAAACCAGCAACCTTCTTGCTGCTGCACCATCGTGCTGCCCCAAAGTGAAATATGACCACTTTAAAAGCAGCTGTCTGATGTTTTTAACCAAACAATGATGCTCTTCTTTCAGTCAGTGGGCGACTGCAGAAGCCTGTAGCCGGCTAACCCCAGATGGCAGCGCCCACATATCAGACATCAGACTCTTCTATAGACTCTTTATGTTGTTTTCATGATACTCCTGCCTGTTTTGTTTGTTAGTTCAGACCTTTTTCTTAAAGTAACTCTTCAAACATCCCTGATATCACTGACTTTAACATCCCTCAAGTGAACTTCTTTTTGTCTGGTTGTAGCAGCCTTAATCAGATTGATATTCAAGGATTTGTTGCTGTTTTATGTCTTATACTCCTACTGGCCACTTTATTAGGCACACCTTACTAGCACAGGTTGTCTTCAAAGTCGCTTTCATTCATCGTGGCATAGATCACACAGTTGCAGCAGATTTTTTTTTCATTAAGATTATTATTATCTATTTATTTCTTATTTTTTTGCACAATTATGATGTGCACAAAAGACAAAGATAACAAATTATATGTATTGCAGGGAGAGTTGAAAAGCACTAAGGGCTTATTTGAAGCCTCTACTCAAAGTATATTAAGGTTACACAATATTATATGTTTATATAACATACAAAAAATGAACAAAAAAAACCCAAGTTACTCTCAGTTTATGACAAACTGGGAACAAAATACATACAATTACCAAAAGAAGAGAAAAATAAAAGATTAAAATAGAAAATGTGAGGGTTAACAAAAACAAAAACAAAAACAAACAATTTAGTACTTAAAGAGAAATACACATAAATTAAATGAAAGAAAAAAATATTTCAAAACAGACTTAAATGATCCTTTAAACATCTTTTATAACAATTTGTCGAGGAACATTTGCAGGTTGTCTTGACTATGTCTACATGCCTTAATGCACTGAGTTGCTGGTGTGTGATTAGATGAGTAGCTATTTGCAATAATGAGCAATTGAATGTTTGTTCCTAATAAGGTGGCCAGTTACATATTGGTAAAAGCATGCACACTTTGCTTAAAGAATTCCTCTCTTTAAAGCCCTGGTTTTAAGGAAATTATGCTTCATTACCTCTGCCAAGGAGGTTATGTTTTTGCCGGCGTTTATCTGTCTGTCTGTCTGTTTGTTTGTGTTCAAAATAACTCGAAAAGTTCTGAACGGATTTGGATGAAATTTTCAGGAATTGTCAGAAATGGGATATGGAAGAACTGATTAAATTCTGGGGGTTATCCAGATCACCGTCTGGATCCAGGATTTTTTTAAAGGGTTCTTTAACATTGCCAGATAGGACCATTTTCGCCAAAGTGGACCGAAGCTGCTTGGCGGAGGTCTGCGCTCTCTGAGTGCTTTTCTAGTTTTTTTTTATGATATTACTACTGTACTTAATTACCTCTGCCAAGGAGGGGATATTTTTGCTGCTGTATGTCTACAGTATGGGATTGTTGGTCAAGGGAGGGCTGGAATAAGTGATAAGATTTTGTTGGTGATCTGGATACAGATCTGAATCTGGATCCAGGAATATATTAGAGAATTTGTCAGCATTGCGAGTTTTGGCAGTTTTCCACATTTTCAACACCATTTTTAAAAAATGCCTTGGCGGACGTTTGTGCTTTTTTCAGGACTAGTTTTCTCCTTTAATTATCATTTTATTCACTATTTTATTGTTTTTGTTTGTGAATAATAATAATAATAATAATAAGCATACAAATACATGCAAAAACTTGAGGATTTGTATAAGAATTGCAAGATTGAAGATTTTTTGTCGGTCAAAGTACTCCAAACTAATTTTTATGTGCATTTTTTTGGTGCATTTCCTGATTGACTGACACCTGATCGCATAAATCATGCTTTTTTTTTGTTTGGTTTTTAGGGGCTAGTTGTTCTTAGAATAATAAGATATACAGCTAAGTGAGGGAACATTTATTCATGCAGCTGCAGCACATGTGTAAAAGCAGACCAGGTATCATTTTCTGATCCTGTAAGTCCAATGGGTGCTCTGGTTCACCTGCTCCGCCTGAGCTTTAATTAAACCCTGCTGTTGTGTTTGCATTAATCAGACAGTTTATCTGTGGTTTGTAGAACGGTAAACATGATGAGGCCTGGATGGTGCTCAAACAGATTCATGACACCAACATGAGAGCGCGAGGAGAGCCAGAGAGAGTCTTCACGGTGAGTACACACACACACACACACACACACACACACACACACACACACACACTCCTCTCTGTACACACATCCCCATCGGTGCTGCAGAGCCGTCTGCAGGTAACAGATCAGTGTCTCCCCCTGCAGGTGAACAGGATCAAAACCCCCAAACAGCTGGACGAGCTGGTGGAGATGCAGAATGAGTCAGCCAACCCGGTGCTCAAGGTCCTCTTCAAGATCAGATCAGAGCTCAGAGGAGTAAGAGACTTTGTTTTGCTCTGAGCTGTCCCAGGGCTGGGTGATGTGGACTAAAAATAAAGTCTATTCCAGCACTGTTTATAGCTGAACAGAAAGTTACAGTGTCTTGGTAAATATTTGTATCTGTAAAGAAAGAACTGGTGTTTACGATACCAGAATGACAAACAAAGGCCATTTTAAAAAAGCTATTACTTCACTGTTCACACTGATTTTGCCAAAATAGTCTGTATTATGTTAACATATGCAAATCTGCAGTATGCCAAAAATACCCATTTGACAGACTACTTTAGAAAGAATTAGCAGTATGCATCAGATCAGTATACCATGCATATTGTTACCCACAGTGCAAAGTGTCAACTGGGCAGGGGTTGAAATGGCAGACAACCTTAGCATTATTAGCATTAGCATTTATTCTGTTACTATTATGGAGCAGTAAATTAAATCAAACCTCAGCAAATTTACATTTTTGAGCTGTTGCATAGATGTTAAACATGTAATGTGAATGTTTAGTCATGAAAATAAAAAGAATCAAAATAAACCAGTCATAGATACAGACCAGATAGATAGATAGAAAGATAGATAGATAGAAAGATAGATAGATGGATAGATAGATAGCATTATCAGTATCAAAATGTTAGATTACATTTTTACGTGTATATAAGTTGTCTTTGTAATTTTGGATATTAAAGAATTAAATGTAAGATAATAACTGACCCTTTCTTGGCTTTCTGATTGGTCGACTGACTAACCAATCACAATCAGAGAGCGCCTCTTTAAAGCAGCTGTCGAGTCTATCTGAATGCATTGAAATTGGTTTTGAAATTTTATTGCTTCAATTAAATTTCACGAAGAAATCTTACCTGCACTGAAAGGAAAGCTTAAATGTTTTGATACTGACATTATTTGGTGTTCTAAGAATATTTCGCAGATATAATAAAAGCAGTTGGTGGTGTTCTAAGAATATTTCGCAGATATAATAAAAGCAGTTGGTTGATGTGAACAGCTGATGTTCGATAACGTCACTAAGTAATTCAGGAGAAATGTTTTAAATGATATATTGATAGAATCATAAACATTTTTTGTTTCTTCAAACACCCTACTTTAATTTTGTCCTTATTCTTTTACTTATGCCAATTTTTTAAAAATGAACCAGAATAATAAATCTGAATAAAAGTTAGTGAAGAAGTTGATGAATTTCAATTATTTTAAATGGGAGAGAGACCAGCAACAACAGATTTTGTCTAACCTAGAAACAGTTACCAAGGAGGGCGGGGCTTGATAGTGGATCACTTCCTGTAGGGAGTGGGGCTTGACAAAGGGTCAGTTAAGGCAGATTATCTTGTGGTAAATATTCATATTATTTTTTCACATGAACTGTAGCAATTATGATGAAACTCATCTTAACATATGATTTATTATAAAGGACAACGATGCATCTTACGATCTTGATTCGTGCCCAGCCCTGGTTTGTCTCATTTTGTTTGATTTTGTTTTGTAAAGATGCTAATGAAGTCCAAATCCTTTCCATTTTCAAACAGATCTGGTTGAACTTCATGAAATGCTTCACCTACCCGGTGAAAGACAACACGATCAAACTGGCTGCAGTCTGGTTCACCCTGTCTTTTGGGTAAAAGGTTTTTTTTTTTTTTTTTTAAACATTCTTGTTTTTTAATAATTTTTTATGTTATTATTGTTCACTTCCTCTGTGTTAAATGACGCCCGGGGTGATACTTTGCAGAGTCACTGCTCCTCTCCAGCTTAATAAGAGCTTCAGTGAAGTGTTGAGGCAGATGCTCTCTCACTTGTGTCCTCCTGATGAATGTTGACAGCTGAGATTGGAAAGAGAGAAGCTATTAGAGCGAAGGTGTCATTCTGCGTTTTTTCACCTCGCTGCTTTAATGAAATACAATACGAATGTGTCGGGGAGTTTTAGCCTTAAGGAGGATCTCTCAGAATTGAAAAGTGGCTAATGTGAGCTGCGATAAGCTGCAGAAATATCATTTACTCGACTCTAATATGACGTATGTTTGACTGCGTCTGTCCCTGCTCTCAGTCCCTGTGCCTTTTTGAGGGCAGTGGGAAATAGCTTATGTCCTGGACTTTTTCAATTCCACTGTTACAAGGTGACAGCTGAAGTAATTTTATTACCTCAGATTTTTGCAAAATGTCCTTCAGTCCAGGAGAGCAGTCTCCCTAGAATATAAAGTGACCAAGTCCACTATCAGCCAGACCGGGGCTTCAAAAAGTTTCTGGCCTGCAATAGCAAAACCAGGGTTTCAGGATCTTCACTGTTTGCCTCCTTAAAAGGGATAGTTCACACTGCAAAAACTGAGATCTAGGCAAGTGTGTTTGTCTATTTGCTAGTCAAAAATATCCAAAACACTTTTTCTAATCCTCATTCACTTAACCAGTTGAGATAAATGTCTTACTTCAAGGAATGAAAGGCAAAAATCAGGCATTAAATTGCTTGTAATGAAAAGAAAATATCTGCCAATGAAACAAGCAAGTTTGACTCAGTGAGGGTCTTAAATTAACCCTTTCATGTATGAATTCTTAAATCACAAATCAATAATTATTATAAACATTAGTTTTTACTTTCTAGTAAAGTTAAAAATCAAGGCCAATTTTCTTTCAGTATGTTATATTTTCCACTGCAGAGGATACCATGCGGAACTGAACATAGATCTACAAACACATATCTTTTACAAACATTTATTAAGAGTAAATAAATCAAATGCAAAGTCTGACGAAAATTTGATATTGCTGTTTAATTAAACTAGTAACTTGTGTTTTACACCAAAATTTTTAATAAAAAATACAAAATTAGGTGAAATTTGAATACAGGCATAATAAGCAGAAAATACTCTTTAGTGTATAATGTCTGACAGAAAAAATATACAAGAAAAGTATTTTCAAAATCTGCATTTAAGTGTTCCGAACATCTCATTGAATTAGAATATATTTTTGATAACCTGTCTGGTTCTTTGAGATTAGAAGGATTTACTATTTATTCCTGGAGGGCTTGGTGCATTCTTCCCTTCGTCAACCATTTTGGATATATGATATAATATTTCATTACGACAAAAAGGTAAAATGATTGTATTTTTATGAAACTTGAGACGATGAATTGGGAGTTCCCCTCCTGTAGTTGGGACATGGAACCTAAAAGGTATAAAACATATTCCAAATATCCGTCCCATGTAGTGGACACCATGCATGAAAGGGTTAAGGTTTAATATCTGCTCAAGTTAAATTTGTCTTGTCTTATTGGCAGATTATTTTACTTATTATTTACAAGCAACTCAGGCTTTATTTTTAGTTTTTATATCTTAAAATAAGATCTTAATCCAGACATGTAAGGAAATTGTTGATTACAATAACTCTAGTGAGACTTTCTTGCCTTGAATTTGGTCAAATACTCTCACTTAGATCTGAGTTTTTTTCAGTGCAGGATTTTTTGATTTTTAATATTAACCACAGTGACAAAGATCAGCTCTGCATCTGTTACAGAAGAACCATCACATAAGCTTAAGCACATGTTGCTTAAGTGATGCCACCTCTGCATAATTTAAAGAATTTAGGGTGAAAACAAGCCACAAGAACAGCACAGGGGGATTGCACACTGTATTTAAACATTAATAATTCACTTTTCCACTACCAAGCTGCTTTGTTTTGGCACTATAGCTAACCTGTCCTTCCACCAGTAGCTTTACAAGAGGAAACAACTGCCAATCAGATAAATGGGCGATTCTTGGCAGCCGTATACTTTGGATACTTGGGAATACTTGTATGCACTGGAGGAAACTGCTATGGGAACTGGATGACCATAGAAACCCAAGTTACCTGTTGATACAGGTGTACTTCATGTCATCAAACTGGATGAAATAAGAGTGAAACTACGAGAAATCACTTCTGTATGTCTGAGGATAGCATGCCTCTGCAGTCTGCAGCTCTCATCACACAGAGCCTCCCTGCTGTGATGAACATTTAGACTTAGACCAGAGTGGTAGTGAATCACTCCCATGACTCCCCGCTACCCTCAACATCATCTTTTGTGGTTATTTTGATTTAAAGGAACTCAGATGAATAAATTTACATCCTGTGAATTTAACTATTGAACCTGTTTGCACGTGCAGGTTTTACGGGCTCTCTGTCTGGTTCCCCGACGTCATCAAGCACCTTCAGGCCGACGAATACGCCTCCAGAGTGAAGATCCACAACAATGAACGCATCGAAGATTTCACCTTCAACTTCACCCTGGAGAACCAAATCCACAGAAACGGAGCGTTCATAAATGACAGGTATAAAAACAAACCGATCATTTGAGACTCGTGCATTTTCAGACACTCAAAACCTAACACTGTGATCCAAACCTGAGCTCAGTTTATGGCTGAAGCTTCTTTTTGTCCTGTTGTGGGATAGCAGCACTATTTTTCATGCCCGTAAACAACACACGGCAGCAGGTTATATTAATCCTTCCTGCTTTATCTCCTGCACAGCCAGGAAATTAAAAGCCTTATCTTTCCCTTTCTCTCTTTTCTTTCTCCCTCACTCTCACCAGCTCACACACAAACACACTCACACACACACACACATCTTCTCATCCTGCTCCTCCTGGTGATGATTCTCAGGCTCACAAAGGCCGGAGAGAAGATGCATCGATATGCTGTTTTTGTTCTGCTGCGTTCTCACCGCAGAGCAAAATAAACATTTATTAAGAGATTGAATCAAAGCCAGAAGCTTGAGACTATAGAGCAACATGCAACAGATTATACCCAACAACACGCAAGCAGGCTCGATGAACATAGGCTCAGAGTTTAGAGTTAAACATGTGCATTAAAAGAGACACAACATACAGTAATCGAGTAACAACTTATCAATCAATCAATCAAACTTTATTTGTATAGCACTTTTCATACAAGATTTTGTAGGACAAAGTGCTTTACATAAGAAATAAAAATGAAAAATGAAATAAAAAGTGGAAATTGCCTACAATAAACATTTTATGACTCTACCCACCCTCGCAAAGACATGAAAAGGAAATTCTGACAGAAAACAGAATTAGAGGACTGAGGAAACACTATCTTGAATTGAAAATGAGGAAACACAGGAGCTAAGACTAAAATTATAAGTATAAAAATCATGATAAGAAATTAGATAAAAACACTATAGGGAAAAGTAAGTTAAAATAAATAAATTAATAGAATCAAATTTGAATATATAATATGGTAAAATGAGATAGCCTAACACCAGATGTGTAGTAAAATCAGCTAAAGTAGGATCATAAAAAGAAAAGCAGAAGTTACAGACACTTCAGTTTAGTAACTAACCTGACATGCCAGAGTTCAATATACAATGCTTAACAAATTTATTAGACCACCTGTCATATAAACAAGTAAGCAAAAATATTTTAGAAATATTATAAAACTTGTTCTAAGCTAAAAATATTTTTGTTATTGGACATTTTGAACAGGAATGAGGAATTTCAAACTGAATTTTCATTTTTATTCCCAAATTTGAGCTGCTTTTTGAGAAGTTTGAGAAGTTGGAATTTAAATAAGCATAAAATTCAACCAATAAAATTATTTTTTCTGTTCAGGAATGCAAGTGAATAACTTTAATTTGACATTTTTATCACATCCTTTTTTTTGTAAAACACTAATTATGAAAATTCACTGACAGCAATAATACTTCTATTTTAGTATTAGAACAGAATAAAATAGAATAGAGCTGGATCAGAGGTGCATAAGATGTGAAAAAGATGTTAAACAGCAGAGATTGTGAACAGACTTTAGGATTCATCAGATTAGAAATGTGAACCTCAGTTAAAGGAAAATGTGAGCTCTTTAAAAAGTACCTTTAAAATTCTCTAATTCTTTGCTGCCTCTGTCTTTTTCTCTCTTTCTGTCTCATTGCAGGTTTATTGGTATGAAGTTCAAGGCTGTAAAATTCATCGACTCATCTTTTATCAACTGCTACTTTGAAGACGTCACCTCGGTGGGGTCCTCCTTCACAAACTGCACCTTCATAGACTCTTTCTTTTACAACACAGGTGAGCCTTCGCCTGCACTCACATCCACTTTTCCTCTCCTGTAGCTGCAAACCTGTTATATTGACCACATAAGTCTCACTCAGAGCCCCTGCCTCTCTCTGACAGTTCATTTTGGGCCTGAGCTTTTGGTTAAGGGGGACAAGCTTTTTGGCATTTATGGCTCTAAATGACTGCCTAACCTCTCCGGCCCTGCACAGCCTGGCTCTGTGAGACCAGGCGTCTGAGGTTAACAAGGAAACAGAGCCAGTCTGGGCTGAGAAGGAGGAAAAACACAATACACACTCACCAGTCACTTCATTTAGACCATCTCTTCAACTGCATTTTAATGCAAATAGCTGATCAGCCAATCACATGGTAGCAACTCAGTTTTATGAGGCATGCAGATATGATTTATCAGGGAGAAACATAGATGACCATGACCATGACCTTTAATTCATGATCTCTAAAGTTAAAAACCTAATTATGAACTATTTTGTATTATAAAAATTAATCATTTTACACCTAAATCAGAGTATACATTTGAGGAAAGTTGAAAAAAGTCCTTCAGATATTTTATTCACAAGCAAGGACGAACAGCAAAGCACTCTGACCTCTGATTCATGTGCTGCCTTAATTCAGAGGGGACATTTCTGTAAAGTTTGAAGAGAATCCTTCAAAGACCTCTTGAGATGTTTTGTTCACAAGCGAGGAATCAACTTTGGGATTCTGTTAAGGATCGAGGCACAAGAAAGGACACAAATGCTCGATTCCTCACCAGTTTGACAATGGTAAGTTCATTAGAGAGACAGACAAAAGTTGGGGACAGAATAGTCAGTCAGAGAAAAGCTAAGGTGTCTGAGTCGTGAGGCAAAAGGCTAGATCCAAGACAAAACGGGTAATTACCAGCAAGATGTGACAAGGAAGAGTGCTGGAACGAAGACTAGAGAGTGCAACGAACAGGCAACAAGACAGGGGAAGATATGAGGTTTAAATACATGAGGTGATTGGGGTGATCAGACACAGCTGAGAAGGAACAATCAGAGATCAGGTGTGACAGCCAGACAGGAAGCAAAACCTACGGAAACAAGGAAAGACATGTGATTTTTCAAAATAAAACAGGAAGTACAAGACAAGACACAAAACATGGACACAAAATGGGTAACTTAACTAAAACAAAAAGCAGGATCATGACAGATTCAATACCTTGATCTTTGACCCATGAAGTGAAAAACAATATCATTAAAACTTTAAGTTAGAGTATGAGAAGCCGTTTGGGCATAGAATTGATATCAGTGATATCAACCATAGTTCAGCTCTACTAGTACTCACATTTGGAGTACATATACTCAATTTTAGTCAACCAGTGCATAAGTAGACTTTACTAGTGAAGTAAATAGTGTCACTAGTTCTACTAGTGGATCAAAAAAAATGTACACTAGTACTACTAGTAAGCCTTTTGTGCTATAAGGATGCAGGAAAAAGCTAATTCAGGCTTCCCTTTGGCTTTCAAAAATATTATGACCAATCAGGGTGCTGGATTTGGTTATTATCCCTCCTACTTCAATTGTATTAGGTCTACTAGTACTACTTGTGAATCTTTTGGCTTCACTAGTACTACTAGTAGACAAAAACATTCTACCAGTACTAATAGTGAGATATTTTGAGTTTATTAGTAGTACTGGTGAATTTTTTTTTTTACTTGTAAGGGTTTCTTGCGCACTAGTGAACAAGTAGATTTTAGTAAAGCAAAATTACCTATTAGTAAACAATTTTTGTGTTACTAGAACTACTAGTAAAGCTTTATTTTTTTATTAGTAACATTTTAAGTCAACTAGTACATAGTAATAAGGTCTACTTGCGCACTAGTGCACCAAAAACCTTTACTAGTGACAAAAAATGTTTGTTTACTAGAACTAATAATAAACTCAAAATATCTCACTATTAGTACTAGTAGAATGTTTTTGTCTACTAGTAGTACTAAGCCAAAAGATTCCCTAGTAGACCTAATACAAGTGAAGTAAGGCGGATTACAACCAAATCCAGCACCCTGATTGGTTATAATATTTTTGAAAGCCAATGAGAAGCCTGAATTAGCTTTTTCCTGCATCCTTATAGCATAAAAGGCTTACTAGTAGTACAAGTGACACTATTTACTTCACTAGTAAAGTCTACTCATGCATTAGCTGACCAAAATTGAGTACATGTACTCCAAATTTGAGGACTAGTAAAGATGAACTATGGTTGATATCATGGTTATCAAATACTTTTCCATATTGGAGGAGATGTCTGGGCAAAGACTGAAAAAATTCCTCAACATCATATAAACATATTAGGTTAACAAGCAAGGCATGCATATGGGACTCAAAGACATGACCTCTGACCTCTGACCTCTGACTTTTATAAATGTATTAGTTGATCCTTGAGCCAGAGTGGACCAAGTTTGCAGAAAATCCATCCAGGCACGTGTTTTATTTGCTGATTAATTAATACAAATCCATCTGCATAAGCTGTTAAACATCCAGTAGTTCCTGTAAGACTCTGGTCTGAATGCTGTCTAATGGTTCTGGAGCTGAAAAACACCAGCAGGAATAAACGGGGAGGCAGGATGTTCAGAGAAAACGCTGCAGCTGATTCAGACCTTGTGGGAGCGCAGGGTGGAGAAATGTTCCCCCACAGCACTCAGGAAAAAGAGCTGAACATGGAAACAGAAAGGGCACGTCGGGTTGCTGGTAATGCCCCCTGGGAAATGCAGTCTCTTTGCCCTCGGCGAGCGTGCCTCTAGAGAGCAGAGGCTAAAGACAAACGAGGAGAGACAGACGGAGGGAGGGAGAGCAGAGGTGAGAGAGGGGGAGGTTTGTTTCCAACACAGCTGCTGGAAGTTATTATCAAACCAGATCTGTTTGAGGACGGAGAGAAAACATGAGTTTAGACCACATAGAAATATTATTTCATTTTGCTTCTGATCTAAACTCAGGTGGATAGTATGGAGGCTTATCATGTTGTCTACAGTCTGTGGTGATTACCTGATTTTGTTTCAGGTATAGATTTAATATAAAGATCAGCAAAACTTTTATTAAACCTGGTAGCAGAATTACAGTAATAAGGGAAATATATACAACCAGTAAAAACTGCTGTTTCAACAAAAGACACTTCTTCATCTTTTTCCTCCATACATATTTAATATATTGAGCTCATAAATCTTTAATACTCTCTTCAGGTTGAAAAAATGATCTGAAATTCTGTAACTTTTCAAGTCTGTGGGCGAGGGGATAATTTAAGGGCTGGAAAACTGCCCTGCAAATATTCAGTTTGATACCCATGTCTTAAACCCCTAAGCTTGCATGCGGAGAGGGAATTTTAAATGTATCTCCAGGCTACTGACACAGTAAAAAAATGTAATTCCTTGAGATTAACAAATTAAAACATATTCCTATGATATGTTTGGAGCCCAAGTTATGCCTACCAGACACTAGAAGACTTTACTAAAACTTTGTTAAGACTTTCTTAAAGGGTTAGTTCGGGTTTTTGAAGTGTGCTTGTGCTAGTAAATATGAGTGCCAATAAGGGAACTTTAGAGCTTTGTCCCTTGGGAGAGATGCTAGTGGTTACATAGCAGTACATTGTGTCAGTGAAAGCCTCATAGCTAACCCATTTATAGGTTAAAACTACTAAAAAAACTGTTTTTTTAGAACTTTAGTATGCTGGGACTTTGTGCAGCTAATTGAGTCTAAAAGGGAATGTTTACCTCTCCAGTATTGCCACCTGCTGGCCATTTTGGTTTATCATAAACTTATGTTTTGTCTCAGGTTCAAACTTCAATATCTTTTCATTAAACAAATTTGAGAAGTTGAAATTTTTCAGTTTGCCATTAAGGGCTGATGGTGGGTTCAGCTGAACCACTGCTCTAAATAACACTGAAGCTGCTCTCCTCTCTCCTGTACTTATAGACATCGATGATGCCAAATTAACAAATTCCAGGGTGATCAACAGCTCCTTTCATCACAACAAAACGGGCTGTCAGATGACGTTTGATGACGACTACAGCGCATACTGGGTCTACTTCGTCAACTTTCTCGGGACTTTGGCCGTGCTGCCTGGAAACATCGTCTCTGCACTCCTCATGGATAAAATAGGACGCCTCAGCATGTTAGGTATGACTGAGTCCCTTATTGTTGTTTTACTTTGAGCGCGTTTTTGCGCTTTCATGTTGAATCTTAAGCTTTAATAAAGGAGGAGTTTTCTCAGAGGATGTGTCTGGCTGTGTCCTGCAGGAGGCTCCATGGTTTTGTCAGGCATCAGCTGCTTCTTCCTCTGGTTCGGCACCAGTGAGTCCATGATGATCTTCATGCTCTGTCTCTATAACGGCCTCAGTATCTCTGCCTGGAACTCACTGGATGTGGTCACGACTGAGCTTTACCCAACAGACAGGAGGTGGGAGCTGCAGTCACATCACTTTTAAGACATAAATTGTTTTAAAGCTGTTCAGTGGTGTGTTACCTCGATTTTAGCTAACTATTGAATCTGTTTAGTCCAAACTTGTTATCTAACTATTTGATTATATACTTCTTCAGTCCTTCATTGACTGAAGAAGTATATAATTGACATTCACTGCTTGGGGCAAACTTAATCTCCTATATGGGAAAATATATATATATATATATATATATATATTAGGGTGCAAACCTATTAGGTGTGCACAACAAGCTGGACTGGTCTATGGACACAAATGCCGGGAAGTAGGTCATGAAAGTGGGCTGGCAACTCTATCACCTCTATCTCCTCTGTTTTTGTGAGAATACCATGGTAGTTTTGTCCAACCATGCGATGAAGGTCCAGTCTATTTTGTTAAAAAAAAAAGAGGAGGTAGTATACACACCATGCAAAGTCCAGCTGAATTTAGCAGATACCACAAATAGAAAAACTTACTCAAAATGCCTGCTAATTCCAGTTAACAGAGCAACAAGCTAAACCTGTACACAGGCCAGACTTGTGGTTGGAATAGATATGAAAATAAAACTGCTTTTGCATGAAAATGTCAAGAAAAGTTCCATATCATGGACATTATTGCAAGGCAATGGACAGCATTTAACTTCGGAATTATGTGGTTTTGAATTTTTACGCGAATGGTGTGTTCTGAAAAACTTCTATTACGTCTGGTATTGCATTTGAAAATATAGGAGGAAAACTGTATAGTTACAGTTGACAAGCATTAGCATAGCCAAAAGCTGTTAAACATTTTTTTGTTAACTACTTAAGTGTCTTCTAACTCACCCATGCTTTTCCCCATTTTGCTGCTTTGTAATTTTCTAACAGTAAAGTTCTTTTAAGCCCATTAATTAAAAAAATTGTGATAAAAAAGAGGGTTGATAGCATTTGGGCAGATTATCTACACTCAAGGTCAGTCAGTGAGAGACCTTGAACAGATTATACTTCATTAGTTTGATTTTTAAAGCATCATAGTAAGCTATCATAAGGGAAATAAAACTGACGGATCCTTTCTATTTTTAGTCTCTACTCTCTTGTTGATTTAAATTGAGCTTTTTGGTTTGTTTCCTTTCGTGCTAAAGCTCTTGTGCTTTGCTGTCTGTATGTTCCTGCCTGTTTGTCAAAGCGCTTTGTAAACCTCTGTTTTTAAAAAATGCTATACAAATAAAGTTATTATTGTTGCTTTTCAGGGGCACGGGCTTTGGCTTCTGTAATGCCATGTGTAAGCTGGCAGCGGTGCTGGGTAACCTGATCTTCGGCTCACTGGTTGGCATCACCAAGGCCATCCCCATCCTGCTGGCCTCGTCTGTGCTGGTCTGCGGCGGGCTGGTGGGGCTCCGGCTGCCAGACACACGAGCCAATGTCCTCATGTAGACCTCAACACTCAGCAGTATGTTGTTTACCAGGTATTCACTGAGGAACCATCATGGACTTTAATTTACCTTAACATCGCTGAAACAGGCACTGCAGTTACTTTCTTATTAGTGTTTGATAAATAAGATCATTCACAAACTCATTAAAGGATAACTGTGTTATTTCTGGAGTAGAATACCTGGTAAATAATCAAGTCAAAGTCAATGCAGTTTAACTTAAAAATGAGCTGTGGATACAAAGAGTTATTGGGCTGCAATCACAGGTTAATGTGTTGATGTGTGGTGGCCAATCTCCTGATCATTCTGACGGGAATGCAAATAATGTGTCAAATAACCCCAGATATCAGCAGCTCATTATTGTACTAAAGGCTGTTTCACACATGCAACACTCAAATGCACGTGTCAATGCTGCAAAAGGTTTGGACTTCAATTGACCTACATGATCCAAATCCTGCTAAATATTACTTTATTAAGGGAGTAGTTCAACTTTTAAGGAAATATACAAGGTGAGGCAGCTGGTAAGCTAACTTTATAGACTGATAGCTCAACTGAAGCCTGTTTTATACCCGACCCTTTCACGTGGGTCTCTTGTGGCCGCGCATATCCCAAAAAATTGAATAGACATGGACGCAGATGACAGCAAGATGGCTTTGAGGATCTTCTGCTATTATTAGTTCATAAACAGGCTAAAGGCATTTTTTTACTTCATCTATCTCTGGCACTATCCTCACAGGTATGTCATCCTGCCCCTAGTCTTTCTTGATTTAACAGCCTTATGGACCATCTCCTTTCCCTTTTTTCCAAAGTTCACGAGATGCGTTAAATGCAGTCAGAAAAAATTGGCAGATAACTGTAAAAAGCTGCTCATATGTTACCTTGTGCAAGCTGGATCTGCGTGCCCTGAGTCACGGACCTCTAATCTTAATCTATAAAAATGGATCAGTTAGCAACACAACTTGAGGTATTCCTCAGAAATCACTGTGTAACCATATACTGTATGTGTTTCTGTATATACCGATTTATTTATTATTTATGTGAGTTATTTATGGCTTTAAGGATTTGCAGTTTTGTTCATCACTTCAGTTTTCTAACACCTTTTCCACCAGAGGTTGTTGAAGTTCAGACCGTTTGCAGCATTTTTGCAAGAATGACAAGGCCATAGAAAAAAAAAATCAAATGTTGTAGTAGTTTAGTGACAACCGGCAACTTCAGCAGCTACATTTCTAACGTGAAAAGAAGTTTACATTTTCTGCTTTTTACAGTCAGAGACTTTTGGGATTGGAAACCTTTTGTCTGAATGCTTCCTCTCTCCCTCCCCCGTGTCCGTGCTGTGTTCGTCTCGTGGCGCCGAGCTCACCATGAAGGGCTTCGCTCTCTGTTTGCAATCTGATCCGTCGAGAAGAATTTACACTCTGCTGTTATAATCTGCTCCTCTTTCTTTTTCTCTTTGTGTGTTTTGGTTTCTCTCCACTGTCTGTCATCCCGTCTCGTCCTCTTGCTCTGTTTATCTCCTCCTGCCTTGCTGCTGCTCCCTCCAAAACTCAAAGGCCTTTCTCAAATGTCGTGCCTCTCTCTCTCTCTGTCGAGCCCGTCTCTTCTTCCAAACCTTTGCTGGAAGCTTTGCTGCTCTGTCCCTGCTTTCTTTTTGTTCTCTCATCTCTTGTGTGCATGAACTTGTGTGTGTGTGTGTGCGTGTGTATAGTGTGTGTGTACGAGTGTGTCCAGACAGACACTTATTAGATTCAGTGACCATCTCTGAAAATTTTGTTGAAGTCAATACCAAGGAACTCGGAGGATTTGGAAACCTGTGCTTAAGTGAAAATAAAAGCCATGTTAAAGGACCATTTCACCCAAATCCCTTGAAAACATGTGGGGCATGTGAAGTTAACTCAGCCGGGAGACGAAAGGGGAAGGGATCATTGAAGTTGGTGGGATCGGTCTTTCAAGGAAGATGGACATTTGAATATGGCAGTCTGTCAAGTGAGAGGATCTTAAACAAGCTAGTGCATGTGAGAGGATAGGCCTGAGAGTATTGAGTCAATCCTGAGGTCCAGATGCTGCAAAATGGACACTATTGAGCCAAAACACTGGGACAATCTGACATGGAACCTTGAGACTTGACTTGTACTCACCCCCTTAAGACTTCAGACTCATCACTGACTCAAGGTTTAAGACTTGTGCCCAATAATTATTTTTGTAGACCTGTCTAACTGTAAATAAGAGCAGCCTGTGATTCCAACACATCACTCATCACCGTCCACATATGCTGCCAGAACCTCAGTGCAGACAAGCACGGCATCCTCAACATCCACAGACAGACAGATTCCATACGTGGCGTATACTGACTGACTTATTTATCAATAAATTAATAAGAATGGCTGAACTTAATCAATATGCACTCAACCACATATCAAAACTTAAGAAGAACATTCTGTTTATAAACACATTATATAAATATATTAAAAATATGTGATTAAATGTGATTAATTTTGAGTCAACTATCAAAAATAATATTTTTTAAGGGATATGCGAACATTGTTTTTGACTGTGACTTGTTTTCTTTTTAGCAGGTTATGTTAAGTTATCTATTTTTAGACTAAGATAAGCACTTTATGTAATTTTTGAAAGAAATTAATATGAAACTAAACTGCAGGGTGCATGCTTTGTTTCTAAGGATTTCTTTTGTTGACCTACTTACAAGCACGTCCACAGTGGTTTGCGTGTGCCCTGTGGATTAGTTTTGTATGTATTTCTTCAATTTCTTTCGAGATCATTTGATGACTGTAGGCAGAGTCAGGCTAACACTTCCCATTGACTCCCAGTGTTTGGGCTAAGCTAATTAGCAGTGAGCAAGCTCTGCCTGTCTCTTCCTTGTTACTGCATGCACAGTTGAAAGAATGGTGTCTATCTGCTTGTCATGGACTCGGAGTGGGGCAAGACAAGAAAACAAAAAAAATGTTGCCGTATCCCTTTAAATGAACAAAAAGACACTAACAGAAGCCAGTTGTTACATAGCCCACTGTGATTTTTACACAAATCTCATGGCAGATAGCCAATAACAATGCAGAGTTTTTGATTGGCACAGGGGGTGGCCAAACAAAATTCCAGTGGTCCTATGCCCCAGTTCTATAGGTTGCACCCCCTCGGCTAATGGCCAGTCCTTCCTTGGGGGTTGTGACCTAGTATTTGAGAATCACTGGTCAAACCAGTACAGCGCAGCACTGGTTGGTGGGTCAGTCAACCAATCAGAGAGCTGGAAAAGGGTCAGTTTTGCTCTTTCTGCTCTTTGTCCCCTGTTTTCCTGCTTCCTGCATATCAGCATCAAGGAGAAAATATTGATTTGCTGCCTGACATTTGCCATCACCTGGTCATCCTCAGTTTACCTGTCAGTGGTCCCGGTGTGCTAAATAGATCCACTATTTCAACAGCAATAATGAGAACAGGATGGGTTTTAACATAGTTTCTTTTTTGTAATTTAATAAATTGCAGAAAGACGCTTAACTGAACAGTAAAACATGTTTTTACAGGATTTGGGTGAATTGATCCTTTAAAACCTCTAATGAATGCGACTTTTGCTGCTACAGTGTCATTGTTTAGATGTTTAATGCTGAAGGAAATTTGTAAAATAATCTCTGTAACTAGATCTTTTATGAATAAAGCTACATAAAAGTACAGAGGTGTTATTTCAAAAGGTTTTAAATCGTATTTGTGCAGATCATAACCAACAGTACATAAGGTTAACTGTTTCAAAAGCTGCATTATTTTGATTTAAAGGAACAGTTCAAAGATTCTCGATGTAAGATGCTTTTATTTCTGCTTGTCTGCACTTTTCTCTCCACTCAGCACCTCCACATGAGCTGAAAAGTCTCTCTAACACTGTTTCCAAACAGAAATCCTGCATGTTTGTTACTGAAGTCCTTCTGTTGTGTGTGCTTTTTCCATTTTGGTGTCTTCACTGTCCCTCCGCGGGGGGAAACAGACGTGATTCCCAAAGTCAAAAGTGAATGTATCATTCTCGTGTGTCGTCAGATTTGTTGTGGACAGGTGTTTATCATACTACTGGATGGTGTTTGTGAGAGGGCATGCTGCAGTGAGAAGGCTGTATGTGCAAAGTGTAAGCAGCAGAGGGGGTCAAATCTGCGTGACAATGCTGTATATTCCCTTTCAGGAGGACCTGAGTTGCCAAAAGTCCCAGATTTGAGCCCCTCTGCTGAGAAACGACGTGAAAGTGTTTGTAAAAAACAAAGACCTGTCCTTGATATGATTTATTTTGATAAGAAAGGATCAAGTGGATGCAGTGTAAGGGTGGATTCCTCTGGTGTCTCCATGTTGAATAAAGAGTTTCATTTGATCACGCGCTGGAGTTTTTTCCTCATTTATAAACACACACTCAAACCAGCAGATGGCGCCATTAATATAGAAAAATCAAAGATGAACTTAAGTAGTAAATGTTGTTCTATTATAGTGGATCCTTGTAAAAGGAAATGAGATAATTATGATTATAAAAACCTGCTGACTGGCTAAAAGTATAGGCTTTGTACAACAGTCACACCCCAACTCCAATGAAGTTGGGACGTCGTGTAAAACATAAAAGCAGAACACAATGATTTCAAAACCCTTTTTTTTTAAGCTATATTTAACTGAATACACCACAAAGACAAGATATTTTACATTCAAACTGATACCCATACATTTTCTTTTGCAAATATTCACTCAATTTGATTTGATGCCTACAATTTGTTCCAAAAAAGCTGGGACAGGGGCATGCTTACCACTGTGTTACATCACCTTTCCTTTTAACAACACTCAGTAAGAACTGAGGACACTGATTGTTGAAGCTTTGTTGGTAAAATTCCTTCCCACTCCTGCTTGATGTATGACCTTAGCTGCTCAACCATCTCAGTTTTCATATTTTGCGCTTCATAATGTGCCACTAATTTTCAATGGGAAACAGGTGTGGACTGCAGGCAGGGAAGCCACGCTGTTGTAACTCGAGCAGAATGTGTCTTCATTGTCTTGCTGAAATAAGCAGGGTCTCCCATGAAAAAGACATCACTTATGGCCCTTTTCCATTAGCCCTACTCTACTCGGCTCGGCTTTCCCCGACTCTACCCGGCTCTACTCTACTCACTTTGGCCTGCTTTTCCACCAGCCCGGTCCCCTGCCCAGCGGGGGCGGGGTTGCCGTGAAACAGCTGGGCGACACTGCGTTCATGTCATTTTGAGTGCGACACAACAACCAAAACAAAGGATGTCACCTTTTAGTGTCGACTCAGCTCGCTTAGAACCAGAGCAGAGTAGGTACTAAAACTGGTTTGTTTTAGGAGCTACTGTGCCGGTGGAAACGCAATGCAAACCGGGTAGAGCCGAGTAGAGTAGAGTAGAGTAGGGCCAAGGCGGGCTGGTGGAAAAGGGCCATTAGATTGCTCCAAAACCTGTATATACCTTTCAGCATTAACTGAGCCTTCACAGATGTGCAAGTAACCCATACCATCACAGATGCTGACTTTTGACCTTTGCTCTGATAACAGTCTGGATGGTCCTTTTCCTCTTTAGCCCGGAGGACACCACGTTCATGATGACCAAAAACAGTATGAAATGTGGACTCAGACCACAGCAGACTTTTCCACTTTGCCTCAGTCCATGTCAGATGAGCTCTGGCCTAGAGAAGCCGGCGGTAGAGTTTGACCTTGACCTTGTAGATGTAGAGATGAACTGTGTTAACTGAAAATGGTTTTCTGAAGTGTTCCTGAGCCCTCGTGGTGATATCCTGTACAGAATGATGCTGCTTTATAATGCAGTGCTGCCTGAGGGATTGAAGTGTATGGACTGTAGATGATGAAATCCCTTAATTAACTGCAATTGTACATTTAGAAAAGTTCTTCTGTAACACTTGGACAATTTTCTCATGCAGTTCATAAAAGTCATATACCTCGCCCCATCCTTACTTGTGAATGACTGAGCCTTTCAGGGATGCTCCTTTTATACCCAATCATAACTCTCATTCGTTTCCAATTAACCTGTTCACCAAACAGTTGTTTTTAAAAATTCCTCAACTTTCCCAGTCTTTTGGTGCCCCTGTCCCAGCTTTTTTGGAACATGATGCTGAAGCTGTAACTGTGTTTTCAGGACCTCTGCAGAAGGATCAACATGAGTTAAGGAGATCTTCAGATGTTATTTTACTGAACCATCTGGGAATAACAACACTGACTGTAACAACTGTGATTTAGTGAAGTCTTGAGGAACTACTATTCACTGAGCTGAAACCACTGAGGGAAAAATCCTCTGAAGGGAAACATCGACCTCTTGTGGTGAAAATATGGAAGTTACGTCTCAATATCCATCCATCTGCTGCCTGTACTGCTTTCCCTTTCAGGGGGCTGGAGCTTATCCCAGCTGACACTGGGCACAAGGCGGGGTACATCCTGAACTGGACACCAGCCAATCGCAGGGTCACATAGAGAGACAGACAACCACTTATTCTCACACTCATACCGAAGGGCAATTTGGAGTCATCAATCAACCTAATAAGATTGTTTTTGGTGTGTGGGAGGAAGCCAGAATCCCTTTAGAGAACCCATGCATGCACGGGGAGAACATGCAAACTCCACATAGAAAGGCCCTGACCAACACGGGATCAAACAGTGACCTTCTTGCTGTGAGGCACGTGCACTACCTGCTGCTCCACCTCAGAAATCTTAAATAAAGCATGAATTATTTTCTGTTATACTTTAAAAATGCCAATGCAATCAGAATTTTGGCACAAATTACAGACTGTGACATGAAGTTTTTTCCAGGACTGAGTAAAAAAAAAGATCAAATAGCAGTGGCTGTAGGCCTACTTTTTTTTCTCCATTTACTTCAGAAATTGTTTCCTTAAAAATTTTTCCATATATTCTTACAGGCTGATTTTTAATATTTTCTCCAGAAAAAGCAGAATCTGGCTGAGCAGATTCATTTTGCTCCTCTCACACAGGGAGGCCCACCTCACACTTTGAAAACCACTGCACCTCTGGGATCAAACAAACTTTATTTATAAAGCACTTTTCATACAAAAGAAAATGTAGCACAAAGTGCCGTACATTTAAGTACAAAAGCAGATATGTGTCAGGGGATACAAAATAAAATACAAAACCCCACCAACCCTCCCAAACCACATACAACACACAACCGCCCACACACACGGACACTAAGTGAGGACTCTTCAAACAGCCATAGAAACAGAAACGCTATCTGAAATCAAAGATGAAGAGACACAGGAAATAAGCCTAAAGTGACAAAGTCAAGATAAGATGTAATACATGTAATAAAGCGTTAAAAGTTACTTGAAATAATAACAGTCTAAAACACAAAATAGTAACTGTAAAACTAAAATAGAGGAAAAACACATAATACAGATTAAGAGAACAAAACCAAAAGCATCTTAAAGCCAGATTAAAAAAGTAGGTCTTGAGTTTGCTTTTAAAAATATGAACAGTAGGTGCTGCTCTCAGGTCTGCAGGTAGACTGTTCCACAGATTGGGGCCATAACAATAAAAAGATGATTCACCACTACCTAAAGACCTGAGGAACATGTTGTAACAGGAGATTTGCATTGTGGATGTGCAGCCAAGAAATTTTCAACTACTAAATGAAGCTATCATGTCAACATTTTGGTCATTAAGACCAAAATCTTAATAAGATTTAAAGCAGCTCTGAAGGCAAAGGGAGCCTGACCTGGTATGAGCAAGGTGTACCTAATAAAGTGGCCAGTAAGCATTCATGCTACTATACTTACGGAAATAATGATGATGCACGAGTCAAAGAAAGACACCTAAGGTTGAAAATACCTTGTGTTATTATTACAGATAGATAAGTCTAAGATGTGGTGTGGACCAAATCTGTAAGGATCATATATTAAATAACACTTCAAGAGATTTCATTTTAATAATAAAACAAATCTTCTTCAACCTACTGTATTTCAGATATTTTCCTACATATCTTAAAAAATAACTGAACTGTTAAAGTGACATATTCAGATTTCATCACCGTCTCAGTATTTGTTTCCAAACAGATAAAGTCAGAAGAAATACGTAAGGAAACTGTTTTATCTTTTCTTCCTGTGGGGCTCTGCTGGGTGTCATGCTGCATCCTGTCAGCTCCTGAGCAGGAAATACCAGCTCAGTGAGGGAGGGGTAACGAGGGGGCAGTGTACAGTTTGTCTTCACTTTGGGAGTTTAAAGGAAAAAATCAAGATTAATATCCATGACCAGCTCGTGAATGTCACTGATATACTATTTATAAACAGGTCCAGCATTTAGCTCTATATTTAACCAGGCTGTAAAGAACCCTAAATACTTAATCAAGTGCTGAGACTAAATCAAATTAATAAATCAAAATGATTGATAAAAATGAAAATAAACAAAAGCGAATGAAGATGTAGAAGATGTATTTGAATGTGTTACAGTTGATATCCACTTGAAAAAGAGAAAGAATATCATTGTAAGTTGTATTTATAGGGCTCCGGGTTCAAAAATTGATTTATTCAAGGAGTGGATGGAAAAACTGTTAACCATAACTAATCATAAGGACCTGTTCGTATGTGGGGATTATAATATTGACCTTCTACATGCCAAGAAGCATAAATCAACAGAGGAATTTGTGGATGTAATGTTTAGTATGTGTCTGTTCCCAAAAATCACCAGACCTAGCAGAATAACCTCTTATAGTGCATCTTTAATAGATAACATCTTTACTAATACTTTGGTTAATGATACAATCAGTGGACTGCTGCTCAATGATACTAGTGATCACCTTCCAGTTTTTGTAGTGTATGATATCAAGTATAAAAGGGTAAAGAATACTGACACGTCTGCATAATAGAGTTAGAACAGAAGAATCTGTTAAAGCTCTCAAAGCCGACTTAATTACTCAGAATTGGGAATCAATACTTCAGGAAAATGACTGTGATAAAGCTTATGACTTATTTTTAGAAATATTCAAAAATTTTTATGACAAAAACTGTCCAATTAAAAAATATAAGAATAAACAAAACTATGCAAAGAGTCCATGGCTAACAAAAGGGCTAATAAATGCATGCAAGAAGAAAAATCTTCTATATAAACAGTTTATTAAATATAGAACTAAAGAGGCTGAATCCAAATACAAAAAATACAAAAACAAATTAATTTATATTGTGAGGAACTGTAAAAAAGACTACTATACTAAATTACTGGAAAGTAATAAAAACAATATTAAGGGTATATGGAAGGTGCTCAACTCAGTTGTTAGAAATGGATCAAAGGGGGTGAAATATCCAGAGTATTTTGTGGATAATGACAAGACCATTAGTAACATGGAAGAAGTGGTGGATGGTTTCAACAAATTCTTTGTTGGGATTGGGCCAGATCTGGCACAAAAGATTTCTGAAAGGTTCCCAACTAGAAACCAGGCTCTGGACCATCTAATAGATAGAAATCCAAGTTCAATGTTTCTGAATCCTGTAGATGAAAATGAAATTATGGAAATCATAAATAATTGTCAGAACAAAACATCAACAGACTTTTATGGGATCGATATGGTAATATTGAAAAAGGTTATTGATGGAATTTTGAAGCCTTTTACTCACATCTGCAACTTGTCCTTTCAATCAGGAAAATTTCCAAACAATATGAAAACTGCTAAAATAACCCCTTTATACAAATCAGGTGATAGACATTTATTACAAATTACAGACCAGTTTCCTTACTGCCACAATTCTCTGAGATTCTGGAAAAGCTCTTCATTATAAAATTAAATATTTTCATAGAGAAACATAAAATATTATCTGATGGACAATATGGGTTCAGGAAGAACAGATCCACGTCACATGCACTGATTGATTTGATGGAAGAAATAACCACTCATTTAGATAAAGGGAGCTTTACCATTGGAGTTTTTATTGATTTGAAAAAGGCCTTTGACACTATAAACCATGACATTTTGTGAAAAAAGATGGAGAGATATGGTATTAGGGGGACTGTTCTGAGCTGGCTGAGAAGCTATCTAGCTAATAGGAAACAGTCTGTCCAGGTTGGCAATTATATTTCCAAGAAAAGAGACATCACATGTGGTGTACCACAAGGGTCAATATTGGTGCCAATCCTTTTCATTTTGTATATTAATGATATCTGTGAGGTATCAAGAAATATTAAATTTGTACTTTTCGCTGAGGATACCAACATGATATGTTCTGGTGAGGATTTGCAGCAGCTTTTAAAAGAAATCACACAGGAATTGAATAAATTGAAAGATTGGTTTGACTCAAACAAATTGTCACTACATTTGAACAAAACAAAAATTTTGCTTTTTGGTAGACGCATAATTGACCTTCCGGTACAAATAACTATTGATAATGTAACTATTGAAAGAGTGGACCATACCACATTTTTAGGTGTGATTATTGATGAAAAAATCTGCTGGAAACCCCATATTGGCCATGTTTGTTCCAAGATCACAAAGAGTGTTGGTGTTATGAGGCGATCTAGGTCTGTACTCAATCAACAGTCTCTACTTATTTTATATTATTCTTTTGTTTTGCCTTATCTGAGTTACTGTGTGGAAGTATGGGGTAATACTTACAAAACCATCTTGTTGCCTCTATACATACTCCAAAAAAGAGCTATAAGAACAGTATTTAATGCAAGGATCCATGACCACACCAATCTGCTCTTTTTAAAGGCATCTGCATTAAAATTTTTTGACTTGGTCAAATTTAAAACTGCACAAATTATTTATAAAGTAATTAATAATCTTCTTCCAAACACAATACAGAATCTATTTCATGGGAGGGACGGTTGTAGAAAATATGACTTAAGAGGAAAACTCAAACTGAAACAACAAAGGGTGAGATCAACTCTCAAACGTATGTGTATAACTGTTGAAGGGGTCATTTTATGGAACAATTTAGACATTGAGGTTAAACTCAGTTATAATGTCAATCAATTCAAAAGGAAGTTTAGAAAAGGAATGTTTGAAATTTATAACAGGGAGGAGAAGGAAGGAAAAATGATGTAAACTGATGGGATGATTGTGGGGATGAGGGGTTTGTGGAGAGCGACTTTGTGTTTTGTGATTTGTGGTATTAATGTTGTTATTGTGTTGTCGGGGGCCGGAAATATATAAGCTCTGCTTCTTCTAGCCCCTTTTCAAACCGCAATTGTTGTTGTGTTTGTTGTAGTTTTTGTCTGTTGGCTTTATGGTTGTATGGTGTCCTGTGGATTGTTTTCATGTTATGTTTTCATGTTATGTGTTATATGAGAAATAATTTGTTTGGTTTGAAATAAAAATCTATCTAATCCAATCTAATCTAACAAAAGCAAAACAACAACAAGGGTTAATAAAAAGTTAAAATACATAAAAATCATCTTAAAATGATTATTGAAAGTAAAAGTAAAGTAAATCTGAAGTGATAGCGTAAAAAGATCAAAACAGTTGTAATAAATTAAAAAAAAACTTAAATAAGATCATGTGTTAGTATCGTATGTTTTCTCTCAAAAACTACATATAGTGTTAATCTTGCTCTAAAAAAGTTGAGTCAAAACAAGCACACAGGACCATTTATCGTTGCTGAAGAGTTTATCTGTTGACTGTAGGCAGAGGCCGGCTAACACTACCCACTGACTCCCAGTGTTTGAGCTAAGCTAACTAGCAGTGGGCAAGCTCTGTCCGTCTCTTTCTTCTTACTGCACGCACAGTTGAACGAATAGTGTCTACCTGCTTGTCATGGACTCAGGAGTGAGGTAAGACACAAAAACAAAAAAATAATGTTGGCATATCTCTTTAAAAGTCAAACTAAAACACAGAAATCATTTGCAATGTTTAGGCAATTCTTTAATCATCAAGCATTTGACAAGACAACAAAACTCTTTTTTAAAATTATTTTTTCACATTATTCTGTGTCAGCTGTAGATATCAAACATAAAAGCTTCACCAGGAAGACCTCAACAGTTTTATCTATACTGCTTATATACAGAGGTATTTACACTGCATTGCATTAACCTTATCATTCTCTCTGTCTGTAACATTCACACTTTTTATTGCAGCAGGAAGTCTGCACATCACTCTTTTATCATAAATACATTCAAAGTCCTTCAGCTTCCTCTTTGGATTGCAGCCACAGCGAAACTGCCCTCCTCATCAGCTTTTAGACTCAAACTAAAGCTGATTTTTTCATCACAGTCAAAAGTCCTTCTCAGATAGAAATGCTCAGGGATTTTCCTTTGAAAGGCCTGAAGTAGAGGCTGGATCCTGCAGACTTGGACATGAGCAGAAAGAGGAAGGGATCCAGACAGGCATGGACGCAGCACAAACACACGGCTGCCTGAAAATAGATGTACAGAATTTCCGTCCCACCCGCAAATAGCTGCACATAATGGAGGAAGTGCAGGACTCCAGCGGGGGCAAAACACAAAAGGAAGATGGCGAACACCAGAGAGCTGGCCTGGATGTACATGGCCCAGTCGAGGTGCGATCGCTGTAGCTCGCAGATGATCCGAGCGAAGCAAACGACGGTGACCACGAGGGGAGCCAGGAGGCCGAAGATGGTTAGAAAGAGGTTGTAGTAGAGCAGGAAGACATGAGAGTCAAAGTCAAGAGGTAGAACATCATGGCAGGTTATGCGGCCCACCTCGGGGAGCCAATAGCTCTGCTGCACGAGGAGTTCGGGGATGACAGCGGCGCCAAACACCCCCCACACGGCGAGGCTGACGCACGCTGTGTACGTCCTCTTGGGGAGTCTTTTGTACATGAACGGGTGCACCACAGCCAGGTAGCGCTTGATGCTGATGCAGGCCAGCGTCTGGGCCGAGCAGTACAGGTTGCCATAGAAACAGGCCGTCACCACTCTGCAGGCGGCCTCCCCGAGCACCCAGTGGTTACCATGGAGATGGTAGTGAGCCTTGAAGAAGAGGGAGAAGAGGAGGAAGAGGTCAGAGACGGCCAGGCTGCAGTAGAGGATGGCCGAGGAGACTTTTCTGAGTTTAGTCGCAAGCGTGGCCAAGATGGCGACATTAGCCGGGACCCCGACGGTGATGACCAGGACATAGATGACGGGGATGATCCACGTGCTCAGAGGGCCGAGAAGATAGTCCACTGTGTTGTTGGTTAGGGACTGAAGAGCTGGAGGGGAATGAAGAGAAAGAGAGACCTGGGTGCTGTTCAGGATGAGAGATGGTGGTGCACCTTTGAAAGTTCTGGGACCAGCGGTGAAAATGGCAGAGCTATTCTTCTTGTGGCCTTTCCCTTTCTTTTTCCCTGAAAGAAAAACAACAAGCTGTAAAAATCTAAGAATATTTTCACAAAGACAATCATGAAACTCAAGTTTAAGTTTGTTAAAGTGCTGAAAAGGGTTAGGGTTGTGCAATTAATCAGTGCTTCATTTCAATTCAAAATGAAGGCCTGCATTTTCATCTCTTAGTGCAGGGCAGAGAGAACCCCACACTGTAAAAGGTAATTCTTGACTTTTGTTACTAGAACATAATACTCCATGATGGTTTGACAAAAGATTTCACAAGTTCTTGAAATAACATGGAATTTTTAGCTGACAACGTCTCAACTACCCTAGAGACACCTTACTTAAAAAAACTATGTCCATACAAATCAACAATGTATGTCAATTGAAACTCACACTAGTTGCATGAGTGTGGAGATCAACCTTATCTATGCAATGACGTCTCGTCCCTACCTCCAAGGTGCATCGTAGGACGTACGAGGACGGTATCTCCATTTTTATGTTTTCAAGAGATTAATAAAACTTTATGATGACAGTTAAAACAGCAGGTTATTTTTTAGGAAGAAATTGATTTGCAAGTTCAAGTAGCTAACAAATGTAAGTCACTGAGGGAGAGGTGGGGGGCACACTCACACCTAAGAGCATTTTAGAGTCATCTATTAAGCTAATGAGCTTGTTTTTGGCATGTGGAGGAAACCGGAGTGCCTAGAGGAAACTCACACAGGAGGGGGAGAACATGGAAAGTCAAACCAGCAAACTTCTTGCTTTGAGGCATGTGCCCTGTCCTACTTTTAAATCTATTTGTGTCAGTTTAGGGAAGGTAGAGTTTCTTGTTTCTTTTTGAGTCATGAAATGATGCTGTATGTGTTGTATAAGAGGGGGAACTGCACAGTCATGGCTCATCTTCACTCTTTCTTAACATTAAAGATGCCAGAAACGCAATTTTTCCCGTTTTTAAATCTAATTGAATCGCATTGTAGCTTCAGATTTAATATCTAAAATCAAAAAGTCAATAATTAAACTCTGATGTGTAATTATGGGTAGACTTTACATTCTATTGTTGCCTCAGTGAAACTCCAAGCTTCCATCAGAACTTAATTTACTGTTTTAACAGAATTTATTATTCAACAAGACAAGATAATCTAAAAGGAAAAAGTAAGGACTTGAATTTTGCTTTTAAGTCGATTTTGTCGCCAATCTTTTACAGTGAAGTGAAAGTAAAAGCACAGATGCTGACTTCACTTCCTTCAGGTGCTACAGAGTGACTCAGATTAACTTTGTTTTAGTCCTCAGAGGTTGTACCACATGACTTGCTTGCTACCAGTTAAATTTACAGTTGCTTCTTGTGATGGTCTAGCAGTTAGGTTTTACACCATGTATGAAGGCTGTCATCCTTCAATGGAGCAGCCGCAGTTCAAATCCACCCTGTTTCTCCTCTCCAGAATGTTATTCCTTCCTCCTCCCCCCTCATTTCCTAATCTATCCAGTGTCCTGTCTCTAAAAAAAGACACTTAAGGTCTTTTTTGTGACGACTTGTCTTTACAGCTCAGAATCTAAACTGAGGGTGTTCCTTCACTTTTCTCTGTGAAGGATCTTTTACAATGCTCAGGTTAGGACCAAATACATTTTTAATTTGCTTTGTTTGTGGGTTGCTTCTTTCCAGTAATACATAAGTTTCCATTTGTTGGTTAAAAACTTGAATGGTCTAATTTAGGAATGGAAATCGAAAATAAATTCTAGTTGAGAATTGATAACAGCTCCTTCAAGAAAGTGATATTATTAATCATTTTGCTAAACAATTCTCCTCTCAATTCTTTCCACTTTGTTCTCATCAGATGCAGTCAGCAGCAACAACAAAGAAGTCAAAAATGTAATCATGGTAGACGGGGGCAGAAGTGGTCAAAAATGGAGACCAGTGCCGACACCTGTAGTACCCCGAGTGTCCACTAGAAGGTGGCTGCAGAATCTTGACACCAAAATAATTGTGTGTGGGAAAAATATGTTTTAACAGCCTTAATAAACATCTTTACAGCCTGGTTAAAAAAAACTGCTTCAGTCTGAACATATACAACATAATATGCTGTCAGTGTGAGGGAGTTACACCACGCCCATTTTCTTTAACTGAGGATTTACAGTTTTGAAAATGCAAAAGTGCTATTGGTCATACAGCCTTAAGTCCCATCTTAACACTGCCTTTCTATCTGTGAGCAGGTTGAGCTAAAGTTCAGTTAAGAAGACGTGCCGTATAGCAGCATCCATTAGTGGACATCCACAATGATCCAAAGTCTCCCATGATATTCAAACGACTTTGACCAATTCATTTACAGTCTATGGTGAAGAAAACAGCATCAGCTGTGCAGCAAGGCACTGAATGTCAGGAGTATCATGTGTTTGACATTGTTGCTACAGAAAATCTATAAAGGTAAACTTCTGTCCACACAGAAAATCAGCATGATTTAATAAGGGGCTCATTCAAGAAAGCAGAATTGATATTGGCATTGGTCGCAATAAAATCTTAACAGTTCCCATCCCTAGTCTAATTTGAGGGCTGCCAGGGTGGTCCTGGTCCTCTGTGATTTTGGAGAAGCCCTTGAACCAGCAGGTTGAGGGGCTTCAGCTCTCATCAGCTCAGGGGGATGTGATGCTAGGACTGGGGTTATAGTTTCAAGAGTTGGTAAAATTTAAGTGCTGTTTGTTTAGTTAGAATTTGAAGGGACCTACCCTGCTGCAAAGTTTCCAAGTGTTGGAAACTGTACAAAATGAGCAAATGTTGCCACTAATGGTCTTTTTAGTTCATATTTAGGCACCTGCTCATTTCTGCCTCTCTCATGAGCAGATAAAAACTCCTACTGGCGCTTTAAATTAAAATTTGAAATCTTTTTCCTTCATCTGAAACATTTTCACTGTGACATGACCACTTAAAAAAAAACACAATTTCACCTCAATTACTGATTGATCATTGCCTTGATCAATTTTTTAAACATGTTTTGTACATAATGCAAGAAAAAAAAGCAAAACAAAATTCCAGAAAAGCCGAATTTAGACCACCGGATTACTCGCATTTTTCATTTAATAATCCTGCGGTTTGATGTGTAATCCTGAACAAAGTGTGTCTTAAGCACAGAATGTGTTTCCTGAAATACTCAATCACTGAATCACAGCTGTGCAGGTTGTAGCCTGTAGTTATTGATTAATCTGAAGTACATTAAGGTAGACAATTACGCAAACTAGAGACCTATTTGGCACGTATTAATATACTTTATAGTTAAAAAATGAAAAGTTAAACCATCGCTGTAAATACTCATAAAACATATTTGAAGTAAAGATTGAAGTAAAGATTGAAGTAAAATGACTAAAATAATGAAATGAAGTGTCTCTTACCTTTCTTCTGAAGTGTCAGACTCAAACAGAGGACCAACACCAGTAAAAACAGAAAACGTCTCCCCATGTTTGTTCTCCGTGAAGAGCCGTAAACTCACTGAGCCTCAAACCTTCTTCTCTTTCTCATTTCCTCTCCACCCCCGGTGTCTCCTCTCAGTGCGGTAGCTCTGTGGGAGTCAACTCTGAAGTCACAAATGCCTCCCAGAACCCACCGGGCGGAAAACAGCGTCTCTGCCTCCTAAGCAATGTTGGTCCTCAGCGGGTTGGTGTTTTAACATGCAGAGAGTGAACCTGAACGCACCGCCCACTCCCTTCACTGCTGTCACTGTTGTTGCGACACAATCTGTTTTATGATCGAGGGGCAAAGGTGAAACTATGGCTCTGTGACATATCTATACACATTTTACCTTTTAATTTATTTGTCATTAATTCGCCCTGAACCCTTTGATGTCATTTAAATTTTCTTCCCTCAAAGACCAAATGAAGACAAAATGTCCCCTTCAAAAACATCCTTAACAAAGATTTAAAATTGTGGTGTTGATGTGACTAATCTGGAAAATTTAGGGGAAAGTTTTTAAACCCTAATGACCTATTTAGGGTTGGAAGTTAAATCTGATAATGTGGAAAAAAGTAATGTATACAGTGCCAAGCATAAATGAGTACACCCCCTATTAAAAGTAATGTATTAATCAATGTATAAATGAACAAAAGAACAATTTCCAAAGTTTTGACAAATCTGAGTTTAACATAGCATATTTTTTTTTCACCATAAAATAAAAATAAGGGTAATATCATAACTAAAATTTAGCTTTGCTCCCACCCCTTTGATTGGGATGTACTCAATTTTGCATCCTGATCTTAAAATGAGAAAAATACTTTTCTGTGTGCAACTTAAAAAAATCTTGTTAGATAGAAAATGTTGATTTTGAAAGGAAACCAAAGATTTTCTGACAAATCTGAAGGGGTGTACTCATTTATGCTGAGCACTGTATATAGTGGAAGGTATCTCACAACTGTGGCTGTCCTAGTGCGAAACACAACGCAAATATATACAGTATATATATCAAAATGAAAGAACAACATATGATCGCGACATTCTGCTGAAGTTCAAACATGCACCAGCGCTGAGAAGAAAGGTGACTTGAGTGACATTAAATGAGCCAAAAACTGCTGATCATAAGGGATTTTCATGCACAACCATTTCTTGGGTTTACAGATAATGTTCCAGAAAAGATAAAATATCCAGTGAGTGGCACAATATAAATATAAACAGTATATATATATATATATATATATATATATATATATATATATATATATATATATATATATATATATATATACATATGAGTGAAAGACAGAGACTAAAAATAAATAACTAAAAAAAAAAGCCTCAAAAGACACAAACAGATCAAAAACTCAATATCAAATTAAAAATACAACATTACACAACAAATCAAAAAAGACAGAAACAAAGAGGAAGAACAACATATCTTCATACACAAAAATCAAACAATAAACAAAGCAAATAACAAAACACAAAGACAAGAAAGACAAATAACACAACAGCAAATCAAAGTCCATCAATAAATAGTGTACCCTGTAGGGATGGGGGTTATCCATCCATCCATCCATTTACTACACTGCTTTTTCCTTTTGGGGCCACAGGGGGCTGGAGCCTATCCGAGCCACATAGACAGACAGACAACCATTCACTCTCACATCTCTCATATCTAAGGGCAGTTTGGAATAACCAACCAACCTGATGAGCATGTTTTTGGTCTGTGGGAGGAAGCTGGAGTGCCCAGAGAGAACCCATACGTGCACGGGGAGAACATGCAAGGCCCTGACCAACACAAAGGTCGAACCTTCTTGTTGTGAGGTACATGCACTACCTGCTGCTCCACCCTGCCGCCCAAAAGGGAATTAATCAGATTTTATTGATACCAATGTCATTCACTATTCTGCTTATCAGTACTATAAAGCACTCAGAGAGTGCAAACCTCCGCCAACGTAGCTCACATGTTGCTGTTACATCAATAAGCAATAGTTCCATGGTAAAGTTACCATCATAATATGATTCCTTGACCCTGAAAACCCACACCTAGCACTCAGAATCATGTTTATATCATTAGCTCTGTCAAGGAGGTTATATTTTTGGCCCTATTGTTTGTCTGTCTGTTTGTTTGTTAGTAAGATTACATAAAAACTACCGGACTGATTTTGCTGAAATTTTCAGGAGATGTTGGTAATGGCCAAACTTAGAAATGATTAGATTCTGGTGGCGATCCAGATAACCACCATTAGCAAACAATCCTTTTTGCTCAGTAACTGTCTAACTAATAATGATATCAACATGATTCTGAGTGCTAGGTGTGGGTTTTCAGGGTCATGAATCATATTATGACGGTAACTTCATCATGGAACTATTGCTTATAGACGTAACAGCAATATGTGAGCTACCTTGGTGGGGGTTTGCATCCGAGTGCTTTCTAGTTTAATAAAGAAGTGCAGTCCAGATCTGATAAAAGTGCCACTGTAGCTGTTAGCATCTATTCTAATCTCTGTATCACTTGCCCAGACTTGTCTTTAGATGGAACAGTTTGAGTCAAATGGAAATGTACCTAAAGCATACATACATTTCCATGCATTCCTGTCTGACAAATGCTGAACTTTTGGGAACTTCTGGGATCGTTCTGTCCCTATTGAAACGATGCCTGCAGCGATTACTCTGATGTAATACGGGAAAGAGGCTGCTGGGAAAGATAAGAGCCGTCTGCCTGAAGACGATACGTCTGTCTTAACATGCTCACTTCCTCTTTCTCTTTTTAACATATACATGCTTGTAATTTGAGATATAAAACAGACCGAGGGTTGTTGCTCTGGTGCGTCAGCTGTTTTAAATAACATGTGCTCACAGTAGATGAAATAGAGAGTTTTTATTTTTGTTATTCTGATGACAGAATACTGTTAAAACTGTTTTTGTGTGGGAGGGAGGTTATGTAAGCACTAACTGTTTAGTCTACACACAAAAGGCAGGCAAATTCATCAGGGTGCAAACACTGCACAAAATAGGTTTTACTGCTCTTTATAGATAATCAGCCAATCACATGACAGTAACTCAATTTATGTAGGCATGTAGACATGATCACAACAACCTGCAAAAGTTCAAACAAGCATCAGAATGGAGAAGATAGGGGATATAAGTTACTCTGAGTGAGTCAAAAACTGATAAAATTGTGAGATTTTCACACACAACCATGTCTTGGGTTTTCAAAGAATGGTCTGGAAAAGGTTAAATATCCAGTGAGTGGCATGACTTAGGGAGAGAGCCTTGTTAATGCCAGAGGTCAGAGGAGAACAGGCAGAGTGTTTTGAAATTAGAGAAAAGCAACAGAAACTTAAACAACCAACATATGCAGGAGAACATTCGGAGTAGATGTCTTGAAGTAGATAGGCCACAACATACAGAACCACACTGGGCGCCACACCTGTGAGCTGAGAACAAGAAACTAAGACTACAATTTGCTGGCGACTGGTTCAGGGTGTACCCCGCCTTTTGCCCAATGTTAGCTGGGATAGGCTTCAGCCCCTGTGACCCCAAAAGGGATAAGCAGTATAAAGAATAGTAGTTATATTAATGCAGACAAAGACTTAAGCAGTGATAAATATTACATCACTATCAAATTTTATTTTATTAAACTTCATGCTGGCTTTGAATTCAAATAAACTGGTGTTATTTCATTTTCAAGTGTTACTGCAGTGTTGAATATTGTGATACTAAACTAAGTCTCAGTTAATTTTTGGTAAGTTGACAAAGGTTTTATTGATTTTGCCAAATTTACTCAGAAATTACAAGAATTCCTCCAGAGACTACACAAAACTATCAGGAATACTGATTAAAAAACTACTCAGAAAGTTACCAGTGCACCAAAAAGTGCTAAGTTACAATGTTGTGAGTAAATATTAGTTTCACTCCTGGTCTTTATCAGTTTGAATCATTTTTGTTTTAATATTCTTCCGATCATTTCATAACTCCAGCCCTGAGCACAAACACCCGGCTGATCACAGATGTGACCTTTGTCTTGTTTTTGTCGAATCAGCAGGAGGACCTGTTTTCACTCCGAGCATCCGTCTGGCCCTCACACACAGACCCCCTGCTGTAACATACACCCTCTCCTCCACCTGTGACATCATTTAAACTGTCCTAACACACAAACATGGCTGATGACTAACAATGAGAGCAACAGAAAGCGCATAAACATGTGGTTTTCATTTGAGGGGATGAACTGCGAAGAAATATTGTTTAAATGATGTGTGAAAATAAACATTCAGATCAGCGGTTTGCAGAAAGTTATGGACTTGTAGACTTCAAACTTTTTACAAAGAAAAGCTAAACTCACTGGCCACTTTATTAGGCACACTTTCCACAGGATTGGACCATCTCTTGCCTTTTATTCTTCGCGTCATTGATTCAAAGAAGTGCTGGAAACTTTCCTCGGAGATTTCGGAGCTGGTCTCTTTTAACCTTGCAGTACAGCTGGATCAGCCTGATGCCAAGCTCCAATCTACAGGGATTGTGAGAGGCTCAAAGCAGCAAGCCCCAATCAACGTCCAACAGGAAAAGGTGAAGCTACGAGCGAGACGACAACAGGCAGTGGGTGCTCATGCAGAGATTAGCATAGATGCTAACAACTTCAGTAGTAGCTTTATCAGATCTGGACCACATTTCTTAATTAAATGAAGGCAAAATAACAGCAATGAAAGCATTTCTCAATAGAAAATATATTTCATCACACTTCCAACATGTTTTGGCGAGAGTTTGTTTAAAGAAGTGGCTAATTTTCTGTAGCGCAGTAGCATTGGTTTATTAAATTATCTGATTGGCCCGTAATCAATAGTCAGTGACAGAACGATTGTCTGATCAGCTGCTTGATATGCTTTTGAAAGGCTCTGCCCATCCCAAACACTTTCTAAGGGCTCTTTCCCAGATGGATTAGTGAAATAACGGTCCATCTGGTGTACCATGTTACAATAACAGGCCAGATGTCTGGCACAAAGACCACAGCTATAGCCCCACCTAGTGGTGAGTGGCTACATTACAAAGCATTTGACAGGCTTTAGTCCGCTTGATAAAGGGCAGTGTGAAATAAACCCGAACTCTTGAATCAAACTGAGTTTACAGAACTTCATGTTTGAAAGTGGACACTCGGATATTTGCAAAGTTTGAAGAATATCTCTGGGAGGATTTTTAAGATGTCCCATTTGCAAGAAAGGACAAATATTTGACACAGTGACTTTAACCTTTGACCTAGAAGCTTCAAAGTCCAACCAGTGCTGTCTTGAGCCAGAGGGGACATGTTTTGGCAAAAGTTTGTTCTACGAAATGACTTTTGTTTTGTCTTTTTTGCCATGGTATCCCCTGCCCACTATATTATCTGACTGGCCAGTAATGAATGTGATTGATGGAACAATCATCCAATCACATGCCTGATATGCTTTTGAAAGGTCCTGCCCTCCCTAAACACGTCTATGGGCTATTTACCAGATTGATATGTGAGATATATTGAATGGTCCATCACACAGTTGCTGCAGATATGCATGCTTCAATCAGATTAAGATTTATTATCTCAAATTATGATTGCAAGCTATGACCACACCGGTTTTAAAGGTCTTCATACAAGAATATGTGTAAGCCAATTTTATCAATAGAGAGAACGAAAACTGCTCTTTATTTGCACAGCTGTGTACATTTTTTTCCCTGTAGGAGCCTTCAAGGAAAAAAAAAAAGGTCAGAGACCCCTGCTTGATTCAATTAAGATGCGGTTACAGTGAACTTTCTTTCTTTATTCATCTCAAACTTTAAAAAGACAAAGTAATAAGAAAATACAACACATGTGCACCAAACAACTGTAAATGTAAATCAAATAAACTGAACACACATACGGATGTACACATGTATGTAAACACAACAAACCAGTCTGGGACAGGACAGAATGAAGATTTTCTAGTCTTCCCCTTCCTTTCAAATCAGATCATGATACTAAAACAAAATCTCAATTCTTTAACAGCTTTCATTATTCATAGAAATAATACAAAATAAATACATGGGTAATAACCCCATTTAAAAATCTAGAGTCTATATAGTCGTAGGAAAATAAGTCTCAGCATGCACTTGAATATTCAAGAAACCAGTTTGAGATGATTTGTTTTTTTTAACATCAGTCATGTTTCTTCTCTATTTCTAGCTAGCTATTTATATTAGTTAGCAGATTAACAGGTGTACCTTATAAAGTTGGCTTTGAGGGTTGGTCTGGATTTAAAATGCTTTATTTCAGGTATACTTGACATGAGGACAAACACAAACTGCTAAACAGAAACCACTTCTGTATTTTAGGTCTCAGACGATGACGATGATGATGATGTTGATGATTCATCTTCCTTATTGTGAAACTTCATCAAAGACTAGAAACACATCAGCAGAGAAAAACTGTTTCCTGAAGGGTTAAAGTGGTCAAACAGTCACTGTGTACAAGAACAGACTGACAACACTGCTGCATGGTTTAACTGCAAAAACCAAGTAAAGGAAACAACAGTGATGTCAGTCATAAATTTGTGCATTGATGGGGAACATACATCTGTAGTTTGATCATCTTTAGTCTGCCATGAAATGTTTTTGTTTTTTTTTGAGTGAGGTTGACACTCCTAATCTAAATCTTAAGACCAGTTGAAAAATTGAAAGAATTTGCATTTTGCTCTGTAGGGTCCTAAGAAGGTTCAAAGTAGAGCTTCAAAATGCAAAGGGAAGAAGTGGGAGTGAGAGACAAAAAAGTTTGAGTGAGCAATTTCTTGAAAACTGCATTTAAACTCAAACATGCTTTTTTCAGCTGATCAAGAGTTTAAGAAAACATCCTTTAAAAGCCAAAATCTGCACAAAAATGTGGATTCCATGTCATTTTCTGTCAGGTATTCACACTGCCATAACTTCCTGATGGCTAAAACAAATATGCTTTCTGTCTATGAATGTAGTAGGATGTTGAGCTGCATAAGCCTCTCGAAACAAGCCATCACTGCTGAGGTTGGACGCAGTAAGAGAGCGATTTTGAATTTCTTACAAGGTTCTTGGGGTTATGGCACAGAAAAGTCAAGTGGTAGACCCAAAAAACAATGTCACCTGAGCTGAGCCCGAGGATCCAATTGGATGTACGTCAAGACACGGGGTAATCCTCGACCCAATTTAGGCCTTTACTGGTGCTGACTGCAGCCCAATAACCATCTGTGAGGGAAGGCTTAAAAAACAGAAACCTCTTCAAAGTCCACGTCTCCTTCAACGTCACAAAACTGCCCATTTGGACTTTGCTCCACCAAACATGGGACACTGAAAGGGGGAAGAAAGTTTTATTCTCTGACAAGAACAAATGTAACTTCGACAGTCCTGATGGCGTCAACGTTACTCACATGACAAGAAGATCCCACTTGAGATGTTTTCTATGTGAAGAGGGCACCATCATGATCTGGGGGCTTTTCCCTTCAATGGATCAATGGAGCTTCAGGTTGTCCAGGGCTGTGGACGATGCTACAGAGGGCATCCCTCTTGACTGAGGGCCCTCAGATGTGTGATAATGACTAAGGGCCCTCAGTTGTGTGGTAATGACTGAGGGTCCTCGGTTGTGTGGTAATGACTGAGGGCCCATGTCTGTGTGATAATGACTGAGGGCCCTCATATGTGTGATAATGACTGAGGGCCCTCAGATGTGTGATAATGACTGAGGGCCCTCAGATGTGTGGTAATGACTAAGGACCCTCAGTTGTGTGGTAATGACTGAGGGTCCTCGGTTGTGTGGTAATGACTGAGGGCCCATGTCTGTGTGATAATGACTGAGGGCCCTCATATGTGTGATAATGACTGAGGGCCCTCAGATGTGTGATAATGACTGAGGGCCCTCAGATGTGTGGTAATGACTAAGGACCCTCAGTTGTGTGGTAATGACTGAGGGTCCTCGGTTGTGTGGTAATGACTGAGGGCCCTCATCTGTGTGGTAATGACTGAGGGCCTTGACTGGATTTTCAACAGGCCAACAGTGCAGTTCACAACAGCCCAATGTCAAAAGACTTCTTCCAGGACAAACATCACTCCTTTGGACCATCCTGTGAGTTTCCTTGATTTAAATCTCATTGATAACATTTGGGGATTGGGGGGCAAGGGACGTTTAAAAAATGGAGGTCAGTTCCCGACAGTGAAGGCCTTTGTAAGCCATCTTCACCACTTGGAGCACTCTAACTCTAACTTCTCTAAATGGAAGTGATGGGGTTGAATAAATCTGCACCTTTTTGAAAGTGTGAATTAGCCATTTAAAGTTCTTGAACTTTCTGCTCATACATGTTCGGAGAGGACTTCCACATTTTCACCACAAGAGGTCCTTATTTCCCTTCAGAGGATTTCTCCTTCAGCGTGTCAGGACAGGGACTGTGATAGAAGAGATAGTGCATGTGTAGTTAACATCTACAATCCACTGAAACACAGGCCGATAGAGTCAATGTTCTGATTCCCAGACGGTTTATAAAACAACATCTGAATTATCTCCTTAACTCATGTTGATCCTTCTGCAGAGGTCCTGTTAACCCCATTAAAGCCTTAATACGGACAGATTTGGACGGAGATCTGTCTGACTTCCTTCCTCTCGTCACACTTCAGGACTGACTCTCCTGCTTTTGCTTTCTTTTTGGGGAAAAATATAATTACACAATAATCTGACAACTCTGTAACTTTAAGTTTTTTTGCGGGCGACAGGTAAGGCTTCCCTTTAATAGAGAAATCACGTCACCTCTATTAAGTCAGTGTTTTAGTCTAATTAATAATACAGACAAAATCTGTTATCATGCAGGTGCTGTGATTCCCTTTTAATGGCCATAAAAAAGAACTGGAGCATACTTTCAATCAATCATTCAGTCAAGTTTTATGCATATACTGTACACACACACACACACACACACACACACACCTACACACACACACACACACGTATATATATATATATATACATATATATATATATGTATATATATATATTTATATATATATATATATATATATATATATATATATATATTTACATATAAATAGATAGATAGATAGAAAGATTGATAGATAACTTCATTGACTGATCGATTGAAAGTATGACATTAATTTGCTGCTATGATGAGTTCCCTTCACATTGTTCATGTGGAAATGCTCTTACTTTCACTATTAAACACACCCCTGAGTTCTGCTGTTGTTTCTCTTTGATTTGATTAGACCAAACGTTTAAGTGATCACCGATCACGATCATTCAGGATTTTTTTCAGACCACATTTCTTCCTCAAAGACGATGCTTCCCCACTATCCTTCCAGTTTTTAATAATGCGTTGGACAGTTCTTAACCCAATTTTTATAGTTTCTGCAATCTCCTGAGATGTTTTCACTGCTTGATGCATGCCAATGATTTGACCCTTCTTAAACAGACTAACATCTTTTCCACGACCACAGGATGTGTCTTTCAACATGGTTGTTTAAGAAATGAGAAGCTACTCATTGTATTAGCTGGGGTTAAATAAGTTGTTGCCAGCTGAAAGATAATCGCCCATGTGGTAATTATCCAATAGGAGGCTCGAAAATATTTGTTGAGTTTAATCCAGGTGGTGACTTTTTTTTGGTCGGGCAGTGTACATATATACAGTATATATATATATATGTATATATATATATATATATATATATATATATATATATATATATATATATATATATATATATATACACATATATATATATATATATATATATATATATATATATATATATATATATATATATACCTAAGGGTAATTTGGAGTCACCAGTTACCCTAATAAGCATGTTTTTTGTTCTGTGGGATATATATATATATATATATATATATATATATATATATATATATATATATGTATATACCTAAGGGTAATTTGGAGTCACCAGTTACCCTAATAAGCATGTTTTTTGTTCTGTGGGAGGAAGCCAGAGTACCCAAAGGGCTGCGTTCATTCTGCTGTCTGTTGCTGTGAGCCAATGGGCTTAATCTGATGACAAAAAATGTCAGGACATCACACTGGTAGGTCTATTCGGGAGGGCAGCTGCTGGAGCCACAAGGGGAGATGGAGAAGTTCCCCCTGAGGTTGCTACCTGGCTGCAATGCCACGTTGTTACTGACATTGCTACAACAAAGATTGTTAGGGGAGCAAGAATACTCATTTGACAGAAAAATCTTCTCTTAAGAAAAAGTATCACATGAAAACATGGGATGATGTAATTTAACAAACCTCCAACAATTAAATCCGCCATTGACCATTTGTATCATTGAATTTTGCTGACTACTTGGACTATCGTTGTTGCATCCCTATTGTCGATATTGTCAATAACTGTTTTCCACACTGGACATGTGAGCCAATGGGATTAAAACTAACAAGAAAACAGTAGTAGGACATCACAATCTGACCCCCAGAGCCATGTTGCTGCTTGTTTCCCTCTGGCTGATAAATGGGTCAAGGAAGGACAGGACCGAAGAGAACTCTAGTAACATGCAATGATATGTGTAGGAACTATGCCGAGAAGACTTCCGGCGTAGCAGGCAATGGTGTAGAATGTGAGCATGAGGAGCTCCTGCAGAATTTGCTAATATTCAACATTTGGGCGATTATTTAAACTGCAATCTTTACCAAAACTCTGACGTATATATTATTGTTCTGAGTTGAACAATAAAGAAATGTCGAAATGCCCCTCAAATTAAGTAAAGGAGGATATACCACTCAAACTCTGATCCGGCCTGCTCAACAGCCTAAAACCCCGACCAGTGGTGATTCGCCCAGCCAGGGAAAACCTTCTGCAGAAGCAGCAGGAGTGGAGGATAGACCGACCAGCGCGAACTTCTCGCATCAATCCGCAATGATATCTCGCAGATATTCAAAGCCAAATTAAAGGCTGCACTGGGAAATGATTTAACTTCAATCAAAAGTGAACTCAAAGCCATCAAAGCTGAGCTATCGACCATCATAGCAACAATTCAAGCTAGCATGGCGGGGCCAACAAGCACGGTGAATGACATGGAGCGCTTCCTATCTACCTGCACGGATGACATAGCTATCATCCAGGGAACAGTGGAACGCCTTTCTGCTGACGTATTGAGACTGGAAAATAATTGGAGGACTTGGTATTAAGATCACACTGTAATATCAGTTCAGGTGTCATTTTAAATTTCTATCAGCTTCTCCTAAAGCTCCCTTCATTAAAAATCATTTATCCCCCCCATCATATACAGATGCCATTTCCTGGTAATGGCACAATAAAGGAATTGAATGCTTTAAAGGTCTTTACAAGAATTGTGTTTTTTTCAGCTATACAGATCTTTCTAGAGATTTTGAACTGCCTGCATCTCACCAATTTCATTTTTTTCAAGTAAGACATTGAACTGTTTCCATTTTCCTTAGTTTTTCCTTAATGCCTTCTAAACAACCATGGGAAGACCTCCTAGAGCTTAATTCTAGACAGAAGTCATTAATATCAAAGATCTAATTATCATCTGCTATCACTTGAGGGGGATTCTAGTAAAGAGTATGTGAGGTCTGGGAGCGAGAAGTAGGTATAACCTTTACAGAGCAATGTTGGCAAAGGCCTGTTAAAGGAACCCACAAGGGCACTCTCTGTGCTTGACCTGGGCTCATACAATATAAAGTCCTTAACAGGGTTCACTTTCTAAAACTAGACTGTCTGAAATGTTCTCTACAGTGGAGGACAAGTGTGACAGATGCCATTTATCTCCATGCAACTTAAGCCACACGTTCTCAGTGTTCAAAGCAAACAAACTTCTGGCAGAATTATTTTGGAACTATGTCCAAAATATAAGGCATGAATATCAGAAACTGTCCTTTTATAGCAATATTTGGTACACCTCAAGAACACAATCAATTTATCTCTAATCAGTTGACAGTTCTAGCTTTTACGTCATTGATAGCAAGACGAAGACTTTTATTACACGGGAAGTCTAACAAGGTCCCACTGATCTTGCAGTGGCTTCAGGATGTAATGTTTTTCCTGGAGCTAGAGAAGATAAGGGAGGAGCTGAAGGGCAACTGAGAGATGTTTGTTTTGAAAAATGGCAACCTTTCCTGACATATTTCAACTCCCTACAGACTTTACCAACAGACTGAACAAAAACTAGCACTTTTTTATTTTTCCTCCTCCAGCTCTTATTCTCCTTTTTCCCTGATTTATTTATTTTATTTTATTTTATTTTAAAGTGTTTTATTTTATCTATTTATTTATTTATTTGTAGAAATGTGGCTCCTACATGGTTCATGGAGGTGTGTGTGTGTGTGTGTGTGTGTGGGGGGGGGGGGGGGGGGGGGGGGGGGGGGGGGTGTTGACGGGGAAAAAATAATAAAGGAAACAATGAGGAGTGGGAATACCAATATCTTTTTATTCTTTTTCTTATCTTCTTCACTTTGTTGGATCATTTATGTATTTTGCAATGTCAAGAAGATCAAAATGTAAAAAGCTGTAAAATCTACACTCTTCAATAAAGAAATTAAAACAAAGAAAGCTGAGGCAGAAGTTGACACTAGACCCTAACACTAACCCTAACCCTCTCTATTGGCTGCTCTAACTTTGCTTTAGTATCACCTATAATAAAATTCCAATGACTTCTTCTCCATTGTTAAAGTCCTGGTGTCCTGGTTTGACATATAACTTGTCTACTCTTGCGCCAGTCTTTATTAGTGCTTCCACAGAAGCCGTCTGATTAGCTCTTCCTGCAGTGTATCATCAGACTGCAGGAATCTGCCTCAGACGTGCTGCAGCCAGGCTGAAGCTGATTGGCTGCCCAGACTTGACGAGGGCAGACACAGAATACATTTAAAGTCAGTGAGTAAAGATCAGACACAGAACCGACCTGGGACATGCTTAAAGACCACTGGACCAAACAGATCAGACACACACTTTATTTCTTTCTTCATTTGAGGACTTCTGATTTCTTCAACAACATGATTCCAGCTTGTCCAAACAACCTGCTGCTGATGGCTCTGGTGTTCTGGTGTGCTGCTTTTGGAGCAACTATAGATGGTAAGAGGGACTCAAGCCTCTTTGATTTATTAAAATCAGTATGCATGTTTTCTGTTGGTTTTACCTCCGTAATAAAAACCTGTACAACCATATATACATGAGGACTCTCTTGAAAAAAAGATACGACATCTCAATGGGCTAACCTCGAATAAATCCATATTCAGCAGAGACAAATATGATGAGGACAGATTCATGATCTGGGGATCCACGGGTTTGTCGCTATCTTAAATTCTTATTTTTACTTCCTTTTTCTACACCTTGATAGATACATCTCTAGATGGATGTATATGTATATATATATTTATGTATACACTATACCAGTGGTGGCTGGTGCCAAAAATTTTAAGGGGGGCGCAGCTTTGGAGGAAACAAACCAAAGAAGCGCTCCATACTACAGTGAAAAGAAGCTAAAGACAAAACATAATCACAATACAACCTACTTTAAACAATGCACTATTTGAACAGAAATGTTGCCCTCCTTTCCTTCTGGGCTGCAAATTTCTCAGTGACCCTCTGACTGAAGTCCATCATATCCGTCACCAGTCTCTCTTCCATTAACAGCATGGCCAGTGCATTCAGCCTGTCCTGGTTCATGGTGTTTCTGAGGAAAGTTCTGAGAAGCACCTCAGCTTCTGCAGTGGTCATGGGTGTGGTGATGAGGATCTTTAGCAGAGTGACAGTCTCTGAAAATACCTCTCCAAGATTATTTTCCATCAACAACAGGATAAGATCCACAGCACCACAGCAGGCCTTGAACTCCTCCTTGCTGTAGATTCAGACTGAGCTCTGTCTTCAGCTTTAGTTGAGCACTGGGTCGGCCTTCAAGGAGCTGCTGAGGGAATCTTCAGGAACCATGGTGTGGTACTGTGTGAATCTGTCATTAAGAAATACATAGAAAAGTACATTTATTACCAAAAGTTAACATCAGTATTTACTGAAAAAAATCAATAAAACAGCCAAAGCTTAACCTGCTCCCAGAAAATAAAGCTGTAATTTATGTCGTTTTCACCATTTTATGAACATTTCTTGTGTCACCTGAACAGTGTCTTATCTTATACATGATGTCTCATGGCTCAAGATTGTAAACACAAACAGAATCTTATGTACCACTAAACTGATGCTTTAAAACTAAAGGTAAAACTATGGGATACAGTTTTTGGTATAGATTAACTGTAAAAAGTATGGACAAAACAAAACAAAACAAAACAAAAAAAAAAAAAAAGAAAAAAAAATCAGATACAAGCGTGCAACACAAAAGGGTTTTCAGCAAAACTACTTCAAATTTTAAAAAGTGAAAAAAATAAACTTTACATTACAGGAGTCTGTTTCCATCTGCTGGAGCTTTTGAATACTTTTACATTATACCGTTATGTGCAGTATTCAGTCAGCAAAAACCACCAACAGAATGTTTAATTTTTGTATCCAAATAGAACTTTTTATTATAGCAACTAAACATATGGTATACAATTATATATAATGACAATACTATATATATTTATATTGATATTTATTATTTTTTATCACATGTTTAGTTGCCATAATAAAACTACAACATTTAGAGACAAGATATACATTTTGTTGGCCTGTTTTCATTGATTTTATTCTGTGCACAATGGTACAAGCTGGAAAGGTACAAGGTAAGTGTCAAATCTAAAAGCTCCAGTAGATTAAAAAATAATTCTGTAATGGACATACACCTAAGCTGTAAAGAATTTGTGATGTTTACACTTTTGGGACTAATAAAACCCCACTGTTTTCACCAGCAGACTGCAACACATAACTTGATAGCATTATCAAGTCTTCTTTTTGTAACTTTTCAAAGGCTTTCACACAATGTAACAGTAATATTTAATGAGCAGTGCAATAAACCTCTGCAATAATCTGCATGCACTTGTGTATTACAATTTCTCCTATCTTGTTCCTGCTTTGCCACGATTTTTAAAAATATATTTTTATAGGTCCCTTTATATAATATTTTCATCAAACTAATGTATCAAATTTGTCAATTAAATTTAAAATATACTTTTAGTAGGGTAAAAACAAACTTACCCACCCAATAAAAGCCCCAATACCTCCTAAAAGTATGTTGTTTTTGTAAAAATATGCAAGAATTAAAAACTATATAGATTTTTTAGAACTTAAGTCTGCAAAAGGATAATGTTATACTGATCAAAGCATTTATATCCTCTTGGCAAACTCATTTTGTGGCTCCTGATCTATGGTTTAGTGCCATATGTGACATAAAATGGAAAACTTTGCCCCTGAATTATGTTATGTCTACTAGGAAAGACACATCCTAATCTAATCTTCAGTGCAGCATAGCCTCTTACTGATTTTCTTCTCCAATGCAATCTCACCTCTTCTGTGATCCTCTGACGGATCTCTGGACGACGCCTCCTCGGTGCATGGGAGCATCGGTCGGACGCATGAGGATACGTGAGATACTCGCGCATGAGTAAATCATATCTGCTGCGGTGACGTGTGGATATGATTGACGGCGCTCGTTATCCAGTCACATGAGGAAAAGAAACACCAAAACAATACTGATTCACTGCCAGTCAAAGTGGGAGTGTCCGGGGCGCAAGTTGAAGCGGCCAATCCCAAAGACGCCTCAGGTCTTGGACTTGCATAGACACCCATTAGGCCTGCGCCCCTCTGTACGTAAACTATGTATTCACAACACAGTTACTACGTAAAAACATTGTGAAACCCCTTTTATTGAATGGTGACAGGTGCTGCTGACAGACTATTACTATGTGGTAAAAAATAAATGTTTTTATCCGTTATTTTTTATAATTTAAAGACAAATTATGTTGTGTTTAAGTGTCTCTGTCGAAGTTTGGAGGGGACAAGCCGCCACTGCACTACACTACCAAAATTATTCGTTCGTTTGCCTTCACCCATATGAACTTGAGTGACATCCAATTCTTAATCCAGAGGGTTTAATGTGATGTTGGCCCCTTTGCAGCTGGAACACCTTCAGCTCTTCTGTGAAGGTTTTCCACAGGTTTAGGAGTGTTTATGGGAATTTTTGACCATTCTTCCAGAAGAGCATTTGTCAGGTCAGACACTGATGTTGGACAAGAAGGACATTTAGTTACCCAGCAATTGTGTAAGGCAGCAAATGAAATCACCATTAAAATTGGATTAATGACCCATCTCTACTCTGAATTTTTTACTTTGAACTCTGAATCCATGAGTGACACAATTATCCTGCCTGTACCCCGTTATTGGACAGATACAAACAGATGCCAGAAGTCCATGTCATGAAAACTGCTATATGTTTTTTTTGGATGTGCTCTCACTAAACATGATATCTTTACTTCAGACAACTTTTCTCATTAATATACTGTAAATAAATACCGAAGTGTTCACACTTTGCAGTGTTTATGACTTTACACTTAAGTTATAATATATTATTTAACTCCTCCAGAGTATATTATGAATATACTCTGGAGGAGTTCATTCCTAACTCTACATAGAAGTGTTGATCAAGTCAAACTGATAAGTGATATAAAGTGTAAAATTGTGACTCCTCAAAAAGTCGGCAATTACACTTGATGAGAGTTAAACTATCAACTCTGCAAAAAGAGTGAAAACAACCCTCTGTGGTGTAGAGACAAACAGGCAGGTAAGAAGTATAAATATGAACTCTGATAGTGTTCATTTGTCCATGCAGATGTTGCTATGTAAATGTGTTCATGTGAAAAGTGCTGGAAGCTTCAGTCTTAGCTCTGAAACCAGGGCACAAAACTGACTTTAACTATAATTTGTCACTTCAATCTGTTATTTCCACATTTTTAATCACAAACATTTATTTCCTGTTTGTCCAGCTGATGGTAAATCCTTATCCAGGGATGTTCATCTCTGCTTTGACATTTAATAATTCTTTTTCCAGAGACTGAAATCAACGAGGGCTCTGGCTATGACCACATGTCATTCTATGAGGAAGAAGATTTTTATGACGGAGGTAAGAAATGTTCATCTAACAGATTTAAAGAGATCAAAAGAGCTCCAGCAACACTTGTAGTTCAGGAAACAACTTTATTTGACCGACACGTTTCATCTTGTGGCCTTCATCAGGGTCATCAGAAATGCATTACAAACATGACTTAAATAGGGTAGTTTTCAAACTGAAAAGAATCAAAACAAAATTCATAAAGTTAAACAGTTAGAAGATTTGACCAGTCATGTGCATTTACATCCGGGTCAGCCAATGGAATGGCTGTAGGGTGTGTCAGTTCAGTCTTCATGTGGTTTTGAACCAATAAGGCGCTGACGGGGGTGAGGGGAAGTGTCCAAAGGGAGGTAGGACAGCTTCTATTGGATGGCGCTTGCATTAGCAGCCATTTTGAAGTGCTTGTTGACCAGGTTTGGAGAGCTTTTTTTCCCTTAATAAATAAAATTACCATTTAAAAACTGCATTTTGTATTTCCTCAGGTTATCTTTGTCCAATACTAACATTTGTGTGATGATCTGAAACATTTCACTGTGACAAATATGCAAAAAAATAAGAAATCAGGAAGGGGGCAAGTACTTTTTTACAGCGCTGTATGTGCCCGATAGAAAAGAAGTACCTTTAGAGCTCATTATAGCTCATTAATAAACAAACAAATAACTGGATCAGCATCCACATTCAGGTCATCACCATCTAATCACTCCCTCCTTGTGCCATGACCAACATTCCCTGAAGTTTTCATCAAATTTAATTTTCTTTTTGTTATCTTGCTCACAGATTAAAAAAAATATACTGACAAATGACTCCAAAAACAAATAAGAGACCCTTTTAAACAAAGGTTATCACAGGTTGAAAAAGACAAGAGCAAATTTGTTGTTGTTCACATTTTAAATATCAAACATTTGTTTCCTGTTTGTCAAACTGACGGAAAATCCTTCTCCAGGGATTAACTTCTCTGCTTTGACCTGTTTGACACTTTTTTTTTCTTTTTTCCAGACACTGAAAACGACGAAGGCTCAGGCAATAATGGCACATCATATGTTCTACCAGGTATTTTTTTTAAACTACACCTGTCTGGTATGTCTTACATAAACAACAGTGTAGCAGGTTGAAAGTGTCATCATTTAGATGTAGGCTGCTTTTCAAAACCACCTACAACATCCTACAATCCAAATGCATACTGCAGAACACCTGTACTAACAGAGTATGACATCCAGGTGGCTGTTGTTTTGCAGTATAATGGAGTCTCTTCCTCTTCTGTTAGTTTTCTGGTAGGTGGTGACTAATGTTCAAGGTGCACTGCTGCCACCTGCTGGGCAGGACTGTGGGCTACAGGAGCCATTTCTAATACAATAAATATATTACATCCATTATCTGTTCCACTTATCTCTTTTGGGGTGAGGGGTGACAGAAGCCTATCCCAGCAGATACTGGGCAAGAGGTAGGGTACACCCTGGACCGGTCGCCAGTCAATTGCAGGGCCACATATGGAGACACAAAACCATTTATGCTCACATCTATAAGTGAAATTAAGAGTCTCCAATTAACCTGATGAACGAAACAACAAAGAAGAAACACATCAGAATGAAACATTTATCCATTTATCAACAACCCAATGAAACCACAAAAGATTAAACAGAGAAATGAAAACAAAAATACAAAGAGAAGAAACTACGAGCTAAAATAACTTTTTGATTAAAATTTAAATCCTATAATAAAATCATACTGATAGTTTCAGTGCAGCATTGTAATTAAAATAGTAAGTTCAATGTATTTTTCAATAAGATACTGATATATTTCTCTTTCTTTTTCCAGCCATGGAAGCAGGCTTTCATCCACCTCTTCTCAGTAAGTCAGTGTAAAAAAAAAAAAAAAAAGTCAATGGTAATGTGAGGCGACCTGTAATGGAGCCTTTCAATCTTGAATGGCTCGGTTTTAGGGATGTATAAAGTTAGCAAACTATATGATTTAAAACAGATAACTGAGTAGTTGGCAACAGATTGACAAGTTCATAGATCTGAAAGGGTTGCTGTAAGACAGTGGAGAGAGCAGGAATCAAAGCTCCTAACACACTGTAGTACTTTAACTCTGTCAGTCTGCAACACAATTAAAACAAATCAGTGACAGAGTTTGGGAAAGGCTGCATTCACTTAGTGAAAAGAAACTGTATGCCATGGTTCTCTCTGCTCCTCACTTAAATAAAGTAAGAACTGTTTTGGTAGGAGGGCAAAGCATGCACTGCTGTAAAGATTATTTTCCTTTTCCACACACAACTTCTGCCATGTACCTACTGACAAAACAAGAGCACCACAGCACACATGAGAGTGAGAACAACCAAAAGAAATGTTGACCTACGAGGAGGATCCAAAGCCACACTCCAGTGATTGACCTAACTTCACGTTGGTCACCTGTTGTTGCTGTGATGAGGAGGTTGACAGAGCATTGTTCTCATCAGTTTATCATTAAGTTAAAGTGGACATTTATGCAACATTTGTAGAAAATCTTTCGATGCATTTTTAACAAGAAAGCACTCGGAGAGCACAAACCTCCGCCAAGGTAGCTCCCATATTGCTGTTACATCTATAAGCAATGGTTCCATGATAAAGTTACCATCATAATATGATTCCTTGACCCTGAAAACAAACACTTAGCACTCAGAATCATGTTGATATCATTATTACTTAGACAGTTATTAAGCAAAACCTGTCTTTCACCAATGGCAGTTATCTGGATCTCTGCCAAAATCTAATCATTTTTTATGTTGGGCTATTACCAACATCTCCTTAAAATTTCAGCAAAATACATCCAGTAGTTTTTGCATAATCTTGCTATAAACATAAAAAGACAGCAAACTGAGATTTTGCAATTAACGGGATATGGCAACATATTTTTTTTGTTTGTTTTTGTGTCTTGCCTCACTCCTAAGTACATGACCAGCAGATAGATACCATTCTTTTGACTGTGCGTGCAGTAACAAGGAAGAGACGGGAAACGATTGCCCACCACTAATTAGCTTCACCCAAATGCTTGGAGTCAATGGGTAGCATTAGCCTGACTCTACCTACAGTCATCAGATAAACTCTTCAGCAACTCTAGACGGTCCTGTGTGCTTAAAATGTATGTATTTCTTTCAAAATACATACTTAGTCTAAAAATAGACAACATAAAACAGTAAAAAAAAAATAAAAGACTCACAACAAAAGGACCATTTAGAGTTGCTGATGAGTTTATCTGATGATTGTAGGCAGAGGCAGGCTAACGCTACCCACTGACTCCCATTGTTTGAGCTAAGCTAATTCATGGTGGGCCAGCTCTGCTCTTTTCTTCATTGTTATAGCATGCACAGTTGAAAGAATGGTGTCTATCTGCTTTTCATGGGAGTGAGGCATGACACAAAAACAAAAATGAAAAGTTGGCATAACCCTTTAAAAGAACCTACATGTGTTTGTATCAACAGACAGATGGATGATGAATAAATGGATGGATGCATGCATTTGTGTTGGTACATATGTTAGCATGTATCTATAAATCAAATAAATGTATGAATGACAGCATGTCTGCACGGATGAGTTAATTAATACATGATTCTGTGTATGAATGCAAGTTTGAAAATTTAGACAGTATATCTGAATGTCTGGATGAATAAATTCAGGAATGTGTGTTTCTGTGTATAAATGTAAGAGGCCATATGGTGTTTTTTTCTATTTATATCATTTTTTAATAGAAGAAAATTATTCAATACAAAAATTAATGAAAAGAAGCAGAAATAAGAATAAGTTATTTGATCTGCCCCTTTTTTACAAGACACTAATGAACAATATTCATTATAAAACACAAAACAAACCGTCTTTCAGGAGATTTAGGTACGCTGAGTCTGTTTGAATGGCACTTTTCAGCAACTAGGCAATTCAAAGTGTTTTACTCATTACCTTCGAACAAAATGAAAAAGAAATAACCCATCAGAATAAAACATTTAACCATTTATCAAAGAACCAATAAAACCAATAGATAAAACAGAGGAATTTAAATACAAATAGGGAAGAAATTATGAGCAAAATGTGGAAGAATTAACTTTTTGATTAAAATTCAAAACTTTGAGTAAAATGATATTGACAGTTTCATACAGTGTTGTGATTAAAAAAGTAACTCAAATATGTTTCAAAAAGACATTGAGATCTTCTCTTTTTCTTTACAGTCACTTGGGAAATATACACTCCACCACCAAAACAAACTGAAGGTGAGCCTTTCAACCCTAACTGAAGATTCCTCCTAACACACTGTAGTACTTTAACTCTGTCAGCCTGCAACACAATTAAAACAAATCAGTGACAGAGTTTGAGAAAGGCTGCATTTACTTAGTGAAAAGAAAATGTGTGCCATGGCTCTCTCTGCTCCTCACTTAAATAAAGTAAGAACTGTTTTGGTAGGAGGGCAAAGCATGCACTGCTGTAAAGATTATTTTCCTTTTCCACACACAACTTCTGCCATGTACCTATTGACAAAACAAGAGCACCACAGCACACATGAGAGTGAGAACAACCAAAAGAAATGTTGACCTACGAGGAGGATCTAAAGCCACACTCCAGAGATTGATCTAACTTGGTGTTGGTCACCTGTTGATGCTGTGATGAGGAGGTTCACAAAGCATTGTTCTCATCAGTTTATTGTTAAGTAAAAGAGGACATTTATGCAAAATTTGTAGAAAATCTTAAGATGCATCTTGATCTCAAGTTTGGGATAAATATTATTCCTGATGATCTTTTAACTATGACTTTTAGAAAAAATCAGTCCATATTTCAGTTAGAGAAGTCAATTCTGCAAAGCTTGACAGGAAATGCTAGGAGGCTTCCAAATCTGCTCAGGTCAAAGAAAAACCTGCAGTGGTCACTGAAATAACTTGAAACTGACAGAAGTAATAATAAATAAAAATTTACTGAAAATTAACCAATGAAAATCAGATATTGCTTTTGAATTGTAGTTCAACAAAATCATTTCAACAAATAAAATAATGTAACTGGCCTGGACAAAAACAATGGCCCTAGAAAAGATTGAAAATGATTTGACCATAGGGACATGTTAAACTAAGGTGTGTCCTGTAATTAGCATCACAGATGTCTTCAAGCTTGTAATCAGTTAGTCTACCTATTTAAAGACTGAAAAGTAGTCACTGTGCTGTTTGGTATCTTGGTGCGTGCCACACTGAACATGGACCACAGAAAGCTAAGGAGAGAGTTGTCTCAGGAGATTAGAAAGAAAATTATAGACAAGCATGTTAAAGGTAAAGGCTATAAGACCATCTCCAAGCAGCTTGATGTTCCTGTGACTACAGCTGCACGTTATTCAGAAGTTTAAGGTCCACAGGACTGTAGCCAACCTCCCTGGACGTGGCTGCAAGAGGAAAATTAATGACAATTTGAAGAGACGGATAATACGAATGGTAACCAAAGAGCCCAGAACAACTTCCAAAGAGATTAGAGGTGAACCCCAAGGTCAAGGTACATCAGTATCAGATTGCACCATCCGTCGCTGCTTGAACCAAAGTGGACTTAATGGAGGACATCACTGTTGAAAGCAAATCATAAAAAAGTGAGACTGGAATTTGCCAAAATGCATATTGACAAGCCACAAAGCTTCTGGGAGAATGTCCTTTGGACAGATGAGACAAAACTGGAGCTTTTTGGTAAGTCACATCAGCTCTATGTTCACAGAGACAAAAATGAAGCATACAAAGAAAAGAGCACTGTACCTACTGTGAAACATGGAGGAGGCTCAGTTATGTTCTGGGGCTGCTTTGCTGCATCTGGCACAGGGTGTCTTGAATCTGTGCAGGGTACAATGAAATCTCAAGACTATCAAGGCATTCAGGAGCCAAATGTGCTGCCCAGTGTCAGAAAGCTTGGTCTCAGTCACAGGTCATGGGTCCTCCAACAGGATAATGACCCAAAACACACAGCTAAAAACACCCAAGAATGGCTCAGAACAAAACACTGGACTATTCTGAAGTGTCCTTCAATGAGCCCTGATCTAAATCCTATTGAACATTTGTGGAAGGAGCTGAAACATGCAGTCTGGAGGAGACACCCTTCAAACCTGAGACAGCTGGAGCAGTTTGCTCATGAGGAGTGGGCCAAAATACCTGTGGACAGGTGCAGAAGTCTCATTGAGAGTTACAGAAATCACCTGATTGCAGTGATGGCCTCAAAAGGTTGTGCAACAAAACATGAAGTTAAGGGTATCATCATTTTTGTCCCGGCCAGTTTCATTATTTTGTTTTTTAAAAAGATTCTGTTGAACCACAATTCAAAAGTAATGTCTGATTTTCATTAGTTAACTTTCAGTAATTTTTTTTATTTATTATGGCTTTTGTCAGTTTCAAGTTATTTCAGTGACCATTGTGGGTTTTTCTTTCTTTAACGGAAGGGTACCAACAATTTTGTCCATGTGTATGTGCAGATATATGTATGGATTAATAGACTGATGGATGTATGGACAGGTGGATGGATGAACAGACAGAAAAATAAACCAACTGAAAACACAATCCAGTCTCATCTGTTGTCAGCAAGAAGGTGGAGCAGACATGTTTTCAGTCATCACCAGAAATATCTGATTCATTCATTCTTTTCAATTCACCCCCATGAAGAAACAAAACACACCCAGATGAAAAACAGCTACCAGGAGTAGTTTAAAATTAAACTATTAATAGTTTAATTTTAAATATTAAAATTAGACTATTAATATTAAACAAGGGCTTCCAGCCTCCCTCCCCCACCCCAATCTCCATATCCTCCTGTTACTCAAGGTGGTCATAGAGGAGCAGAAGATTTTGCTGGTAACACCAAAACAAGCTCAGTAGCTTCTGCCATTGTTTCTGTTGCTGTCAAGGTTCGTGCTTGCAGTTTAAGGGAGAGGTGCGGCTATGGTCATTGTTTCTGAAGCTATCCTTATTCGTTGTCCACATGGAAACACAAGGCCGGTGTTTTCAGAGTCATCCACTCTGAGACCTGTTTTTAAAAGTGTGTGTGTTTTGGGCACCTGAGCTGCCGTATCCATGTGGATGAATGCCTATACGATCAAAGGCTTGTGCGGATATGCCTGAATTTGTGTGGACGGCCCCTTAAATGACTTTTTACTGACTAAATTTTGAAGAACTTGTTTACATTTTGTGACACTTTTGAATGGACACAGAACAGACAGCGCTGATTCAAAAGTTGTTTTTGACCTTGAACGCTTCAGTATTTTCTGTTTGACACTTTATTTTTCCTCTTTCCAGAACCTGGATTTGGAGCAGACTTACAACCACCTCCATGCTTTGGAAGCAATGGTAATGTGAAGCAGCTTGTAGGACAATCTGTCAAATTATTATGCTTTACTGATTTCATGATCAAATCCTCCACAGTATTTGCTGCAGAGATTTTCCTGATCAGAAAGACATATTTATGATTACTGAGAGCAGTCTCTCTAAGTTTTAAAATAAATTACAAAAGAAAACACATGATTATCAAATATTAATATGATAAATATAAAAGCAATACAAAGAAATCACCTGTAATCTCACACTGCTCACCTTCATTTAAAAATGTACATCCTATTAAAGATGGAGTGTAATAAATGATGTTCCTTGTATAATATATATGAACACAGCAATCAATCTCTGTTTCAGCACAAGCAACCCAGCAAGATCACCTGAAATCATTATTTGATACAATATAAAACTTAAATCTCAAAGTAATAATCAGACTCATCAGGTAATTGTGGGGCAAAAAAACAAAACAAAAAGTACCTGACTCAACAGTCGATGATTAGTCAACAATAGAAATAGTTGTTAGTTGCGTCCCCAGTGTGAACGTGAAAAGATCCAAAGGAGATATGCAAATCTTTGGGTTTTTTCAGCTGAATCTGAACAAAGCAACTGAGCTGCAGGTGTGAAAACCACCTAATCTGAAATCACTCTTCAGTTTTAAATCAATAAACTTTTCAGTCTATTAAAGCTCACTGAGTATGATTTAAAGGTTCTTCTTCTTCACAGACAGATTTTATTCACTGCAGCCTGAGGCTACACTGAAGGTAAACGTACACACAGGAGCTCAGACCTGATGTGGGATTTGAGACTGTCCCACACTCCTGTTCAAATCAGGTTCAGCTTGACAAAATGCAAATCTGTGCATGGACATGACCACACAGCCACTTTTTGGTCATATACATGTTTGATAAATGAGGACCAGTGCTTTCGGTCTCATCTGTTGTCAGCATGGAGGCATTAAAACATCAGGCTATTCCATTAATGATTGGTTCTAACTAGGCTGGGCAGATGTGTTTCAAGCATCACCGATACCACCTGGTTTATGTTTTTGATTTCCTTTTTCAGCTGGCCTCCCTAACACCCCCATCCTCTTCCCACACCAATAACTTACAAAGCACGTAGGTAAAACAGGACCTGAGCTGAGATAGCGCTCTTTTTAACATTGTACCAAAGGCTTTTCAGTGTGAACAACCACCTGAATCAAGACTTTTAAAATTCTTATGTGTTTTTCAAAAGCTTGATGCTTGATTTGCATAAATGTACTTCTTCTTTCCAGGTTCATATGACGGTTCCTCTTTGCCCTGTCATAACACAAGTGATGGTGGGGGAAATGGCCCCTTTGACAACAGAACAGGAAATCCTAATGTTACAGATATAAAGCCATTAAAAAGAGACTTTGCAGTCTCCGAGGTGGCCAGACTGTTCCTAACCAGCTCCATGTCCACCATCATCATCCCGTCCTTCTACACGGCTGTCTGCCTCCTCAGTGTGCCCGCCAACATCTGTGCACTTCTGGTCTTTCTTAGAAGAATCAAGCCCATAAATCCAGCTGTGATCTACATGCTGAACCTGGCCTCTGCTGACCTGCTCTTTGCCATGGTGCTGCCCTTCAAGATCTTCTACCACTTTAAAGGAAATAACTGGATATTTGGTGAAGCCATGTGCCGTCTGGTTGCTGCAGCCTTTTACTGGAACATGTACTGCTCCATTCTGCTCATCACCCTCATCAGTGTGGACCGGTTTCTCTCTGTGGTCTATCCAATGGACTCCCTGTCTTGGAGAAGGCCCCAGAAAAGCATTCATAGGCTGTGCAGTCATGTGGGTTCTGTCCTTTGCTGGCTCCATGCACATCTTCTTCACTGAACAGACTGTCAGAGTCACTGAGTTGAACATCACCACCTGCCATGACATCCAACCCTCAGAGCCTTTCCTCTATAAGATATACTACATCACCTTCTGTGTTTTCCTCTTCTTCCTGCCTCTGATCATCGCTGTGGTGTCCTACACTCAGGTGATCATAACCCTGAACAAGGACCAACCAGGAGTTCCAGATGCCTCTGGTAGAAAAAGAAGAGCAGCCATGTTGACTACAACAGTTCTGGTGATGTTTGTTTTGTTTTTCACGCCCACAAACATCATCCTGATCATTCATCTGGTGATGTATACAGAAAAACAGGTTCCAGTGAACCAGCTGATCCCAGACTGGCTCTATGTGGTCTATTTAGTCTTTTTGTGTTTGGGGAGTCTGAACTGCGTCCTTGATCCTCTGGTCTACTACTTTGGATCTATGCAGTTCCAGAAAGAGGTGTGCAGTATGCTCGGGTATAAGAAAACCAAACAGGGCACCAGCAGCAACCAGACATCACCTGGACAGAGCAATCCAATCAATTCCACTAATCAAACAAATACAAAATCTGACTGTGAAGGAAACTCCAAATAAGCACTCCCAGCAACAATGACTCTACTCAAGTAAACCTTTGCAGCTGGTGAAGGAAACAGCTGGTCTAAGGCTCTGTTCATGTGACTTTCAGCTAAATAGATCAACTTTCTGTGGCATTTTGGCTGTTGATGCTCATGACAAGGTCTTTTGAGTGCCTTAAAACAGTACCTGAAATTACACCTTTTATTGTCATCATGCACCAGCCCTCAATTTTGCTGGCTATGGGCCTGATCTACTAAGATCCCACATAACAAGCGCTAAATTGCGTGTGTGTGCAAACCAAAAAATTGCATGTGTGACATGAACTAAACCAGAAAATAGGACCCAAATGCAGGACACAAGGCGTGACAAGTTTCCAAATCTTGGTTTTAATGGCAGTTTCAAAGGTCGGTACACAGAAAGGCAGTCAATCAAGCAGAGGTATCAAAAAACGCTGAGGCTACGACAAGGTCAAAAGGATGGAACAGTATCAAAACAGACGAGAGCTAGACTATGAAGAAAGGCTGGAACGTGACACAAGGGTACTAACCGACTGGCAACAAGACAGGGAAAAACACGGGGTTTAAATACATGAGGTAATGCGGGTAGATGGGAAACAGCCGGGGAAGCACAATCAGGGATCAGGTGTGACAAAGCCAGACAGGAAGCAAAACCTACGGAGACAAGGAAAGACAGGTGAATATTCAAAGTAAAACAGGAAGCACAAGACAAGACACAAAACACAAACACAATACAGGTAACTTAACTAAACACAGAAAACAGGATCATGACAATGTGCCTTTCGTGGGTGTGTTGCAGGTGATCTACTATGGTTTCATGCACAATTGATAACAGGCGCAAAATTGATGCTGACCACCCTATGTTAAGGAGAATTTTGCATGTGCTACCGGCTGTCACCATGGAGAGTTTGGGAGAGCAGAGTGGCCGTACATGAAAAATAAAGATAACAAAATATTTATTTTTCCAGCAACTCATTAATTGTACTTCTTTTATTTAAGGCTGTATGTTTGACTTCTGAAGTTTCTTGCCAAAAAAAAAACCTCTCAGATATTGAATTTTGGTGTGCCTATAAACCCACCTGTTTCATCCCTGCTCAAACAGGCTGTTGTAGGACATGTCCACATGCACAACCTTTATGTGCATTTTGGCCTCCTGTACACACAAAAATATCAATAAAGTTCACTAAAATTTAAATTTTGTAAAACTCCTACCAGGGTGAAGATTGAAAAAGACTCATTTAGGCTCATCAAGGCACCTTTTTAGCCACAAAACTTTACACTGTGCCCTGGTTTTGTCTCACACTCTGGAACTTTATCAGTCTAGCTAACATGAGCTTTGTGCTGAGATGGACTCTGTGAATGACTGAGGCTTTGGGGGGCGCTGCTTTAATACCCAATCATGACACTCATCTGTTTCCAATTAACCTGTTCGCCTGTGCTTTTTTTAAAACACGTTTGTAGGCATCAAATTTAAAATGAGTGATTATTTGCATAAACAATGAAGTTTATAAACATTTAATATCTTGTCTTTGTAGTGTATTGGTTGAATGTAGGTCGAAGATGATTTGCATATCATCGTATTCTGTTTTTATTATGAAAAAACAACCCACCTTCAATTTAATTGGAATTAGGGTTTTTAATCCGATAAATGCTCTTCATCTTTTTGCTCATTCCATATTTTTTATCACATAAGGTCCATGTTTCCCTTCAAAGGATTTTTTCATGAGTGTGGATGAGATACACACAACCCGGCTCTGTGGGTTGTGTGAGAGTCTTTCCCTGGAATACAGAAATCAAGGATGATCACCGCACTGTAGATGTCATCAGTGATGAAACATCTCACTTTGTCCACGCGGTGTCGCCAGAATTCACTTGGAATGAAAAACCTGGAGCATGAAAACAAAATCCTGATCCTGCTTTGCTCTAACAGTCAGCTGTATCATTACCTCTGCCAAGGAGGTCATGTTTTTGCCGGCATTTGTTTGTTTGTTTGTTTGTTTGTTTGTTTGTCTAGTTGTTTGTTAGGAAGATTATACAAAAACCACTGAACGTATGTTGCTGATATTTTCAGAAGATGTTGGTAATGGCCCAACATAGAAATGATTAGATTTTGGTGGTGATTCATATATTTGTGTGGATCCAAAAAATTCCCAAAATTTCAAAAAAAATTCCAAGTTAACATTGGGCAGAATTTTAAAATATCACATCTCTGCCATTTTCGGTGGAATAATATGAGTTTATCAAGGTAAATATCATCTGGGTCTGATCCAGACAGACGTCACAAAAAATTCACATTGGACTTCAAAATGGGAAATAACATTGACGACATTCAATAATTCTTATAAAATCTAAATGTTAAATGATGTTCCCAAACCTTGTTGTGTTCATATAGGATAACAGCCTCCTTTTAAGTGATGAGTTTGGTCCAGATCCTGGCACTGTTCTGGACCTGGTGATCCAGAATTTTATCTTTTACAGGGGTTGTGGAAAAGCCACTGCCAGAACTGAGCTGCTTGGTGGAGGTCGGTGCTCTCTGAATGCTTTTAGAAGTTTGTTTGTTTGTTTGTTTGCAAGATTATACAAAAACTAATGAAGGGATTTTGCTGAAATTTCCAGATCATTGGTTGACGATCATTGTTGCTCAATAACTGTCTAACTAATACTGATATCAACTTGATTCTGAGTGCTAGGTGTGGGTTTTTCAGGGTCAGTGAATCATATTATGATGGTAACTTTATCATGGAACTATTGCTTATAGATGTAACAGTGATATGTGCTTTCTCGTTTATAATTAATCTATGCTGAGTAAAAATTTAAGAGGTTGTTTTAGCACAAAATTTTTCACTTCGCCTTGAACTGACCCTCATTTTGTTTATTCACATAATAAAAATGAGTGATAAATGAGTTTTTTACTGTTTTATTCAGTTGTCCTTACTGTAGAATACTTGTTGCATTGCTCCTTAAGATCTTTTTGTTTTGCTTTGCTGAGCAAACATTGAATCAATTATTATTTAAAAAAAAACATTAACATGATGAGTATCAGCCAAACTGACAAACAGGTGATTGTTATCAGCCAAAAAAAGCCTGATCGGGGCATCCTGACTTTGTTTGGCCATATTACTGTCAGAAGGCAGACTCTGTGGCACAAAAGACTCAACTGCAGATGAGAAAAACCATAAAACGAGAGGTAAGGTTTATTACCAGACCAGAGTTCAGTACACATGAAGTCAATCAATCCAGGCAGAAGTTTTCCAATAAGTCAACAGGCAACAGGCAGAGTCAAGACTAAACAGGTCAACAACAAAAACCAGAGCAATGAAGAAAACGCTGGAAAGAGACATGAAGTACTGCAATCTGGGGACAAGACTGAGGAAGACATGAGGTTAAACACAAGAGGTAATGAGGGGTGATGAGACACAGCTGGGGAAGGCACAATCAGGGATCAGGTGTGAGAGGACGAAACAGGAAGCAAAACCTACAGAGACAGACAAAGACAGGTGAATTTTCAAAATAAAACAGGAAGTACGAGACCAAACATTAAAATTGGGAACACAATGGGGAACTTAACTAAGACAGGAGTGGGAAGATGACAATTATGAACAGTTGTGACTGAGAATGAAGGGGAAGAAAAGAGTCCTTCACTAAACTGCTGAGTGAAAATTCACTTCATGCTCTGTGTGTGTTTGAGCAAAACTGAGAGCACTTTGTTTATTCAAGCCCATTTAATTTTCCAATTATTTTATTTTTCTGCATGTGCGTAGGGATCCTGGGCAGAGACATCATGTTATGCAATCATTTGTATCGCAAGCTGATCTTCTGATCCTTGACCTTGCCGAGTTCTGACTCCCTGGTGACTGCATACTCATGTCAGTCAGCCACAAAGGCAGACATTCAACTCAGACAGAACCATCCTTGAGAAAAGCCACAGGTAGCAAAAGACATCTCTAAATATGGGCATGTATTATTCTATCACTCATGCAGATGTATAAACCTGACCTTTAAAATATTTACACCCTGAACCGGTTGCCAGACAATTGCAGGGCCACATACAGAGACAGACAGTCATTCATGCTCACACTCATACCTAAGAGTAACTTGAGTCACCAGTTAACCTAATGAGCATGTTTTTGTTCTGTGGGAGGAAGCTGGAGTGCTCAGAGAGAACCCACACATGAAGGGGGAGAACATACAAACTCCACAAGAAAAATAACTCTCATGTCCTCCCTTTCTTTCCCCATCATGTCTTTCACTATCAAATAGATTTTTCTTTTTAACAAACTTCCTTTTTTTTAAGCCTCATCTGCTCTGGTTTGATCTTAATCTTCACCAAGAAGCCATGGGAACTGTGTTTGTTTGTGAAAAGAAGACTTTGTTTTCTCAGAGGACAGTAGAGTCAATTAGGGTTTGAAACAGCCAGTTAGTAAAGAGAACACAAAGAATCTAACTCAGAGGCAAACCATAATTAAAGCATGGCAGCCTGAAGTTGGCACAGGATGCAAAAACGATCAACAGTTCAAGGGAATGTTCTACAGAGCTCACTTAAGGAAATCAAACATTCAACACTCCCATGGGTCTCTTCAAATTTATTCAGATCCTTAAGTGATCTGACAGATTATGGGTCTTTGAGTTGCTTCGCAAGGGGGGCAAGATGACTCACTTGAAAGGAAAAGTGCATTGCACGAAACATGGGATGATGTAATTTAACAATTATTCAACAATTAAATCGGCCATTGACCATTTAGATCATTGAATTTTGTTGACTACTTAGACTGTCGTTGTTGCATCTCTATTGTTGATATTGTCAACAAGTCTTCCCCACACTGGACATGTGAGCCAATGGGACTAAAACTAACAAGAAAACTATAGTAGGACATCACACTCTGCTGGGTCTTTTTGAAAGAGCAGGGGAAGGAGATGTTTTTGGCAAAGGTTATGGAGAAGAATGGATGCTGTGGACTATCTGTGGTGTTTATAGAGGTGCTCTGTCATCTAAAAAGTTAAGAGTTGACTTAAAGTATAACTCTTCTCTATTGGCTGCTCTAACTTTGCTTTAGTATCACCTATAACTAAATTCCAATGACTCCCTCTCCATTGTTTAACAGTCCTGATGTCCTGGTTTGACATATTACTTCTCATCTCTTGCCCCAGTCTTTATCGGTGCTTCCACAGCAGTCGTCTGATTGGCTGTTCCTGCAGTATATCATCAGACTGCAGGAATCTGCCTCAGATGTGCTGCAGCCAGGCTGAAGCTGATTGGCTGCCCAGACTTGACGGGGGCAGACACAGAACAGATTTAAAGTCAGTGAGTAAAGATCAGACACAGAACCGACCTGGGACATGCTTAAAGACCACTGGACCAAACAGATCAGACACACACTTTATTTCTTTCTTCATTTGAGGACTTCTGATTTCTTCAACAACATGATTCCAGCTTGTCCAAACAACCTGCTGCTGATGGCTCTGGTGTTCTGGTGTGCTGCTTTTGGAGCAAATATAGATGGTAAGAGGGACTCAAGCCTCTTCTATTTATTAAAATCAGTACGCATGTTGTTCTGTTGGTTTTACCTCCATGATAAAAACCTATACAACCATATAGACATGAGGACCATCTTGAAAACAAGATGCCAAGATGAAACAAACATGATGAGGACAGATTTATGGTCTGGGGGTCCACGAGTTTGTCGCTATCATAAATTCTTATTTTTAGTCCCTTTTTCTCCACCTTGATTGATACATCTCTGGATGGATATAAATGTGTATATGTGTGTATATCTATACACTATACTACCGAAATTATTTGCTTGCCTGCCTTCACACACATATGAACTTGAGTGACATCCAATTCTTAATCCAGAGGGTTTAATGTCATGTTGGCCCCTTTGCAGCTGTAACACCTTCAGCTCTTCTGTGAAGGTTTTCCACAGGTTTAGGAGTGTTTGTGGGAATTTTTGACCATCCTTCCAGAAGAGCATTTGTGAGGTCAGACACTGATGTTGGACAAGAAGGACATACAGTTAGTGAGCAACTGTGTAAGACAGTAAATGTGATCTCCTTTAATATTTAATTAATTACCCATCTCTACTCTGAATTTTTCTCGTTGAACTCTGACCCGCTGAGTGACACTTGTAGAGTCAATCATCCCGCCTGTACCCCGTTATTGGACAGATACAAACAGATGCTCTCACCAAACATGGTATCTTTACTTCAGACAACTTTTCTCATTAATATACCATAAATAAATACAGCAGTGTTTACACTTTGCAGTGTTAATGACTTTACACTTAAGTTAGAAATATACTCTGGAGGAGTTCATTCCTAACTCTACATAGAAGTGTTGATCAAGTCAAACTGGAAAGTGATACAAGGTTTAAAATTGTGACTCCTCAAAAAGTCAACAATTACACTTGATGAGAGTTAAACTATCAACTCTGCAAAAAGAGTGAAAACAACCCTCTGTGGTGTGGAGACAAACAGGCGTGTAAGAAGTGTTAATATGAACTCTGATAGTGTTCATTTGTCCATGCAGATGTTGCTATGTAAATGTGTTCATGTGAAAAGTGCTGGAAGCTTGAGTCTTAGCTCTGAAACTGAGGCACAAAACTGACTTTAATGATAATTCCTTACTTTAATTTGTTAATTTTCATATTTGAAATAGTGAACATTTATTTCTTGTTTGTCCAGCTGATGGTAAATCCTTATCCAGGGATTTTAATCTCTGCTTTGACATGTTTGACAATTTTTGGTTCTTTTTCCAGACGCAGAAATAGAGAAGGACTCGGACAATAATGACACATCATCCTCTGACCCAGGCAAGAAATGTTAATCGTAGAATGATTAGTTATTTTTTATTGTTTCTGGTGTTTTTTTGTGGTCGTAGAGGAGCAGAAAATTTTGCTGTTAACAAGCTCAGCAGCACAAATGAGACACTGTTCTGCCATTGTTTCTGTTGCTGTCAGGGTTCGTGCTTATGGTTTAAGGGAGAGGTGGGGCTATGGTCATTGTTTCTGAAGCTATCTTTATTTGTTGTCCACACGGAAACACAAGGCCAGTGTTTTCAGAGTCATCCACTCTGGGACCTGTTTTTAAAAGTGTGTTTTTAGGCACCTGAGACGTCGTATCCATGTGGACAAATGCCTATACACTCTAGAACTTGAGTGGATATGTCTGAATTTGTCTCTCTGTGGATGTCCCCTTAATTTCATTTTTATCAACTAACTTTTTAAGAACTTGTTTACATTTTCAGACACTTTCAAATGGACACAAAACAGACAGCGCTGATTCCAATGTTGTTTTTAACCTTAACAACTTCAGTATTTTCTGTTTGACACTTTTTTCTTTCTCTTTACTGCACAAGGATTTTATCCGGGCTTTCAAAAACCTCCATGCTCTGGAAGCTATGGTAATGTGAAGCGGATTGTAGCATTATTTATTATACTTTGCTGTTTTTATGATCAAATCCTCCACAATAATTGCTGCAAAGATTTTACTGATCAGAAAGACATACCTATGATTGCTGAGAGCAGTCTCTCTAATTTTCAAAATAAATTATAAAGGAAGCACACGATTATCAAATGTTAAATATGATAAATATAAAGACAATACAAAGAAATCATCTGTAATCTCACACTTCTCACCTTCATTTAAAAATGTACATCCTGTTAAAGATGGAGTGTAATAAATGATGTTCCTTGTATAATATATATGAACACAGCAATCAATCTCTGTTTCAGCACAAGCAACCCAGCGAGATCACCTGAAATCATTATTTGATACAATATAAAACTGAAATCTCAAAGTAATAATAAGACTCATCAGGTAATTGTGGGGCAAAAAAACCAAAAAGTACCTGACATGTCAACTAATCGACTCAACAGTCAATGATTAGTCAACAATAGAAATAGTTGTTAGTTGCGTCCCTAGTGTGAACGTGAAACGATCCAAAGGAAATATGCAAACTTTTGGTTTTTTTTTCAACTGAATTGGAACAAAGCAACTGAGCAGCAGGTGTGAAAACCACTTAAATCTAAAATCCCTCTTCAGTTTTAAATCAATGTACCTTTTGGTCTATAATAGCTTAGTGAGTATGATTGAAAGATTCTTCTTCTTCACAGACAGATTTTATTCACTGCAGCCTGACCCCCAAATTCCACATAACGCGAAAGCGCTGCGCCGCGCTCTTGAATCGTATTGCGGAGCACTTAGAACCCCCTCTAGTCTATCAGACAAATTCCACTGCCCGCGCCAGCACTGCGTTGCTGAAGCGCCGGCGTGCACCACGCCACTGGAGATTCGCTTCAGGTCTATTTTCTGCGCGGCCGCTTCAAAACCTCTTAAATTCACTGTCGTTGAGAAAGCATCAGACAGGAAGTCAGCGTGTGGAGTATCCGGAACTTTCTAAATAAAACACAATGCACGGACTCTCCAACTTAAATTTCCTTAATAGTTTGTCATTATGTCACAACCCGACACCATGGATGAAGAAAAGTGAATCGTAGAGGTACAGAAATATATAACAATGTACATATGACACCAAACATCCTATCTACAAGGACATAGGCTGATAGAATTGAAATAAATCATGAAGCTGTAAGGTTGGGACCAGCAAAGGGACCTTACAGAAGCGAAGTGAGGTGTTGTTTATTTCTTTTCTCAGTCTTTAACATGTTTTATTGACGTGTGACATCGCTATTGTGATTCTCTGAGGATCAGCCCCCCTCCCTACAGGGCTGCTTGCCGCTGCGCTGCGCGGCACAGCGCGGCGCTTTCGCATTATGTGGAATCTGGGGGTGAGACTACACTGAAGGTAAACTTGCACACAGGAGCTCAGACCTGACTCTTGTTCAAATCAGGTTCAGCTTGATTAATGCTAATCTGTGCATGGACATGACCACACAGCCACTTTTAGTTATTATTTACATGTTTGATAAAAGAAGACCAGTGCCTTCAGTCTCATCTGTTGTCAGCATGGAGACATAAAAAACATCAGGCTATTCTGTTAATGATTGGCTTTAACTTGGCTATTTAGGAATAGATGTGTTTCAAGCATCTCCGATTCCACTTGGTTTATGTTTTTAATTTCCCTTTTCACCTGGTTTCCCTAACCCCCCCCCCCCCCACACACACACACACACACACACACACACCTTCCTGGACCAGTACTGAAGGTTTTTCAGTGTAAACACCCACCTGAATCAAGATTTTTAAAATAACTTTGTCTTGTTCTAAAGCCTGATGCTTGATTGACACAAACGTATTTTTTCTTTCCAGGTTGCATTGGAAATGGCATCTCTGACAACATAACAGACTCAGAGGTGGCCCTGCTGTTCCTAAACGGCTCCATGTCCACCATCATCATCCCGTCCTTCTACACGGCTGTCTGCCTCCTCAGTGTGCCCGCCAACATCTGTGCACTTCTGGTCTTTCTTGGAAGAATAAAGCCCATAAATCCAGCTGTGATCTACATGCTGAACCTGGCCTCTGCTGACCTGCTCTTTGCCATGGTGCTGCCCTTCAAGATCTTCTACCATTTTAAAGGAAATGACTGGATATTTGGTGAAGCCATGTGCCGTCTGGTCACCACAGCCTTTGAATGGAACATGTACTGCTCCGTTCTGCTCATCACCCTCATCAGTGTGGACCGGCTTCTCTCTGTGGTCTATCCAATGGACTCCCTGTCTTGGAGAAGCCCCAGAAAAGCATTCATAAGCTGAACACTCATGTGGTTTCTGTCCTTTGCTGGCTCTGTGCACAACCTCTTCACTGAACAGACTTTTAAAGTCATTAAGTTGAACATCTCCACCTGCCATGACATCCAACCCTCACAGCCTTTCCAGTGCTACAAGATATACTTTATCACTTTCTGCCTTTTCCTCTTCTTCCTGCCTCTGATCATCACTGTGGTGTCCTACACTCGGGTGATCATAACCCTGAACAAGGACCAACCAGGAGTTCCAGATGCCTCTGGTAGAAAAAGGAGAGCAGCCATGTTGACTACAACAGTCCTGGTGATGTTTGTTTTGTGTTTCATGCCCACAAACATCATCCAGATCATTCATCTGGTGATGTATACAGAAAAACAGGTTCCAGTGAACCAGCTGATCCCAGACTGGCTCTATGTGGTCTATTTAGTCTTTCTGTGTTTGGGGAGTCTGAACTGCGTCCTTAATCCTCTGGTCTACTACTTTGGATCTGTGCAGTTCCAGAAAGAGGTGTGCAGTATGCTGAGGTATAAGAAGGCCAAACAGGGTACAAGCAGAGGCCAGACATAATCTGGACCAAGCAATACAACCAATTACATCAAGCTAATCAAATAACGCAAAGAAATCTCCAAAATAATCACTGAGAAGAAACAATGACACTACTCAAGTAAACCTTTGCAGCCAGTGCAAGAACCAACTGGTCTAAGGCTCTGTTCATGTGACTTTCAGCGAAAAAGATCAACCTTCTGTGGCATTTTGGCTGTTCATGCTCATGACAAGATCCGCTATGATTGCATGCACAATTGATAACAGGCGCAAAAGTGATGCAGACCACACTGTTGAAAAGAGGATTTTGCATGTGCTACTGGCTGTCACCATGGAGAGTTTGGGAGAGCAGAGTGGCCGTAAATGAAAAATGAAGTTTGAAGCCATGGAGTTGGAGGCAAATAAAAACACTGGTGAACTCCAGCAGAGACATCTCAGCGTTGCCAGAAGAAACATGATTTGGGAGACCATCTGTGAAAAGCACACAGCTCAGAACTGGCAGTGCTGAATAGACGACATTCCTTTACTCTGGACAGACGTTGCGATAACCTTTTTAGCATGTATAATTTTAACGGACAAGGTTGTCACTTTTCCCTCATGCCATATTTTTATTTGTCATTTTTAATTTTCCTTTTCTGATTCCAGTTAAACATAATCTAAATGACAGCATTTGCATAGTTTCACAACTTCATCACCAAAAACCTCTCATGTGAAGAGTAGTCTTACAGTTATTCACACACAGACTGAGCGTTTATTTTTTACGTCCTTTAACTGAAAATCTGCACAATCCATTTATCTCCACTGAGACAATAATAAGATAATTAGGCAAAAAACACTTTTTACCTATAACTGAATACATGATTTATTGTCATTGCAAGCACATGCTGTAGTGGGAGAAAAAACTGCAGCCACAGCACCCTGTGACTGACCTGAAGGATTCACAGCTCCTAAACCTGCTGTCTGTGTGTGGAGAGTGAGACGCAGTCAGCTCTGAGTGACAAACAGAGTGATTCTGGCTATGAAGGGGATCTTTTTTACAGAGGTTTTATGACCTCTTCCACGATGTATGAACAGTGCAAAACAGAGATTTTATTGTACGCGTGTGTCTGCATGAGTATGATGGCACACTGGATCCTCCCTCTTTTTCCAGTCCATCATAATGACAGACAGCCTCCAAATCTTTCCGTCCTTAATCAAAAACTTCAGTAAAGGACGGAAAATATACAGTTAATGCTGTTTTTGACAGTCCAAACATACACAAGTATGTGAACTAGGGTGTTGCAATATACTGGTATAGAAGACTACCGCCTTTATTGTAAACTGCAATAATCATATTAAGCTTAAAATAGGCACACAGTAATACCATGTGAATGCTGCCCAACAGAGAGATTTTTCTGACATAAACAGAGTGGAGTGCACAAACACATCGAGCACCACAGGGTCCACCCCCATGTTCAGCTCTGTGTGTGTCTATAACATGTTCACTTTTCTGCAAGTTTGTCCACAAATAAAAGCATCAGAAAGTAGTGTGTCTGCTCTGCTGAGAATTGTTGTCCTCTAAAGCTTTGACACAGCAACTTAGAAGTGATTTTAAACCAATGTCATACATCATCAACTTTCCAAAGGCTCCTTGATAAATCAAATGACTGACATCACATGGCTTTGTCCAACTCTTTCTACAGTCAATTCGTCTGGCATGCATCAAAGTAACAGCCATTTAGCAGTCATGCTACATACTACTTCCAAGCACAGGATACTTCAAAGAAATACTGAATACTGCATTTGTTAGTAGGACATAGCAGGTGATTTTGATCCATCTCTGTGGTTCTAGTAAGCAATTGGTTGGAAACTATCCTTTCTGAAGAAGCAATTAACAAAATTCACAAGTAGACACGGCGAGGTGTGTATTGTGTTGTAGAGAAAAAAGAATGTCAAATTCCAATTACAGACCTAATTTCAGGCAATTATCCAAAAACCCATTCAAAAATTCCATAGACTTTGAGACAAGGGGATTGGCAGAACTAAAATGCTAGCTCAATTTTGTGTTTTAGGACTCATTCCTGCACCACTCTATTCACCTTCTTCCTAAAACCAAGACCAGGGGTCTGCAGACGTGTTTTGAGAGGCATGTACAAAAAGCACAAACCTCTGCCAAGGCATTTCCAACATTGTCAAGCATGTTCTTGTAGAAAATGTGGAAAAGTGGCCTTTCTCACACTGTTAACAAATTCTGAAAGGAATTACTGGATCCACATCCAGAATGGGATTACAACAAAAATCTAACTGATTCTTCCTTGTGCCATGACTAGCATTTCCTAATAATGTCATGAAAATCTGTTGAGAAGTTACTGAGTTATTCACAAAAATGTGGAAAAGTGCCTTATGTCACAATGTTAAATTATTGTTTGAAAATTCTTTGGATCACCACCAAAATAGAATCAATTTTTCCTTGTGCCATGACCAACATTTTCTGAATATGACATAAAAATTTGTTGAACAGTTACTGAGTTATTCGTAAAAATGTGAAAAAAAGTGCAGTATTATGCTATGTTAAGAAATCCTTAAAAGACAACTCATAATTTCTTTGGATCACCACCAACATCAAACCACTTCTACCTTGTGCCATGACCAACATTCCCCAAAAATTTAATCAAATTCTGTTTATTACTTTTTGAGTTATCTTGTTCATAAACTCACAAATGTCGGCCATATCATAGCCCCCTTGGCAGAGGTAAAGATGTAATGATAACTGGGCCACACTGATGTACCTTCCTGTAGTGTTGTAGAATTATAAAAATCAAAAAAGTCTTTGTGTAGATATCTATAATCATTTAAAATCCTTAAAGATTTGGGGGTAATTGAAGTTTCCTGCTGTTGCTGTTTTTGTAACATTTTTAAAGGATATTCTGTTTTGTTTGGGTAATAATAAATGTATTTTTTGATAACTCATAAATTGTACTTCTTTTATCTAAGGCTGTATGTTTGACTTTTGAAGTTTCTCGCCAAAAATATCCTCTCAGATATTGAGTTTTGGTGTGCCTATAAACCCATCTGTTTCATCCCTGCTCAAACAGGCTGTTGTAGGACATGTCCACATACACAACCTTCTATGTGCATTTTGGTCTGCTGTACACACGAAAGTATCAATAAAAGTCACTAAAAATGTACATTTTGTAAAACTCCTACCAGGGTGAAGATTGAAAAGATCCATTTAGGCTCATGTGGGAACCTTTTTTAGCTACAAAACTTTACACCGTGCCCTGGTTTCTTCTCACACTCTGGAACTTTATCAGTCTAGCTAACATGAGCTTTGTGCTGAGATGGACTCTGTGAATGACTGAGCCTTTGGGGGGTGCTCCTTTTATACCCAATCATGACACTCATCTGTTTCCAATTAACCTGTTCACCTGTGCTTTCTTGGAAGATGTTGTAGGCATCATGTTTAAAATTAGTGAATATTTGCAAAAACAATTGAGTTTATAAACATTTAATATCTTGTCTTTGTAGTGTATTTGTTGAATATAAGTCAAAGATGATTTTCATATCATCGTATTCTGTTTTTATTATGGCACAACAACCCAACTCCAATTTAATTGGAATTAGGGTTTTTAATTTGTCAAATGTTCTGAACCTTTTTGCTCATTCCATATTTTCACCACATAAGGTCGATATTTCCCTTCAAAAGATATTTTCTTTAGCAGTTTCAGGTCATTGAATGAGATAAAAGAGAAAGTGGGTGAGAAGTTACCATTAGAGTAAATATTTAGACTCCCAGATGGTTCAGTAAAATAACATCTGAAATATCTCCTTAACTCATGAAGATTAGGATGATTTGGATTTGGATGGAGAGACATCTGACTTCCTTCCTTCTTTTTTTGGGGAAAAATATAATTTACCCAATAATCTGACAACTGTATAACTTTAATTTGTTCTGCAGTTGATGGGTAAGGCTTCCCTTTAATAGAGAAATCACCTCACCCCTAATAACTCACTGTTTTAGTTTAACTGTCTCTTACCACTTTTGTGTATCTCAGTCAGTTTAAAGGATCTAAGTGACTTCACCAGCAGTTACATTTTTATGTATAAATGCATAATACTTTAAAAACAAAATCTTTTTCATGCATTGCTCGAACAGTCAGCTGTATAATTTGTTAATTACAAATAATACAGCTGACTCGGATCTTGGCTGTGTAAAAATTTAAGAAGTTGTTTTAGGTATCACAAAAATTGTCACTTTTTCTTAAACTGACCCTGCAGCAGACTAAACATTAAAAATTATAATGTGGACAAAAACTGGAGCATACTTTCAATCAATCACTATATATATATGTATATTTATATCTATATCTCTCTCTCTCTCTCTCTCTCTCTATACATATATATATATATGTGTATATATACATATATGTGTGTGTGTGTGTGTATACATATATATATATATATATATATATACACACATATATAAAACACTACCCACATTGGGCGAGCTCCGTCGGTCCTTTCTTTGTTACTGCACGCACAGTCAAAGGAATGGTGTCCCTTAAACTCAAAGAAAACCACATTTTATTTCTAACTTGTCCAGAACAAAACAAAGATAGGTGCTGGGACCAGCCCTTGTGCAGAATGGACTCAGGCCTAAGTGCTTACATAAGCCTGCGCTCTAGTAGTTTTAGGAAGGACATTACTAGTGGGTCTTGTTCAGGGCTGACACCCCCAGGTCCTCCAGGCAACTCCTAAAAGTGCATTCACACCGAATGCAACTTGGGCGACCTGGGTGACCACACTCCATGCTAAGTCAATGTACAGCCAGGATGAGGCAGGGCCAGCCCTCACGCAATGCGAAGGATGCCATCTGGGCAAATTGGTCATGCTACTGGGTTGCTTTGGACGTGCAACCAGGTTGTGGCCTCAGTCGCCAATGTTGAAAAGTTAGAAGTTTTCAGGCAACATCGTGTGTGGCTTTGCTGCGACAGCCAATCAGCATTGTGTGGGTGTGTGACAACACCCATGACAGTTAACAACAACTGTTTTAATTCCAGATCACAGAGTAACAATCCATGTCCGTGTGGGAACAGTACTTAGTGAGTACATTAGTTCCTCCAACAGAAGGAGCAGTTCTCTGCAGTCCTGTCCTTCCTTGACCTGTTTTTCAGCCCAAGGGAGACGAAAAGGGCCATCAGCTGCAGTGTTTTACGGTTGATAAATGAGTGAAAAGGATACAGTTGAAATAATGTCACCTAATTCATACAGTTACATGATATATGATATGATACGATCACAGTGAAGCTCAAGCGGGGCTAACGTAACTGAGTGAGGCAACGGTGTTGAAATGAGCTATTTTATAGACAGGCAAATCTTGTCCAGTGAATTTTGGTCACTGAGTTCCATGTGATCACACCTTAACGCTTATGTTACACTCTTGGATGGCAGGCAGTATGAGTGGGGGAAATAATGAACAAACAGGTTGTGGATTCCCAAATTAAAGAGAACATTTATTAGGCTGACCACATCATAAATAAGACAAAAATGTAGAGGAAAAAAATGAGCAATTAGTTCAACAGATGGAAAAATGGCTCTTCTCACAGCCTTCACCTTAAATGTGAGACACATCAACCAGACTGCTGATTTCACTTAACAGATAGACTCTGTTACCTGCAGCTCCAATCACAGCCTCACAGGTGAGAGTAAAGAAACAAGAACATATTCAAATAAATAATCACATTGTCTTTACTGCTTATCCCTTTCTGTGTCATGAGGGGCTGGAGCCAATCCAGGCTGACATTGGGAAAAAGGTGGGGTACACCCTGAACCGGTCGCCAGATGATGGCAGGGTCACATAGAGAGACAGACAACCAGTCATGCTCACACTCATACCTTAGGGTAATTTGGAGTCACCAATTAACCTAATGAGCATGTTTTTTGTTCTGTGGGAGGAAGTTGGAATCCCCAGAGAGAACCCAGGCCCTGAAGGGGGAGAACATGCAAACTCCACAAGAAAAATTAGTCTCATGTCCTCCCTTTCTTTCCACTCCCTGTCTTTCACTACCACACAGATTTCACTTTTTAAAGAAGTCCCTCTTCCATTTTTTTAAGGCTTATCTGCTCTGGTTTGATCAAAATCTTTACCAAGAATCCATGGCAACTGTGTCAGCTTGTAAAAATGTAAATAACATTTTGTTTTCTCGGAGGAGAGGAGAGTCAATTAGAGTCGGAAGAGCCAGTTTGTGCAGAGAACACAAAGAATCTAACTCAGAGGCAAACGGTGATAAAAACATTGGAAGCCTGAAGCTGGCACAGAATGCAAAAGTGATCAGCAGCTCCAGGGAATGTTCTCCAGAGTTCGCTTCACCCTTGTGAGTCGCTTTAATTTACAACCCTGTGAGGTCGTCAGAGGACAAATGTGTCCTATCCCAAAACCTGCTATAAAACTAAACTAATACTTTTTTGTACTTCTTTTGCCCAAATCATCCAATTAACTTCAACCCTAATCAAAATTACTTAATGTTAAATTATTTCTTTTATTGTAACTCTTTAAATGCCAATTTTATTGCTTAATGTCACTGTTTTTATTTAAAAACACACAAAAATGAGTTGTTATCAATATATTAAATGTTGGATGGCTGGGGATTCTTTTTTAAGATCAGGCTTAAATACACATAAGATTAGTGACAAAATTGATTTTCATGCATTGTTATTTTTGCAGTGTCAGATTCTTATTTTATGACCCTTTGAGATCATCAGAGGACAAAAATGTCCTCTTCCAAAAACTGCTATAAAAACATAATAGATTAATATTTCTAATATCTATCAATAAGCTTTTGTCAAAATCAAAAATACCAAATATTTCATAATGTTAATTATTGTAAGCCTTTAATTGCCCACTTGATTACTTGTTGTCACTGTTTTCTATAAAAACAAAAGAGTCATTTTCAATATAGAAAATGTTGGAGGGCTGAGGATTTTTTTTTTAAGATCAGGCTTAAATAAACAAAAAAAAAAAACAAATTTGATTTTCATGCATTGTTTTTTTTTTTTTTCAGTGTCAGATTCTGACTTACTACCCTTTCTGGGAAACAGAGGACAAAAGTGTCCCATTGAGTCCCATTATACTCACAATTTTTAAATTGCAAAGTGACACAATATAATCATGCATTCTCTGATTTCAGGATTTAATTTTGGGGAAAAACAGAAAAATAAATATTCCTACTGTTTACCATGAGATGGGACAAATTTCCCATTGTATGTCTATGGATAAAGCAATGGTCATTTCTTAATGGTAAAAACAACTATGAAAATACCGTAGTGGGGCTATTTTCCCTTTTTCCTGTAACAATTTTAAAATCAGCATTGAATTTATTGATATGGAAATTTATCTTCCATGTTGCAACTATTATGTAAACCACAATCAGTACAATCAGCTGAACATAGAAGGCACAGAAAATATGAAGAAGCGATGGAGAGCTCAGCACTGAAGTACAGTTTTCCTGTTGTAGGTCTATGCATGTTCTGTGTGTTTGTGTGTGTCTGTGTGTGTGTCTGGAGTGGAGAGACTGACCTTTGCTTGACCTTATTGTAGACTTTGTTATGTCTGATAATATGTCTTTAGCAGACTTTTACACACAACCAAACATATACTCTCTAAAGTGAATGGAAGCATGGACCCCTGCTCTGCTGCACCTCAGAGAGCTCACTGTGAAGTCAACACACACAACAGTTAGTGAGTTTACACACCTGGGCCGCTGTCATGTCAAAACTAAAGTTATGAATAAATGTCACTGGCTGACTGATCATTTCATTCTCCTGATGAGCAACAAGCAAGATGAAGATGTGCTTCTCTGTAAAGCAGAGGTCACAAACCATTTTGAGCCTTTTTAAAGCCTTATTGGGTTTTAAAACGGATGGTTGCTGACAAACTACTAACAAAGACTACGAAAATAGCCGGGGATCACAGTGAATCATACCTGATGTTTTGTTTTTAATAAACAATGAAACATACAGGAGAGCCACAGCCATGGGCCAGCCTATCTATCCTCTTTATTCATTTTGAATGATGGATTACACAACCTGAGATCATTAAGCTTAATGCAGTTTGTTGTTCCCAGAGTCCAAACTGAATTGGGAAAGAAGGCCTTTAGTTTCTCAGCACCTTTTGCTTGGAGTAATCTACAGACTGAATTTGAGCTGCAACACTTGGTGTCTCTGAATGTTTTTAAATCTGCAGTGAAAACTTTGGAATCCTGACTTTCTGATGGTCATTGTTTTAACTGATGACTTACTTATAACTGTTTCCTCACTTTATTTTTACAGTTTCAGTCTCAGTGACTGTTTGATGAGACTGTGTATTGTTGCCATTCTTGGTCAGGTCTCAAACCTGGTTAAATAAATGTGAAATGAAAAATAAATAAATAAATGTGCGTCAACTTGCTCAGGTCATTCTGTTAGGGGGAAATGTTTGAGCTTAAAAAACCATGAGGGAAGATTCACTGAAGATTATCATGATGAACAAAACGTGCAGGGTTTCATGAGGGCAGGGGTGGCCCATTGCCCTGCTGCTGCCTCAGCATCATCTGCCCTGCACCTCGAGTAGGGAGTTCTCTGTGGTCCCATCTTCCTTGATATGTTGCTGTTCATCTCCCTTGGGCTGATAAACGAGTCAAGGAAGGACAGGACTGCAGAGAACTGTAGAAATATGCAAAAATATGAGTAGGAACTATGTAGAGCTGGTTGGTTGCGCAACCTAGTAGTGCAGCCAAGTCGCCCAGGTTGTGTCTGGTGCATAGCATGAGGGCTGGTCGTGCCTGATGGACAATTTGTCATGTTTATGTATGTGCTCTGTCATGCAGGGGAGGCATGAGAAACACACTAAATGGCAAATCTAAAAAGTTAAGACTGAAGTTGACTTAAAGTATAACTCTTCTCTATTGGCTGCTTTAACTTTGCTTTAGTATCACTTATAACTAAATTCCAATGACTTCCCCTCCATTGTTAAAGTCCTGGTGTCCTGGTTTGACATATTACTTGTCTTCTCTTGCCCCAGTCTTTATCAGTGCTTCATCAGTAGTCATCTGATTGGCTCTTCCTGCAGTGTATCATCAGACTGCAGGAATCTGCCTCAGACGTGCTGCAGCCAGGCTGAAGCTGATTGGCTGCCCAGACTTGACGGGGGCAGACACAGAACAGATTTAAAGTCAGTGAGTAAAGATCAGACACAGAACCGACCTGGGACATGCTTAAAGACCACTGGACCAAACAGATCAGACACACACTTTATTTCTTTCTTCATTTGAGGACTTCTGATTTCTTCAACAACATGATTCCAGCTTGTCCAAACAACCTGCTGCTGATGGCTCTGGTGTTCTGGTGTGCTGCTTTTGGAGCAACTATAGATGGTAAGAGGGACTCAAGCCTCTTTGATTTATTAAAATAAATATGCATGTTCTTCTCTTGGTTTTATCTCCATAATAAGAACCTGTACAACCATATATACATGAGGACCATCTTGAAAACAAGATGCCACATCTCAATGGGCTAACCTCGAATAAAGTCTTATTTTAAGTCCCTATTTCTCCGCCTGGATGGATACATCTCTGGATGGATGTATATTTGTATGTCTGTAGAAAAGTATTTATATATACACTATATTACCAAAAGTATTTGCTCGTCTGCCTTCACCCACATGAACTTGAGTGACATCCCATTCTTAATCCAGAGGGTTTAATGTGACGTTGGCCCCTTTGCAACTATAACAGCTTCAACTCTTCTGTGAAGGTTTTCCACAGGTTGAGGAGTGTTTATGGGAATTTTTGACCATTCTTCCAGAAGAGCATTTGTCAGGTCAGACACTGATGTTGGATGAGAAGGCCTGGCTTACAGTCCCAAAGGTGTTCTGTTGGGTTTAGGTTAGGACTCTGTGCAGGCCAGTCAAGTTCTTCCACACCAAAGTGTCTCTTCCAGGTCTTTATGGACCTGCTTTGAGCACAGTCATGTTGGGACAGGAAGGGGCCGTCCCCAAACTGTTCCCACAAAGTTTGAAGGATTATTAATTACCCATCTCTACCCTGGATATTTAAATATGAACTCTGACCTCGTGACGTGAGTAACACTTGTAGGGACAATCATCCCACCTGTACCCCGTTATTGGACAGAAACAAACAGATGCCAGAAGCCCATGTCATGAAAACTGCAATATTTTTTTTTTTGGATGTGCTCTCACCAAACATGGTATCTTTACTTCAGACAACTTTTATCATTAATATACCGTAAATAAATACAGCAGTGTTTACACTTTGCAGTGTTAATGACTTTGCACTTAAGTTAGAAATATACTCTGGAGGAGTTCATTCCTAACTCTACATAGAAGTGTTGATCAAGTCAAACTGGAAAGTGATCTAAAGTGTAAAATTGTGACTCCTCAAAAAGTCAACAATTACACTTGATGAGAGTTAAACTATCAACTCCGCAAAAAGAGTGAAAACAACCCTCTGTGGTGTGGAGACAAGCAGGCATGTAAGAAGTGTAAATATGGACTCTGATTGATCATGCAGATGTTGCTATGTAAATGTGTTCATGTGAAAAGTGCTGGAAGCTACAGTCTTAGCTCTGTAACTGAGGCACAAAACTAACTTTAACTATTATTTTTCATTACAACTAGTTAATTTCCACATTTTTAATATTAAACATTTGTTCTTATTTGTCCAGCTGATGGTAAATCCTTATCCAGGGATTAACATCTCTGCTTTGACATTTATTAATTCTTTTTCCAGACACTGAAATCAACGAGGGTTCAGACTATAGTGACATATCATTCTATGACCAAGAAGATTTTGATTACAGGGGTAAGACATGTTAATCTAACAGATATCATCACTTATTATCATTTGTTTCTTGTGAACTGTCCATTTTTTATAGAAAAGTGACTTTTACTCTGAAATGGTTTGTTTATTATCTGAACCAAGGAGGGTAATGTTTGAATCAAGGTTTGTCTGTATGCATGTATGTATGTCAGTTAGCAAGATAACTCAAAAACGTATGAACATATTCTTATGAATTTTTCAGAGAATGTTGGTCTTGGCTCAAGGAAGAAGTGTGGACAAAAAAGAAAACTCACAACCAATAAAACAAACAGACAAGTGGCTCAAAAAACAAAAAGACCCTTTTCAAGTAAGATTTAATAATGATTAAAAAAAAAAAAAAAAAAAGAATTTTGTTGAATTCCACTTTTGACATAAAGAATATTTGTCCACCTGATATAGTAAATCCTTGTCCAGAGACGATCATCTCTGCTCTGTGTGATCTTTATTAAATACAGGTAATGACCTGTATGACCTAACCTCAATGATATTTATGGAACACTTTGCAGTGTGTCAGATATATTGTTATGAAGAATTTAGAACATTATATTTCTTACAGCTGTACCCAATAGAAGAAGTACCTTTAGAACTCACTATAGCTCATTTATAAACAAACAAATAACTGAATCTGCATCCATATTCAGGCCATCACCATCTAATCATTGAGATTTTGTTGAGTTATCTTGCTCACATGTGAAAAAAAAAACAAACAAACTGAAGAATGACTGCAGAACAATAAACACCTTTTCACAAAGTTTATTGCATGCTGAAAAAGACAAGAGCAAATTATTTAATTTCCACATTTTAAATATTAAATATTTGTTTCTTGTTTGTCCAGTTGATGGAAAATTCTTCTCCAGCGATTCATATCTTTGCTTTAAACTGTTTGACACTTTTTGTTTCTTTTTTCCAAACACTGAAATTGACAAGGACTCAGACAATAAAGACACATGTAAGTTTGAAGGCAAGAAATGTTAATCTTATAGAATGATTAGTTATTTTTTATATAGAAACAAGTATTTTTTTAAACTACATGTATGTCTTACATAAACAACAGTGTAGCAGATTGAAAGTGTCATCATTTAGATGATTTTCAAACCCACCTACAACATCCTACAGTCCAAATGCATACTGCAGACCACCTGTAGTGACAAAGAGTATGACAGCCAGATGGCTGTTACTTTGCAGTATAATGGAGTCTCTTCCTCTTGTTTTAGTTTTCTGGCAGGTTATTACCAATGTTCAAGGTGCACCGCTGCCACCTGCTGGGCAGGGCTTTGGGCTACAGGAGCCATTTCTCAATTAGTATATTACATTCATCTGTTCCACTTATCTCTTTTGGGGTCAGGGGGGGCTGGAGCCTATCTCAGCAGAAATTGGGCACGATATAGACATTTTCTTTTCTCTTTACAGCCGGAGTAGCTGAAACAGGCTTTTGACTATCTCACTCAGTGTAAAAAAAAAAGTCAATGGTAACAGGAGTGACCTATAGGAGAGCTTTCCAAACCTGAATGATTCTGTTTTAGGTAAGCAAACTATATGATTTAAGACAGATAACTGAGTTGGTGCCAGATTTACAAGTCAATAAATCTGAAAGGGTTTCTGTAAGACAGTGGAGAGAGCAGGAATGAAAGCTGCTAACACACTGTAGTACTTTAACTCTGTCAGTCTGTGACAAAATTAAAACAAATCAGTGACAGAGTTTGGGAAAGGCTGCATTCACTCAGTGAAAAGAAAGCGTGTGCCATGGCTCTCTCTCTGCTCCTCACTTAAATAATGTAAGAACTGTTTTGGTAGAAGGGCAAAACATGTGATGCTGTAAAGATTATTTTACTTTTCCACACACAACTTCTGCCATGTACCTATTGACAAAACAAGAGCACCACAGCACACATGAGAGTGAGAACAACCACACTCCAGAGATTGATCTAACTTGGTGTTGGTCACCTGTTGATGCTGTGATGAGGAGGTTCACAGAGCATTGTTCTCATCAGTTTATCACTAAATTACATTGGAAATTGGTGCAAAATTTGTAGAAAATTCTTCAGAATGAAATATAGATAAACCACTCAAGATAAAACACAGAAATTAAAACAAAAATAAAAAGATTAGAAACTATGAGCTAAATGTGGACAAAATAATTTTTTGATCAAATTCAAAAGTTAAAATAAAATCATATCAACAGTTTAAGTGTAGTGTTGTAATTAAAAAAGTAACTTAAAAGTATCTCAAATGTATAAGACATTGTCATCTTTCTCATACAGACGGTCGGGGCGGAGCCTTTCGACCAGTGTCTCGCCCTAAAGTCAATGGTAACATGAGGTGACCTGCAGGAGAGCTTTTCAATCTTGAATTACTCTGTTTTAGGGATGCAAAAAGTTAGCGAACTATATGGTTCAAGACTGAAGACTGTTAGATGAATGATTTACTTATGCATGAATGAATAAATGATTGATTCATGGATGGATGTTTGTATGGATGGATTCATGTGCAGATATATGTATGGATGAATAGACTGATGGATGTATGGATGGGTGAGTGGTTGCATGGATGTACAGATGGACAAATGAACCACCTGAAAACACAATCCAGTCTCATCTGCTGTCAGCATGAAGATGGAGCAGACATGTTTTCAGTCATCACCAGAAATACCTGGTTCATAACTTTGATTTCTCTTTTCAGTTTCTCCCCATGAAGACAGACAACACATCCAGATGAAAAACGCCTACCAGGAGAGAGAGATGTCCCCCCCTCCCTTACCCCCCCTACACCTACCAGAAGGTAACAAGAGCGTCCTGAAGAACATCATCTGGTTTTAGATAGCTCTCTTTAAAACATTTTCAAGGCATTCAGTGTACAACTGAATCAAAACATTAATAATATTTTTGTACAAAGGCCGCAAGCTATATGATTTAAGACAGATGACTTTTAGATAGATGAATGATTTGCTTCTGCATGGATGGATGAATGGTTGATTCATGGACGGAAGTTTGTATGGATGGATTCATGTGCAGATATATGTATGAATGGATGAATAGACTGATGGAGGTATGAATTGGTGGGTGGTTGCATGAAGCGGTGCTGTATAGCAGAGTTTCGGTAGCATGACCACACCTCAACCGCACCTCTTCCCTTGTTCCTATAAATTCAAACCTGACCATTTCCACCCTTTGTTTGGTTCACACGATGTACCCCTCCCTCCCACTCTTTTTTCTATTTCATCTTTTCTCCTTTATTTAGGGCCTTAAAAACAGGGGTTTGTCATGACCAAGACCTACAGTGGATCCCCCCAAGAAGTTTCCAAATCCACTTCATTTATCTGTTACTGTGCTCATTATCTGCTACACGTAACCAATAACTGTCAAATTCAAATGTTGATGGTGTGGTCCTTGCTGGTGAACTTACGGACAGACAAATGAACCAACTGAAAACACAATCCAGTCTCATCTGTTGTCAGCACGAGGGTGGAGCAGACATGTTTTCAGTCATCACTGAGAATATCTGGTTCATAACTTTGGTTTCTCTTTTCAGTTCACCCCCATGAAGAAACACCAAACATCCAGAAGACAAACACCTATCAGGAGAGAGCTATTCTCGGCCCTCCCTCACCCCCTGGAGACCATGGAGGTAACAAAAACATCCATTGTATTAATATTTTAACATTTAAATCAAACGTTTAATAATAAACAAGGGCTTCCAGCCCCCCACCCCCACCCCTTTCTCCGTGTCCTGTTGTTGCTCACGGTGGTCGTAAAGGAGCAGAAGATTTTGCTGCTAACACCAAAACAAGCTCAGGTGCTTCTGCTGCACAAACAGGACACAATTTTCTGCCATTGTTTCTGTTGCTGTCAGGGTTCGTGCATGCGGTTTAAGGGAGAGGTGGGGCTATGGTCATTGTTCTTGAAGCTATCCTTATTCATTGTCCACATGGAAACACAAGGCCGATTGTGTTTTCCTTGAACACTTCAGTATTTTCTGTTTGACACTGTTTCCTTTCTTTCCAGTACCTGGATTAGGAGGGGGCTTTCGACCACCTCCGTGCTCTGGAAGCTACGGTAATGTTGTTTTCATGATCAAATCCTCCACAATAATTGCTGCAGAGATTGTACTGATATTTATGATTACTGAGAGCAGTCTTTCGAATTTCCAAAATAAAATACCAAACAACACACACAATTGTAAACATGATACATATAAAGACAATATGAAGAAACCAGCTGTAAGCTCACACTGATCACCATCATTAAAAATGTACATCCTATTAAAGGTGGAGTGTAATAAATTATGTTCTTTGTATAAAATATATGAACACAGCAATCAATCCCTGTTTCAGCACAAGCAACCCAGCAAGATCACCTGAAATCATTGTTTGATACAATATAAAACTTAAATCACAAAGTCATAATCAGACTCATCAGGTAATTGTGGTGCAAAAACAAAACCCAAAAGCACCTGACATGTCGACTAATCAACTCAACAGTCAATGATTAGTCAACAATAGAAATAATTGTTAGTTGCGTCCCTAGTGTGAACATGAAATAATCCAAAGGAAATATGCAAATCTGTGGTGTTTTTATCAACTGAATCGGAACAAAGCAACTGAGCTGTAGGTGTGAAAACCACCTGAATCTGAAATCCCTCCTCAGTTTTGAGTCAGTGAACCTTTCTGTTCTATAAAAGGACACTGAGTATGAGTTAAAGATTATTCTTCTACACAGACAGATTTTATTCACTGCAGCCTGAGGCTACACTGAAGGTAAACTTGCACACAGGGGTTCAGACCTGATGTGGGATTTGAGAGCGTCCCATGCCCCTGTTTAAATTAGGTTCAGCCTGATAAATGCCAATCTGTGCATGGAAATAACCACACAGCCACTTTTTGGTCATATACATGTATGATAAATGAGGACCAGTGCCTTCAGTCTCATCTGCTATTAGTGTGGAGGCATATATGTCATGGTATGAAACCAAAAATAAAAACAAAAAACAGTGAGAAGGACCCAAATGCAGATTCAACAAAAAGGCTTTAATATAAACTAACAAAAAAAGGGATCAAAAGCCAAAAACCAATCCTTAACAAAAAGTTCATAATGCAAAACAAAAATCTCTAACCAAAAGTTACAAAGCAAATTTGGAGAACAAAGAAAGAAAACTCAAGAAACTCAACAACAAAGTATAAATTAAAATCACTAAAAAGTTCAGCAAAAAACAGATAACTACCTACACACTGGGCTGGGGAACACTGGGAGCAGGCTGTCAGACTGTGAAGATGAATGACCCAACAACAACGGGGAACACAGAGATAAATACACTGGAGAAACATTAAGCACAGGTGAGATAATCACACAGGTAGAGGGAATCACAATCAGAGGCACGCAGGACAGGAAAACACCACATGGAACAAAGGGATTTCAAAATAAAACAGGAAACACGAGAGACAAGGGAAACAAGAGATCACAATGACAAAGAACACAGGGGAAAAACATACTAAATCAACCAAAACTAGCTGTATCATGACAATAAAAACATCAGGTTATTCTGTTAATGATTGGTTCCAAATTGGCTATTTAGGAGCAGACGTGTTTCAAGCAGAGCCGTTACCACCTGGTTTAAGTTTTTGGTTTCCCTGTTCAGCTGGCTTCCTGAACACATATTACGACATCCACAAAAGAAACCCCTCCACTCCCCTCCCACCTTCATGCACCAATAACTCACAAAGAGTGTTTGGGAAAACAAGACCTGAGCTTAGATAGCTCTCTTTAACATTGTACCAAGGGCTTTTCAGTGTAAACAACCACCTGGATCAAGATTTTTTTAATTATTTGTCTTTTTCGAAAGCTTGATGCTTGATTAACATTAAGTGTCCTTCCTCTTTCCAGATTCATATCATGACGGTTCCTTGCTGTCCTGTCGTAAAATAAGTGATGTTAGGGGAAATGGCCCCGTTGACAACGGAACAGGAAATGCTACTGTTTCAGGTGTAAAGCCAAATAAAACAGTCTCAGAGGTGGCCCTGCTGTTCCTAACCAGCCCCATGTCCACCATCATCATCCCGTCCTTCTACACAGCTGTCTGCCTCCTCAGTGTGCCCGCCAACATCTGTGCACTTCTGGTCTTTCTTAGAAGAATCAAGCCTTTAAATCCAGCTGTGATCTTCATGCTGAACCTGGCCTCTGCTGACCTGCTCTATGCCATGGCACTGCCATTCAAGATCTTCTACCACTTTACAGGAAATGACTGGATATTTGGTGAAGCCATGTGCCGTCTGGTCACCGCAGCCTTCAGCTGGAACATGTACTGCTCCATTCTGCTCATCACCCTCATCAGTGTGGACCGGCTTCTCTCTGTGGTCTATCCAATGGACTCCCTGTCTTGGAGAAGCCCCAGAAAAGCATTCATAGCCTGTGCAGTCATGTGGGTTCTGTCCTTTGCTGGCTCCATGCACATCTTCTTCACTGAACAGACTGTCAGAGTCACTGAGTTGAACATCACCTCCTGCCGTGACATCCAACCTTCACAGCCTTTCCACTGGTACAAGATATATTACATCACTCTCTGCCTTTTCCTCTTCTTCCTGCCTCTGATCATCACTGTGGTGTCCTACACTCGGGTGATCATAACCCTGAACAAGGACCAACCAGGAGTTCCAGATGCCTCTGGTAGAAAAAGAAGAGCAGCCATGTTGAGTACAACAGTCCTGGTGATGTTTGTTTTGTGTTTCACACCAACGAACATCATCCTGATCATTCACCAGGCGTTGTATGCTGAAAAACAGATTCTAGAGAACCAGCTGGACCCAGATTGGCTCTATGTGGTCTATTCAATCTTTTGTTGTTTGGGGAGTCTGAACTGTGTCCTTGATCCTCTGGTCTACTACTTTGGATCTACGCAGTTCCAGGAAGAGGTGTGCAGTATGCTGAAGTATAAGAAGGCCAAACAGGTCAGCAGCAGCAACCAGACATCACCTGGACAAAGCAATCCAATCAATTCCACTAACCAAACAAATACAAAATCTGACTGTGAAGAAAACTCCAAATAAGCACTCCCAGCAACAATGACTCAACTCAAGTAAACCTTTGCAGCCAGCAAAAGAAACAGCTGGTCTAAAGCTGTTTTTACACCAAACAACATTTTTTTTGGGTTGCACCTCTGCATGATTAAATTTTGCACATGTATTCACGTGTTCAAATAGTTCATATTTGTTGAGGCAGATTTTTTTACTGATGTTAGTCCTTGAAGCAGTTGCTGTTCAGCTGCAGACTCAATACAGCCTCCTCATGTGTGAGTAGGTTGGGCTGAAGTTTGGTTGAGATGACAGTATGGCAGCTTCTATTGATTCACATCATCAACTTTCCAAAGGCTCCTTGATAAATCAGACAACTGACATCACATAGCTTTGTCCAACTCTTTCTACAGTCAATTGGTCTGGCATGCAGCAAAGTAACAGCTATTGTACTACATACCAAATACTGAATGCTGCATTCATTAATAGTACGCAGCAGGTGATTTTGATCCAGTATAGACAAACCCTGTGGCCCTAGTTGTCATGATCTCACTCTCTGCCTTAGTTAAGTTCCTGTTTTGCCATCGTGTTTGTTGTCTTGTCTCCTACTTCCTGTCTGGCGTGTCACACCTGATCATCACCCCTAATCACCTCATGTATCATGTACCTGTTCAGCCCCAGTCCCTTTTTTAATCCTTCTGCTTGAAAATTACATGCTCATAAAGAAAAGAGTATATCTCTGTAACCTCAAGGTCTATTTGAATAATTTTGGTGTCATCATAAAGGTAACACTTGTTAAATTTGTTCAGATGTGTAATTATTAGTATATATTTTACTGGGGCAGAGTAAATGAGGATAGAACACAGAATAATTGGAAGATTTCATTCTTGCCTAAAAAAAACACACACTTTTTTATAGTGAATATCCCTTAGGAATGATGCAGTAGCAGCTTTAAAACTGTAAAAATGAATAATAAAATATGTTAACATCATCTCTGAAAAGGGGTTATTTTTATAAAGTGATGCAGAGCAAAATTAGAGAGGTTTTATAACAAAATGGTCAGACGAGAATATTGAAAAAGACTGCATGTTTAGCCAAAGTTCAAAAATATATGTTTATGTCAAATGAAGCAAAATTTAATAAATGTAGTGTCTACAATGCATATGCAGCACTTCCTCCAGGAAATAACCTCTTTTGGATCATTGTTCTGACGTTTTTTAGTCAAAAATGCCTATAAATAAGCCTAAAAACTGTAATATTTAATGATCTGACGTCTCTATTGAGGCCTCATGAAGTAACGAATAAGGGCTACATCTCTGCCGTTGATCGATCTTTCGACTTGTCTGAGCCAATAGAATTAAACTGAATTGCTCAAATCCCTCCCAAATGCATCAATGGCCAAGCAGAATGGTCAAAATCTGCTGGATCCTCCTCTGCTTCGCTTGCCTCGCATATAAAGGGCCCCCGGATCCGGAAATCACAGAAAAATGTCATTCTTTTTGCCTGAAACAAACATGGAGGCTCTTTGCATCATCCTAGAATGATCAGAAGTTCTCAAATTCAATGATTTATGACAAAATATTAAAGGTAAGACACAGTTTTAGGACTCTGCAACAGTCTACCGTCTTCTTTGGCTGCTGGTTTTCCACGTTTTGGTCGGAGAACGACACATTTGGTGTCAGTGGAAAGGACTTGGTATCAGCATTCCGCAGATGGATTGTTTGTTTGTGTAGCTTGCTGTAGGCCAGAGCTAGAGGCAAAAATGGTTCAAGTGGGATTCCAGGGGGTGCTGTACAGATTTTGATTTTTGATAATTAATTTGCTTGGTGTATTAATTGTGTTGGTGTATGTAATAATGGCTTATATGTTCATGTGGCTGAGTTTTTCCTGTTTAATTTGATGTGCAACATGACTATAGTCTTAAAGGAACAGTTTTCTTCTTTGTGCGATCATGTCAAGGAGCTTGCTCTCAAGCCCCAGCAAACCCAAATTTGGGTCCTCGGTTGTTATAGTAGTTTGTGTCTTCCCTTGTCTTGTTGCCAGATTGTTGATCCCAGTATCTCTTTCCAGTGTTTATTTATAGTCACGTCCTGATCATCGACCTAGTTTTTGTCTTTACCAAGTCTTAGCCTTTTGTCTATCTGTACCTCTGCCTGGACGTCTTTGCTGAATTTTGTGTGCCTATAAACCCACCTGTTTCATCCCTGCTCAGACAGGCTGTTTTAGGACATGTCCACATACACAACCTTTTATGTTCATTTTGGCCTCCTGTACACACAAAAATATCAATAAAAGTCACTAAAAATGTATGTGGTGCACCCAAGAATGGGTAACCACATTTGATATTATACGTGCATTGAGCAGTCAAACCTTGCACTTATTCTGTGAATACAAACTCAGGTTATTGAGGCAATATTATTACTATACATTTATTTATGTAGTCCTGTGAGATATTAGTGAGTGAGGAGAAGAAAAATAAGTGGAACCTTTTAGCGCTGTAGTCTTGTGGCCCGGCTGCTTACTGAGGACAGACTTCCTGTCCCCCTCTCAGACGTGATCTGGAGAGAGAAATGAGTGCGTGTCGTTCTCTGATCTGAATCTCTTCCTTCATTTCATTTCACTGTTATTATTCTTTTTGTTATTCCCCGGGACCCATAACATGTACATTTTGAGAAACTCCTACCAGGGTGAAGATTGAAAAGACTCATTTAGGCTCATTAAGACACCTTTTTAGCCACAAATCTTTACACTGTGTGCTGGTTTCTTCTCACACTCTGGAACTTTATCAGTCTAGCTAACATGAGCTTTGTGCCGAGATGGACTCTGTGAATGACTGAGCCTTTGGGGGGCGCTCCTTTTATACCCAATCATGACACTCATCTGTTTCCAATTAACCTGTTCGCCTGTGTTTTTTTGGAACATGTTGTAGGCATCATGTTAAAAATGAGTGAATATTTGCAAAAACAATTGAGTTTATAAACATTTAATATCTTGTCTTTGTAGTGTATTTGTTGAATATAAGTCAAAGATGATTTTCATATCATCGTATTCTGTTTTTATTATGGCACAACAACCCAACTCCAATTTAATTGGAATTAGGGTTTTTAATTTGTCAAATGTTCTGAACCTTTTTGCTCATTCCATATTTTCACCACATAAGGTCGATATTTCCCTTCAAAAGATATTTTCTTTAGCAGTTTCAGGTCATTGAATGAGATAGAAGAGAAAGTGGGTGAGAAGTTACCATTAGAGTAAATATTTAGACTCCCAGATGGTTCAGTAAAATATTTTGTCTTTGTAGTATATTTTTTTGAATATATGTCAAAGATGATTTGCATATCATTGTTTTCTGTTTTTATTATGACACAACAATCCAACTCGAATTTAATTGGAATCTGAGTTTTTAAAGTTGTTAAATGTTCTTAATCTTTTTGCTTGAACCATATTTTCACCACATAAGGTTCATATTTCCCTGCAAAGGATTTTTTCATTGATGTGAATGAGATAAAAGAGAAAGTGGGTCAGTAGTTACCATTAGAGTAAATATTTTGATTCCCAGACAGTTCAGTAAAATAACATCTGAAATATCTCCTTAACTCATGTTGAACCTTCTGCAGAGGTCCTGTAAACACCATTAAAGCCTGAATGAGGACAGATTTGGACGGAGATATGTCTGGCTTCTCTCCTCATGTCAAGCCTCGTCTACAGGGACTGGTTCTCTTGTTTTTGTCATTTCTTTTGTCAGGATAAAACTGCACTTTGCACAATATTTGGCAACTCTGTGATTATCAACGGCTCTGTGGGTTGTGTGAGAGTCTTTCCCTGGAATACAGAAATCAAGGATGATCACCTCACTGTAGATGTCATCAGTGATGAAACATCTCACTTTGTCCACATGGTGTCGCCAGAATTCACTTGGAATGAAAAACCTGGAGCATGAAAACAAAATCCTGATCCTGCTTTGCTCTAACAGTCAGCTGTATCATTACCTCTGCCAAGGAGGTCATGTTTTTGCCGGCATTTGTTTGTTTGTTTGTTTGTTTGTTTGTCTAGTTGTTTGTTAGGAAGATTACACAAAAACTACTGAACGTATGTTGCTGATATTTTCAGAAGATGTTGGTAATGGCCCAACATAGAAATGATTAGATTTTGGTGGTGATTCATATATTTGTGTGGATCCAAAAAATTCCCAAAATTTCAAAAAAATTCCAAGTTAACATGGGGCAGAATTTTAAAATATCACATCTCTGCCATTTTCAGTGGAATTGCTTCCAGTTTCACAGGATAATATGAGTTTATCAAGGTAAATATCATCTGGGTCTGATCCAGACAGACATCACAAAAAATTCACATTGGACTTCAAAATGGGAAATAACATTGACGACATTCAATAATTCTTATAAAATCAAAATGTTAAATGATGTTCCCAAAACTTGTTGTGTTCATATAGGATAACAACCTCCTTTAAAGTGATGAGTTTGGTCCAGATCCTGGCACTGTTCTGGACCTGGTGATCCAGAATTTTATCTTTTACAGGGGTTGTGGAAAAGCCACTGCCAGAACTGAGCTGCTTGGTGGACGCCTGTGCTCTCTGAGTGCTTTTAGAAGTTTGTTTGTTTGTTTGTTTGCAAGATTATACAAAAACTACTGAAGGGATTTTGCTGAAATTTTCAGGAGATGTTGGTAATGGCCCTACTTAGAAATGATTTGATTTGGTGGTGATCCAGATGACCACCATTAGCAAACTATCATTTTTGCTCAATAACTGTCTAACTAATAATGATATCAACTTGATTCTGAGTGCTAGGAGTGGGTTTTTCAGGGTCAGTGAATCATATTGTGATGGTATCTTTATTATGGAACTATTGCTTAAAGATGTTGAAGTGATATGTGCTTTCTCGTTTATAATTAATCTATGCTGAGTAAAAATTTAAGAGGTTGTTTTAACACAAAACGTTTCACTTCGCCTTGAACCGACCCTCATTTTGTTTCTTCACATAATAAAAATGAATGATAAATGAGTTTTTTACTGTTTTATTCAGTTGTCCTTACTGTAGAATGCTTGTTGCATTGCTCCTTAAGATCTTTTTGTTTTGCTTTGCTGAGCAAACATTGAATCAATTGTTATTAAAAAAAAACATTAACATGATCAGTATCAGCCAAACTGACAAACGGGTGATTGTTATCAGCAAATAAAAGCCTGATCGGGGCATCCTGACTTTGTTTGGCCATATTACTGTCAGAAGGCAGACTCTGTGGCACAAAAGACTCAACTGCAGATGAGAAAAACCATAAAAGAAGAGGTAAGGTTTATTACCAGACCAGAGTTCAGTACACATGAAGTCAATCAATCCAGGCAGAAGTTTTCCAATAAGTCAACAGGCAACAGGCAGAGTCAAGACTAAACAGGTCGCAACAAAAACCAGAGCAATCAAGAAAACGCTGGAAAGAGACATGAAGTTCTGCATCTGGGGACAAGACTGAGGAAGACATGAGGTTAAACACAAGAGGTAATGAGGGGTGATGAGACACAGCTGGGGAAGGCACAATCTGGGATCAGGTGTGACAGGACGAAACAGGAAGCAAAACCTACAGAGACAGACAAAGACAGGTGAATTTTCAAAATAAAACAGGAAGTACGAGACCAAACATTAAACATGGGAACACAATGGGGAACTTAACTAAGACAGGAGTGGGAAGATGACAATTATGAACAGTTGTGACTGAGAATGAAGGGGAAGAAAAGAGTCCTTCACTAAACTGCTGAGTGAAAATTCACTTCATGCTCTGTGTGTGTTTGAGCAAAACTGAGAGCACTTTGTTTATTCAAGCCCATTTAATTTTCCAATTATTTTATTTTTCTGCATGTGCGTGGACACAGATACTCTCTAGAAGCGCTTCCTGCATTTTATTTTCCCCATGAGGGTGTTTTTGGTGCGTCTGTTTCTTTGATCGATGTGTCTCTATGTCCTTTTAGGGATCCTGGGCAGAGACATCATGTTATGGAATAATTTGTATCGCAAGCTGGTCTTCTGATCCTTGACCTCGCCTAGTTCTGACTCCCTGGTGACTGCATACTCATGTCAGTCAGCCACAAAGGCAGACATTCAGCTCAGACAGAACCATCCTTGAGAAAAGCCACAGGTAGCAAAAGACATCTCTAAATATGGGCATGTATTATTCTATCACTCATGCAGATGTATAAACCTGAGCTTTTGAAATATTTACACCCTGAACCGGTTGCCTGACAATCGCAGGGCCACATACAGAGACAGACAGTCATTCATGCTCACACTCATACCTAAGAGTAACTTGAGTCACCAGTTAACCTAATGAGCATGTTTTTGTTCTGTGGGAGGAAGCTGGAGTGCTCAGAGAGAACCCACACATGAAGGGGGAGAACATACAAACTCCACAAGAAAAATAACTCTCATGTCCTCCCTTTCTTTCCCCATCATGACTTTCACTATCAAATAGATTTTTCTTTTTAACAAACTTCCTCTTTTTTAAGCCTCATCTGCTCTGGTTTGATCTTAATCTTCACCAAGAAGCCATGGGAACTGTGTTTGTTTGTGAAAAGAAGACTTTGTTTTCTCAGAGGACAGTAGAGTCAATTAGGGTTTGAAACAGCCAGTTAGTAAAGAGAACACAAAGAATCTAACTCAGAGGCAAACCATAATTAAAGCATGGCAGCCTGAAGTTGGCACAGGATGCAAAAACGATCAACAGTTCAAGGGAATGTTCTCCAGAGCTCACTTAAGGAAATCAAAAATTCAACACTCCCATGGGTCTCTTCAAGTTTATTCAGATCCTTAAGTGATCTGACAGATTATGGGTCTTTGAGTTGCTTCGCAAGGGGGGCAAGATGACTCACTCGATAGGAAAAGTGCATTGCACGAAACACGGGATGATGTAATTTAACAATTATTCAACAATTAAATCGGCCATTGACCATTTAGATCATTGAATTTTGTTGACTACTTAGACTGTCGTTGTTGCATCTCTATTGTTGATATTGTCAACAAGTCTTCTCCACACTGGACATGTGAGCCAATGGGACTAAAACTAACAAGAAAACAGTAGTCGGACATCACACTCTGCTGGGTCTTTTTGAAAGAGCAGGGGAAGGAGATGTTTTTGGTAAAGGTTATGGAGAAGAATGGATGCTGTGGACTATCTGTGGTGTTTATAGAGGTGCTCTGTCATCTAAAAAGTTAAGAGTTGACTTAAAGTATAACTCTTCTCTATTGGCTGCTCTAACTTTGCTTTAGTATCACCTATAACTAAATTCCAATGACTTCCTCTCCATTGTTAAAGTCCTGGTGTCCTAGTTTGACATATTACTTCTCATCTCTTGCTCCAGTCTTTATCAGTGCTTCCACAGCAGTTGTCTGATTGGCTGTTCCTGCAGTGTATCATCAGACTGCAGGAATCTGCCTCAGACGTGCTGCAGCCAGGCTGAAGCTGATTGGCTGCCCAGACTTGACGGGGGCAGACACAGAACAGATTTAAAGTCAGTGAGTAAAGATCAGACACAGAACCGACCTGGGACATGCTTAAAGACCACTGGACCAAGCAGATCAGACACACACTTTATTTCTTTCTTCATATGAGGACTTCTGATTTCTTCAACAACATGATTCCAGCTTGTCCAAACAACCTGCTGCTGATGGCTCTGGTGTTCTGGTGTGCTGCTTTTGGAGCAACTATAGATGGTAAGAGGGACTCAAGCCTCTTCTATTTATTAAAATCTGTACGCATGTTGTTCTGTTGGTTTTACCTCCATGATAAAAACCTATACAGCCATATAGACATGAGGACCATCTTGAAAAAGAGATGCCAAGATGAAACAAACATGATGAGGACAGATTTATGGTCTGGGGGTCCACGAGTTTGTCGCTATCATAAATTCTTATTTTTAGTCCCTTTTTCTCCACCTTGATTGATACATCTCTGGATGGATATAAATGTGTATATGTGTGTATATCTATACACTATACTACCGAAATTATTCACTCGTCTGCCTTTACACACATATGAACTTGAGTGACACCCCATTCTTAATCCAGAGGGTTTAATGTGATGTTGGCCCCTTTGCAGCTGTAACACCTTCAACTCTTCTGCACTGATGTTGGACAACAAGGCCATACAGTTAATGAGCAAATATGTAGGACAGTAAATATAATCTCCATTAAAATTTGAATAATTATCCATCTCTACTCTGAATTTTTCACTTTGAACTCTGACCCCCTGAGTGACACTTGTTGAGTCAATCATCCCGCCTGTACCCCGTTATTGGACAGATACAAACAGATGCCAGAAGCCCGTGTCATGAAAACTGCAGTATTTTTTTTTTAAATAGATGTGCTCTCACCATACATGGTATCTTTACTTCAGACAACTTTTCTCATTAATATACCGTAAATAAATACAGCAGTGTTTACACTTTGCAGTGTTAATGACTTTACACTTAAGTTAGAAATATACTCTGGAGGAGTTCATTCCTAACTCTACATAGAAGTGTTGATCAAGTCAAACTGGTAAGTGATAAAAAGTTTAAAATTGTGACTCCTCAAAAAGTCAACAATTACACTTGATGAGAGTTAAACTATCAACTCTGCAAAAAGAGTGAAAACAACCCACTGTGGTGTGGAGAAAAACAGGCATGTAAGAAGTGTTAATATGAACTCTGATAGTGTTCATTTGTCCATGCAGATGTTGCTATGTAAATGTGTTCATATGAAAAGTGCTGGAAGCTTCAGTCTTAGCTCTGAAACTGAGGCACAAAACTGACTTTAACTATTATTTCTCACTTTAATTTGTTATTTTCCACAATTTAATAGTGAACATTTATTTCCAGTTTGTCCAGCTGATGGTAAATCCTTATCCAGGGATTTTCATCTCTGCATTGACATTTATTAATTCTTTTTCCAGACACTGAAATCAATGAAGGCTCAGGCTATAGGGACATATCATTCTATGACCAAGAAGATTTTGATTACGGGGGTAAGAAATGTTAATCTAACAGATATCATCACTTATTATCGGTTGTTTCTTGTGAACTGTCCATTTTTTATAGAAATGTGACTTTAACTCTGAAATGGTTGGTTTATTATCTGAGCCAAGTAGGGTAATGTTTGAATCAAGGTTTGTCTTTTTGTATGTATGTATGTCAGTTAGCAAGATAACTCAAAAACATCTGTACATATTCTGATGAATTTTTCAGAGAATGTTGGTCATGGCTCAAGGAAGAAGTGTGAAGAAAAAAGGCAAACTCACAACCAATAAAACAAACAGACAAGTGGCTGAAAAAAAAAAAATAGACCATTTTCAAATATGATTTAATTATGATTAAAAAAAAAAAGAATTTTGTTTAATTCCACTTTTGACATTAAGAATATTTGTCCACCTGATAGTAAATCCTTGTCCAGAGATGATCATCCCAATAGAAGAAGTACCTTTAGAGAACATTATAGCTCATTTATAAACAAACAAATACCTGGATCTTCATCCATATTCAGGTCATCACCATCTAATCCCCCACCGCCCCGTGCTATAGCCAACATTCCCTGAAGTTTTCTTTAAATTTGAGATTTTTTTTAGTTGCTCACAGATAGAATATAAACAAACTGACAAATGGCTGCAAAAACAAATATGCACCTTTTAAACAAAGTTTATCACAGGTTGAAAAAGACAAGAGCAAATTTTCACACTGTAAATATCAAAAATGTGTTTCTTGTTTGTCCAGCTGATGGAAAATCCTCATCCAGGGATTAACTTCTCTGCTTTGACCTGTTTGACACTTTTTGTTTCTTTTTTCCAGACACTGAAATCGTCGAGGGCTCAGGCATTAAATACACAAGTAAGTTCGGGGGCAACAAGTTTCTGGTGTGTTTTTGTGCAACAATCCAACAACAGTGACCATTTTATATAGAAACATGTATTTTTTTAAACTACACCTGTCTGGTATGTCTTACATAAACAACAGTGCAGCAGATTGAAAGTGTCATCATTAAGATGTAGGCTGCTTTTCAAAACCACCTACAACATCCTACAATCCAAATGCATACGGCAGACCACCAGTGTTAATTTAGACAGCACTTTTTAATTTAGTTTTAGTTATCGTCTTTTGTCTGAAATGTCTCATAGTTTTCGTTAAAATTTTTTAATTTTATTTTTTAAAATTTTAGTCTAGTTTCAGTTGATGAAATTTCACAACAATTTTAGTTGACAAAATCTACTGTAAAATTGGTGACTAAAATATGAAGTGTAAAGCGTAAGGCACTTTTTAATGTTTCCTTGAATTTCTGAAGTCATGTTTGACACTTGGATCCTGTCAATGTGAAACTAAGGCAGTTGTGATTGGATGTCCCTCTCAACTCATCCAACCTTTCCACACAAAAAAATGGCTGTCATTTGATATATTCCTAACTTGTACCTACTTTCTACATGGCCAAATTAGGTCTGATTGGATTTGGTCTCTGTTAAACCTTTTCATCTAGTTTTTATCTATTGACAAAAATGCCAGTTACTTTTGTTTTAGATTTTGTTAATGTACACTTGTTTTGTTTTAGTTATAGTCTAGTTTTGTCAACAACCTTTTTTGTTTCCTGGCGAAAAGAATTATTCAACAAAATAAACACTGCAGACCACTTGTATTAACAAAGAGTATGACAGCCAGATGTTATTTTGCAGTATAATGGAGTCTCTTCCTCTTCTTTTAGTTTTCTGGCAGGTGGTGACCAATGTTCAAGGTGCATTGCTGCCACCTGCTGGGCAGGACTGTGGGCAACAGGAGCCATTTCAACACAAATAATATATTATGGGCCTGATCTACTAAAGGTCTGCATGTAAAAAAACATGTGCAAACTTGATGGTGCACGCAAAGATAATCTACTAACAGGGTGCAGCAAGGACTGCATCTGTCAAATGAAAAAAATAGCTTGCGCAATCCATTTAGCGTGTTAGCCTTCATGAATATGCAGAATACATGCAGATTATCAGAACTTCCAAAATACTGGGAGGAGGAGATGCAAATGTAATCATTTAGCACCCACAATGTGATTTATCAAACCTGAAACGGATGGCGCTTTGTGTTATTGGGCTCTAATTTCCTGGCGCAACTCAGGGTGGCGCAGCCTGGCGCTCCCGCAGTGGTAACTCCGTCCGGCACACCGCTGTGCGCAGCCAATTTGGCAATTTGGTAGACCGGCTGCGCCGAGATGGGTGTGACGGCACACCAGGGGGAGGTGTTGAAAGATTCAGCTTGGCGCAGTGACAATTTGGTGCCAACAAAACGCGCGTAAGGTGCGCTGAAAGCCCGCCAGCTCCAACCTGGCAGGCGCGCTGTGCGCACACGTCACCAAAACCTCACAGGCAGGTGTCCAGAGTGTCAGGCACATTTCAATGCAATAAACAATCGCAGCAACCACTATTTAATGTAACCGTCTGAACCAGCATATACATTTGTATCTATATTAATTGTCCCGTCACATCTGATGTCAGATCACAGACGTTTGTCATAACTAACGAGTTCACATCTCTCAGCCAACCACAAACAGCCACATCATCCGATACGGAGTATCCGGCTTCTCTCATCTCATGAATTTAAATAGAAAAGAAAAAAGAGAGCTGAATAAAAGTAAGTCACTCGGTGTCTTAAGTATTTACCTGTGATTGCCCATATTTCTCTGTTTTAATCTTTATACGTAACGTGATCTAAAAGATGGAGTACATTATTGCAAGGAGGATGAGGAGGAGATATAATTTCACCAAAGGTTCTGCTATTTGGCAATAACAGACCAGTAATGCAGGTGGATCACAAGCATGATGAATGGATAAGCCTGCTGCTGTGTTTATATGTAATTATCACTTAATTTTGCACTCCTATTATGACACAGGAACAGATTACATCTGTCCCGTGAGGTGGTCCACACGGTGACGCGCATCGTGTCCTCCGATGCACGGCCCGGTGGCCCCTGCGCTCTCCCAGTTGCTGTAAAAGTGACAGCGGCTCTGACCTTCTTCGCCACCAAGGTGAAATTGTCTCTGCGCTTCGCCCGCGGCGCATTTAAAGGCGAGGAGAGGCGTTCATTTGATTGGTGAAGATCACACTCGGCTGTGTTAAACCCACTCGCGCAGGGCAGGTGCGCCCCGCCTGCGCCTGGTCTACGAAATTAGAGCCCATTGTGTCTAAATTTGGCACGTTTGAAAGGCAGGTGCAATTGGCACAGGATGGAGAGAGAATCTTCATTGTGCATGTCAACATGTTTGGAATGTCATAAAAAGCATTTACCAAATATTTTCCATCACTGACTGAATTTCTTGATGAATGATGGAAAGATTTGGAGGCTGTCTGTCATTACGATGGACTGGAAAAAGAGGGACGATCCAGTGTGCCATCATACTCATGCAGACAAAGTAAACCCTCTCTGATGTGTGCTCTTAATACATCGTGGAGGAGGTCATTTAACCTATTTAAAAGAAGAAAAGATCCCCTTCATAATCACTCGGCTTGTCCCTCAGAGCTGACTGCGTCACACTCCTGCGTCTTTCTTCAGTGAGCGGCTCTTGTTGCCACAGCCTGAAGGTAAATCGATCAGATGCTGCAGTATTTCACTCAGATGTGTTTAGGATCAAGTAGAATTCAGTATTTTTGAAACTTTGTGCAAATGTCGCAACAAACATCAGTCCAGCAGATTTTATCCCTCCAGCTCAGTGCACAATTTGCATATTCATCCAAAATTTTGAAGTATTTCCACACAAAGCTGGTGTCATACAATGTATTGTGTGTCTCATTCAGATGGTTAAGACACAAGGAAAAGTGATCACCTTGTCCGTCAGAATGACAGACAGTAAAAAGGGTTACCGCAACGTCTGGTCAGAAATAAAAAGAGTAGAGACATGTCGTCTATTCAGCAATGCCATATCAATTGTGCATGCAGTCTTAGTAGAACACGCCCACCAAACGCACAAGCATCTTTTTACTTTGCACACGCAATTTTGCGCTTGTTATTTGGGATCTTAGCAGATCTGGCCCTGTATCCATTATCTGTTCCACATATCCCTTTTGGGGTCAGGCGGGCTGGAGCCTTTCCCAGCAGATATTGTAAACCCTGGACCGTTTGCCAGCCAATTGTAGGGCCACATAGAGAGACAGACAACCATTTATGCTCACATTCATACCAAAGTGCACTTAAGAGTCTTCAGTTAACCTGATGAACAAAATAACAAATGAAATAAACACATCAGAATAAAACATTTATCCATTTATCAACAAACCAATAAAACCACAAAAGATAAAATAGAGAAATAAAAAAAAAAAATAAAAAAGAGAAGAAACTATGAGCTAAATGTGGACAAAAAAACTTTTGATTAAAATTCTAAACTTATAATTGTGTCATATAAACAATTTGAATGTAGTGTTGTAATTAAAATAGTAAGTAAATGTATTTTTCAATAAAATATTGATATCTCTCTCTTTCTTTTTGCAGTCATAAAATCTTTACCAGGCCTACATCCACCTATTCTCTGTAAGTCAGAGTAAAAAAAAAAAAAGTCAGTGGTAACGTGAGGCGACCTGTTGGTGAGCCTTTCATTCTTGAATGATTCTGTTTTAGGGATGTACAAAGTTAGCAAGTATATGATTTAAGACAGATGACTGACTAAATAGAACCAGATTTACAAATCAGTAAATCTGAAAGGGTTGCTGTAAGACAGTGGAAAGAGCCGGAATGAAAGCTCCAAACACACTGTAGTACTTTAACTCTCTCAGTCTGCAACACAATTAAAACAAATCAATGACAGAGTTTGGGAAAGACCGCATTCACTTAGTGAAAAGAAACTGTATGCCATGGCTCTCTCTGCTCCTCACTTAAATAAAGTAAGAACTGTTTTGGTAGGGGAGGAAAGCTTGCACTGCTGTAAAGATTATTTTCCTTTTCACACACACCACTTCTGCCATGTACCTATTGACAAAACAAGAGCACCACAGCACACATGAGAGTGAGAACAACCAAAAGAAATGTTGACCTACGAGGAGGATCCAAAGCCACACTCCAGAGATTGATCTAACTTCACGTTGGTCACCTGTTGATGCTGTGATGAGGAGGTTCACAGAGCACTGTTCTCATCAGTTTATCACTAAGTTAAAGTGGACAATTGTGCAACATTTGTAGAAAATCCTTCAGAATGAAACATTTATCCATTTATCAACAAATCAATAAAACCACAGAAGCTAAAACAGAGAAATTAAAACAAAATAAAAAGAGAAGAAACTTTGAGCTAAATGTGGATGAAATAACTTTATGGTCAAAATTCAAAACTTGTAATAAAATCATATAAACAGTTTCACTGCAGTGTTGTAATTAAAATAATAGCTCAAATGTATCTCGAATGTAAAAGACATTGTCATCTTTCTCATACATACAGACTTTCGAGGCGGAGCGGGCTTTATACCACTGCCTCGCCTTGAATTCAATGGAAACGTGAGGGAACCAGAAGGTGAGACTTTCAATCTTGAATGATTCTGTTTTAGGGATGTACAAAGATAGCAAACTATATGATTTAAGACTGATGACTGTTAGATAGATGAATGATTTATTTATGCATGGATGGATGAATGGTTGATTTACGGATGGATGATTGTATGGATGGATTCATGTGCAGATATATGTATGTATGGATGAATAGACTGATGGATGCATGGATGGGTGAGTGGTTGCATGGATGTACAGACGGACAAATGAACCACCTGAAAACACAATCCAGTCTCATCTGTTGTCAGCATGAAGGTGGAGCAGACATGTTTTCAGTCATCACCAGAAATACCTGGTTCATAACTTTGATTTCTCTTTTCAATTCACCCCCATGAAGAAAAACAACACATTCAGATGACAAACGCCTCCCAAGAGAGAACAATGCTCGGCCCTCCCTTATTCCCCCTACATCCACCAGAAGGTAACAAAGAGCGTCCTGAAGAACATCAACTGGTCTTAGATAGCAGTCTGTTACTTTGTCTTTTTTTTTTTGCTGTTAACGCCAAAACAAGCTCAGTAACTTTTTCAGCACAAACACTGTTATCCGCCATTGTCTGCTCTTATTTCCTGGCCCAGCGCAGAGTGGTGCAGGGTGGCGCAGAGGTAATTTCATCCAGCACACCACCGTGCGCAGCCAACTTTGGCACATTTGGTAGACCAGCTGTGCTGAGATGGGTGTGCCGGCACACCGGGGAGAGGTGTCGACAGATTCAGCTTGGTGCAGGGACAATGTCATGCCAAAACACTGCACAGAAGGTGCGCTGAAAGCTCGCCAGCTCTAACCTGGTCTATTCTCGGCGCAGGCGAAGCGCGCCAGATGCAGTGGTAATTTGGCTGACAGGCGCGCAGTGCGCACACATCACCAAAACCTCACAGGCAGGTATCCAGAGTGTCAGTGCATACTTTGTCGCATGTTGCGTGCTACACAACATAGCCTTATGCCATGGATGCCACTTTGACCTCACGGAGGAGACATTACAGGACTTAAGACAAAGAGAGGCCGAACTGCATGTGCCGTATCAACAGGGAGAGCAGCAGAGCGCACGGGAGAGGAGAGACCACCTGGCTGAACAGCTCTGTCCTGAAATGCGAGTATATGCCTACCCTAACTACTCGTTTTGGCAACCATTTACTCAGTCACATTAAAGATACACAAAATCATTCATGAGAAAAATGCATTTTATTTAAACGCGTCTCATCCTCTTCCTCCTCCCGCGCTTGGACTGTTGGTTGAAGAAGGAAGGGCGGAGCCTGAGGAGAGCCGTCCTCCCCTGGTCCGGGGTCTCATCAGCCTCAGTCGGCTGCATCCGCCAGCCTACCGAGGCTGGAGTCAATGGAGGAGAGATTGAAATTGGCACTGCGCCTTGTCCAAAGCGCCTTTAAAGGCAAGGAGAGGCGTTCATTTGATTGGTGAAGATTACACTCGGCTGTGTTTAACCCACTCATGCCTTCACAAACATAAGGCCAATGTTTTCAGAGTCACCCACTCTGGGACCTTTTTTTAAAAGTGTGTGTTTATAGGCACCCGAGACGCCGCATTCGTGTGGATGAAATGCCTTTACGATGAAAGGCTTGTGCGGATATGCATGAATTTTTGTCCGTGTGGACGGCCTCTTCATTTTATTTTTATCTACTAACTTTTTAAGAACTTGTTTACATTTTGCAGCACTTTTGAATGGACACAAAACAGACAGCGATGATTCAAAAGTTGTTTTTAACCTTGAACACGTCAGTATTTTCTGTTTGACACCTTTTTCTTTCTCTTTCCAGGAGCTGGATTTTATCCGGGCTTTCGACCACTCTGCTCTGGAAGCAATGGTAATGTGAAGCGGACTGTAGCATTATCTGTCAAATAATTATACTTTGTTGTTTTCATGAACAAATCCTCCACAATATTTGCTGCAGAGATTTTACTGATCAGAAAGAACTATCTATGATTACTGAGAGCAGTCTCTCGAATTTCCAAAATAAATTATAAAACAAAACACACGATTATCAAATATTAAATATGATTAATATAAAGGCAATACAAAGAAACTAGCTGAGAGCTCACACTGCTCACATCATTAAAATTACATCTTACTAAACATGGAGTGTAATAAATGATGTTCCTTGTATAATATGTATGAACACAGCAATCAATCCCTGTTTCAGCACAAGCAACCCAGCAAGATCACATAAAACCTGATTTGATTCAATGCAAAACTTAAATCACAAAGTCATAATAAGACTCATCAAGTAATTGTGGGGGCAAAAAAAAACAAAAAGCGCCTCACATGTCGACTGTGTTGCAACCAAGCTGCAGGTGTGAAAACCACCTAAATCTAAAATCCTTCTCAGTTTTAAATCAGTGAACCTTTCGGTCTATTAAAGCTCACTGAGTATGATTTAAAGATTATTCTTCTTCACAGACAGATTTTATTCACTGCAGCCTGAGGCTACACTGAAGGTAAACGTACACACAGGAGCTCAGACCTGATGTGGGATTTGAGACTGTCCCACACTCCTGTTCAAATCAGGTTCAGCTTGATAAATGCCAATCTGTGCATGAAAATGGCCACACAGCAACTTTTTGGTCATGTACATGTTTGATAAATGAGGACCAGTGCCTCCAGTCTCATCTGCTGTCAGCAGGGAGGCATAAAAACATCAGGCTATTCTGTTAATGATTGGTTCTAACGGGGCTATTTAGGAGCAGATGTGTTTCAAGCATCGCCGATACCACCTGGTTTATGTTTTGATTTCCCTTTTCACCTGCCCCCCCCTTACTTTCTTCTGAGTTTGTCTTTTTCAAAAGCTTGATGCTTGATTAACATATATGTACTTTTTTTTCCTAGATTCATATCGTGATGGTTCCTCTTTGCCCTGTCATAAAAAAAGTCATGGTGGGGGAAATGGCCCCTTTGACAACAGAACGGAAAATCCTAATGTTCCAGATGTAAAGCCAGATAAAAAAGACGTGGGAGTCTCAGAGGTGGCCCGACTGTTCCTAACCAGCCCCATGTCAACCATCATCATCCCGTCCTTCTACACGGCTGTCTGCCTCCTCAGTGTGCCCGCCAACATCTGTGCACTTCTGGTCTTTCTTAGAAGAATCAAGCCCATAAATCCAGCTGTGATCTACATGCTGAACCTGGCCTCTGCTGACCTGCTCTTTGCCATGGTGCTGCCCTTCAAGATCTTCTACCACTTCAAAGGAAATGACTGGATATTTGGTGAAGCCATGTGCCGTCTGGTCACCGCAGCCTTTTACTGGAACACGTACTGCTCCATTCTGCTCATCACCCTCATCAGTGTGGACCGGCTTCTCTCTGTGGTCTATCCAATGGACTCCCTGTCTTGGAGAAGCCCCAGAAAAGCATTCATAGCCTGTGCAGTCATGTGGGTTCTGTCCTTTGCTGGCTCCATGCACATCTTCTTCACTGAACAGACTGTCAGAGTCACTGAGTTGAACATCACCTCCTGCCGTGACATCCAACCTTCACAGCCTTTCCACTGCTACAAGATATACTACATCACTCTCTGCCTTTTCCTCTTCTTCCTGCCTCTGATCATCACTGTGGTGTCCTACACTCGAGTGATCATAACCCTGAACAAGGACCAACCAGGAGTTCCAGGTGCCTCTGGTAGAAAAAGAAGAGCAGCCATGTTGACTACAACAGTCCTGGTGATGTTTTTTTTGTGTTTCACGCCCACGAACATCATCAAGATCATTCACCAGGTGATGTTTACTGAAGAAGAGGTTCCACAGAATCAGCTGAACCCAGACTGGCTCTATGTGGTCTATTCAATCTTTTTGTGTTTGGGGAGTCTGAACTGCGTCCTCGATCCTCTGGTCTACTACTTTGGATCTACGCAGTTCCAGGAAGAGGTGTGCAGTATGCTTGGATATAAGAAAACCAAACAGGACAGCAGCAGCAACCAGACATCACCTGGACAAAGCAATCCAAACAATTCCACTAATCAAACAAATACAAAATCTGACTGTGAAGAAAACTCCAAATAAGCACTCCCAGCAACAATGACTCTGCTCAAGTAAACTTTTGCAGCCAGCACAAGAAACAGCTGGTCTAAAGCTGTTTTCACACGAAACACGATTTCTTTTTTGTATGTTGCACCTCTCCATGATTAAATTTTGCACATGTATTCACTTGTTCAAATGGTTCATATTTGTTGAGGCAAATTTTCAGACCTGAAGGATGTCTCCCAGTCACAACAATCTGTGTTTCCACCTTCTCAATCCATTTTGACCATGGTGGAAAAACACATTAAACAGCACTAGTACTGAACTTACAGATACTTAAAACTCTCCAGAGACTTTCTTCCCGTGTCTCCTCTCTGTGGTCCGTTCTCTGAACACTAGAAGGAGCTCCAAAGCCGACATTCAGCGATGTTTACTTCCTACTCTGTCTGTGATATCGTCCTCATCACCTTTCTCTCTCGGTGCTTATCAGCTGTCAAGCCACAGCTTCAGGCAAATTTGTAGCAGAAGTAGGATATTTTCAACTATGGCGAAAGAGGCAAAATCCACGCCGTTCACACAAAAATTTGTGTCGCTTGCACGAACAACGGAAATTTTAATGTCTTTCCATTCACTTTCACTATATTTCTATTACACACCAAATTGAAATTCATGTTTATTGTGAGCACAGCTTAAGGCTCTGTTCATATGACTTTTCAGCTAAAAGAAACCTTTTGTTGCATTTAGGCTGCGTATTCTCATGACAAGGTCTTTTGAGTGCCTGAAAACAGTGACATCTGAAAATGAAACCTCATCTGTCATCATATACTACCCCTACATTTTAATGGACATGTGTTTGTTCCATCTCCACTTTGTTACAGTATCAGGGGGTTATGGGTTTCTGTTTCAGTGACTGAGGCCAATTTTGAAAAATCTATTCTAAAAGATACAGGATGCAAATGCAGAGACTTTAAAATTGGTGTAACATGGGCTAATTTCTGGTCAGTAGGGTTTATTATTTAGCCTTATTGGCTGAAGACAAATGATTCACTCTCATTGTTAAACACAGTCCTGGAGTCCTCCTTTTACATTTTAATTGCCTGCTGTTGTCCCAGTTCAGTAGTGCTTCCACAGTAGTCGTCTGATTGGCTGTTCCAGCAGTGTGACACCAGAGTGCAGGAGTCTGCCTCAGACGTGCTGCAGGCAGGCCAAAGCTGATTGGCTGCCCAGACTTGATGGTGGGCAGACAGAACAGACTTAAAGTCAGTAAATAAAGATCTGACACAGAACGGACCTGGGACATGCTTAAAGACCTTCTTCATTTTTAACTTGAATTTCTTCAGCATGATTCCAGCTTGTCCAAACAGGCTGCTGCTGTTGGCTCTGGTGCTCTGGTGTGCTGCTTTTGGAGGTAAGAAGGAGTCAAGACTCTCTGATGGATTCTCATCAGTCTGCATGTGGTCCTAGCAACAGTTTAGTCTGTTGGTATCTGAGGGGAATTTTAAAGCTCTCACAGTGCTCTACAACCAAATATTTTAATGTTATAAATGTATTAAAAAGAATGAAAGTCTCAGTCAGCTTTAATCTTTGTTAAATACAGTCAGTGACCTGCATGCATGTTGGATAGAGTATTTATATGTACTCTTGTTGTTTATAAAGTGCTGATTAGTTCAGGGAGTCAGAACCAAATATGGAGAAGCAGCTTTTACTGTTTGTGCTCCACAGATCACAGCTGCCTCTGAAAAGATTATATTTTTCAGTTTTTCATTACTGTTTTAAACCAGCTTTGCACTGAAACCACTTTAACTGTCTTCTTATATTTTTGAAACTATTTATTTTACAGCACTGCACTGTACCTTTGAAAATTTCATTTGATTTTGATTTTACATCAAAAATGATTTCTTCTACATTTCAACATCTGTTTTAGCTCAGCATTTCTTCTCTTTTTATCTGTGTTTTGTTATATATTTGTTTGTGTGATGTGGTTTTCTTTTTTCTTTGTCACATTGTCCTGATTTTTTGTGTGAAACACTTTGGATCCATCCTTGATCCAAACCATCAACTTTATAAATTTAACAAGGTTTTTATCCCTCCCTCTCATCCTCAAGTTTTCTTTCACCATGAGAGGAAAAGGACCCTAAAGTTTTCCTCCTTGTTTCAGGAAAGTACAAAATCCTGATTTTATTCTAAAATATGTTATTATAATATTATTACTATAATTATTATATTACTATTAAAAATATAAATCATTACACTTTTGTTGTTTGTATGTGATTGCATTTAAATTGTATTGATTGTGATGTGGAAACATATTTGATTTATAATACAATTTATTATGAACTTATTTCAGCCTCGTTTTAGTTATTTCAAAAATTCCTTTGAGCTTCAAGAAACAAACTGATTTTTATTTAATTTAACTTATTTTTCCCTTCAATCATATTTGATTTGTTAAACTAAACCTTTTTACTTGATTAAATTATTTCTGCATCTTAATTAAAGTTAATCATCCATCCATCACCATCTATCCTGCTTACCTCAAATTGAGTAAATGTATAAATGTGAAACGTGCTGGAAGCCACGCTCTTGGCTCTGTGACTGAGACAAAACTTACTTTAATTTTCTGTCCCCAAATGTCTTCAAATGAATAAATGAAGTCTCAGACACAAGCAGCCCCTGCAGACTGGAATCTGCTGCAGGATATTTTGTCTTTGGGAGCTGGTCTCTTTTAACCTTGCAGTGCAGTTGGATCCACCTGTTTCAATGTCTGTAATCAGGCAGATCCTCCTTTGCCAAACTCAAACCTACAATTACTGTGAGCGGCCCAAAGCGGCATGACTCAACCAGTGTCCTTTCAGGTGCGTTCACACCAAACGCGACTTTGGCGACCAATATTGCGTCGCAAACCCAAGTCCTGTCGCCTGTTCATAGCTCATTTTATCACCGTCGCCACTGCTCAGTGACGTCACACCTGCGCGAGTTTCACCCCGCGATCATATCATATATCATATAATAGGACGTATTAGCTGACATTATTCCAACTGTATCCTTTTCACTCACCTACCAACCACAAAACACTGCAGCTGATGGCCCTGCAGCAGCATCTTCTGTGATTTCTTTGCGGTCCGTACTCGGTGGAACTAATATTCTCACTAACTAATGTTCTCACTAACTAATGTTCTCACTAACTAATGTTCTCACTAACTAATGTACTCCACACGGACATAGAATGTCACTCTGTGGACCGGAATAAAAACAGTCTGTCACGGGTGTCAATCACGCACTCACATAACGCTGATTGACATCGCCTGAAAAGTTCAAATATTTCAACTTTGGCGACTGAGCAAGGCGACCTGCTCCGCATCCAAAGCGACCCCAAAGTTCCCATCTGCAGCGACCAAGTCGCCCAGAACGCGTCCATCGCATCACGTGAGATCTGGTCGCGTGTGGTCGTGGCTGATCGTGGCTGTACATTGACTCTGCATGGAGAGTGGCTGCCGAGGTCGCCCAAGTCACATTCGGTGTAAACGCACCTTTAGTTAAGAGTGAAACGATGGCTCTTTCAGAGTGTGCAGCAACCCCTGGGGGTATAAATGGAGGCCCATGAGGAAGTGCCAACAGCTGTAGTACCCCGAGTGTCCACTCGGGGCTGGCTGCAGAAAAATGAAAACCCAATGACTGTATGTGGAGTGACGATGGTTTTCACCGCCTTCATACACATCTTTACAGCCTGGTTCAAAAAATGGCTTGAGTCTAAAACTACAACACATCTATATTCTCTCACTGTGAGGGGGGTGAATCTTTATACAGCACCCATTTTACTTTTATGGAGTATTTGCTTATTTAATACTCATTTACTCATATTTACTACCTACGTTTTACTTTCTTAAAGTATCTATCTATCTACAGGGCAGGACAGCATGAAGTGACCACACAAAGAGAGAGTAGCATAGATGCTAACTTCTTCAGTAACAGTTTTCTCAGATCTGGACCACATTTCTTTACTAAATGAAGAACAAACAACACTGAAAGCATTTCTCGATGGTAAGGATGTTTTCACTCCACTTCTGATATGTTTTGATGATAGTTTGTTTTATGTAGTGGCTTACATTTTGTATTTTACACACAGCAATAGCACTGGTCTACTACATTATTATCTGATTGACCCATAATGAATGTGATTGACATAACGGTCCTCCAATCACCTGTCAGATATGCTTTTGAAAGATTCTGTCCATTCCTAAACACTTCTGGGCTGTTGCCCAGATGGATGAGTGAAATATATGTGTGTGTTGGGCGAGGTCTCTTTAAATCTCTTTAAAAGTAGATTATAGATATTGGAAGAAGATGCATCAGTTTGTAGATTCATTGACGGATGATTTTATGCTCCATGACGCTCTACTGATTGTTTATTATCTCAGGGGTCATGTTTTTTATGTACTCGCTCCCCATTTAATTAAAAGACATAAATATTTGGAGCTGTGTTTTGAGGCTAGCTCTACTGAGCTGTCCTTGAGCAAAGCACTGAACCCCAAACTGCTCAGGAAGGAATTATTTGATAAAGGCAGACCATCGCTCTATGACATATTAGTACATGTATGCCCTCATGTGCACAATCATGTCACTGTTTCAAGTACCTCCTTTCATTCATCTATCCGTCCATCCATTATCTATACTGTTTATCCCTTTAGGGCAGGCATGGACTGGCCATCGGGAGTACGGGGCAATGCCAGGTGGGCCGACTCACATTTTGGGCCGGCCCGGGGCAGAGCTGTCATAAAGTGACCAATAAAGTATATTGTAAATCGTCTTAAGCAACCGCGACAGCCCATAGGTTGATTTTTTTTAAAGGACATTGGGCTAATCCAATGAAATCTCAGCCCTCCTCGGCCGCTCCTACCGTTGGCTTGACATGGACAGCAGAGCATGTGAACGGAGCGGAGCGGCTCCTCGCTCACAGGGCTGGGGCCTCATTTATAAAACATTGGTCCACACTAAAAGTGAACGTGCGCCCGAAAGCTGAAAATGGCGTGCGCCAAAACAAATTCTGAGTTATAAAACCGTGCGTGCGCACACTTGCACGCACTTTTCCCTTTATACATCACAGTCCACTTGGAAATTTGCGCAGGTGGATTTACCTCACATCCCGCCCTCTACACACCTACATGTTACCATGAATGGTCAATGCAAAGTACCTCATGAATGTTTTTGCACCGCCAGCCTGCAGTCTTTTCCCAACACGGATGTGCGTCAGAGGGGGCAGGGATACGCCTTGGATGTGTATAGTCTGCCGAAAGCGAAGAAGAAGAAGCTGTGCGTCAGGATGAATTTGTCTGAACCACTAAATTTGTCAACACCATGTTTGAGGAACAAATAATTTCTACACTGATTGTAGGCACATTTTTTCATTTTCACTCGGAGCTCTTACAGCAACGCGAGTGCAGACTGTCATTTGCTCCGATTACATTTGGGAAATCGGACATTGCCGCAAAATGCCCTTTAATGTGCCTGTTCACCCACAGTGTAAGGAACCCTGATGTATCGTCTGGTCATGTTTATAATGCCATCCAAAACGGCTGGCAGTATTGTGTTGAGGGATGGCTGCCATAACCCAGACCTAAGAACAGAATTTAACTGTATTATATCATATCCAAAAGGGGCTTTAGACAGAAAATGTAACACTATATATTGTTAATCATATCAAACACAGACCTGTAGGCTTATTCCCGCTGGAAGGAGCCGGTTGCCAGAAACCCCAGAGTTTGTCAGCACCTATACGCACGGGGATGGCGCGGTTCCGGCGGGTGCTTTCGTTTAACATGGGCCAGGAAATCTTCGTGGTCTCTAAAAACTCTCTCCATCCTGATCCATAGTCTGTGTGATCTTCCAGCAGTGCCAGCGCATCCACTGTGCAGAATTACGCATGAGTGTCACTGCACTATTTATATGCTCACTCGGTAATTAGACTGTTTGTTACACACCTTGTCACAGCTAATACTAATCAATCAGTGCTATCCACCGCTCTATGTCATGTGAAGATGAATTATAATAGCCTATATGAACATTGCATACAGCAGTAAGTGAACACGTCTATAAACACTCGGGTGTTTATGACGACGCAGGTCTATGATCTGATTTGTGATGACATTACATGTATGAGATGAATCTGGCTACACTTCACCTCCTCACCATCCATGCTGTCAGTTTCCCACATCTCCAAAATGTTCGTACGCCAGCATCAAGGTTGACGTACCGGTGCGCACATTGTCCCGCCAAGTTTATTTTTATGAATCACAACCTTTGCGTGGGAATTGACTTACGCCAATTCCAAGCACCGTTTTGTGCGTTGGGCAAGCTTTATAAATGAGGCCCCTGGTCCTGACTCACGCTCCGCCGCTCAGAGAGCATGCGCGCCTCTGTTACACACCTTGGGCTCTAATTTCCTGGCGCAACTCAGGGTGGCGCGGGGTGGCGCAGGCTGGCGCACCCCGCGCAGTGGTAATTTCGTCCGGTGCACCGCCGTGCGCAGCCAATTTGGCAATTTGGTAGACCGGCTGCGCCGAATTAGGTGTGACGGCGCACCAGGGGGAGGTGTCCACAGATTCAGCTTGGCGCAGTGACAATTTGGTGCCAAAAAACCGCGCGGAAGGTGCGCTGAGAGCCCGCCAGCTCCAACCTGGTCTCTTCTCGGCTTAGACGAGGCGCACCCCGGGCAGTGGTAATTTGGCTGACAGGCGCACAGTGCGCACACGTCACTAAAACCTCACAGGCAGGTATCCACAGTGTCAGGCACATTTCAATGCAATAAATAATCACAACAAGCACTATTTAATGTAACCGTCTAAACCAGCACATACATTTGTATCTATATTAATTGTTCCGTCACATCTGATGTCAGATCAGAGACGTTAACTAACCAGGTCATATCTCTCAGCCAACCACAAACAGCCACATCGTCCGATACGGAGTATCCGGCTTCTCACATCTCATGAAATTCAAATGAAAAGAAAAAAGAGAGAGAAGCTCGCTGAATAAATGTAAGTCACTCGGTGTCTTAAGCATTTACCTGCGATTGCCCATATTTCTCTATTTTAATCTTTATTAGTGTAACCCGGGAAATTTGATAGCCACACAGGACACAATAGCTGGGGGTTCTTATAGCATGAGTCGCATTTTCATAACCACCAACAAAATACGGCAGTGGCACAGGGAGTCACCTTTCCAGTTTCCACCTTTAAAACAACAATAAATACAGCTGTACATCATGTGCTCTTAGCATTACAAACTCACATATGATGCTCAACTAGCTGCCATTACCTTCCAAATCAAACAGTGTCCGTGGGGAAGGCGCCGAAGATCCATAAACATCTAACTGGTCAGAGCCTAAAACACATCATCTTGTTATAATACTTGCAAAAACATTTTGTAACAATAATATTCAACAAGATGTTGATGTTTACTCACTGTTTGAAACATTTTTCAAGCCCAAAAACAGCGAAATCACCTCAGCAGAACCTCCGATAAGCGCATGGAAACAGGAAGAGGAAAAAAGACCGTAATGCACCTGGCGGAGTGCTGTTCTTACAAGCCGATGCTGCCACCTAGTGCCCATAATCCGCAACTCCCTGTGGAATTCCACTTACAATCTATCATTTGTTTACATAGTACAACAATATCAAACACATAGGAGAACACCATAGAACGTGGATTTGAGTGCCAAAACAATAGAACTAAAATGGATAAAATAACCATTTTACCACCTGGTTACATTAGGAATGCATGTGGATCACAAGCATGATGAATGGATTAGCCTGCTGCTGTGTTTAAATGTAATTATCACTTAATTTTGTACTCATATTATGACACAGGAACAGATTACATCTGTCCCGTGAGGTGGTCCACACGGTGACGCGCATCGTGGCTCCGCGGCCCGGTGGCCCCTGCGCTCTCCCAGTTGCTGCAAAAGTGACAGCGGCTCTGACCTTCTTCGCCATGGAGGTGAAATTGTCACTGCGCCTCGCTCGCGGCGCATTTAAAGGCGTGGAGAGGCGTTCATTTGATTGGTGAAGATCACAAGATCACAAGATCTGTGTTAAACCCACTCAAGTCTTCTCTCCTCCCTCTCTGCTACGTGCGCCGGTAGGAGAGACTGAGGCGTGGGTGCGGTTGCCTGGCCCAGACTGCGCCGTGCACGAAACTTGCAAAATGCAATGGACACACCCTGTTGGCGCGGCGCAGGCGCGGCGCAGGGCAGGTGCGTCCCGCCTGCGGCTGGTCTGCGCAAAGCTCTCAGACCTCAGTGCAGGTCACCTGCAATCGTCTAATTTTTTTTTAGTCCAGTGAATGCAATGCGCTTCCGTATTTTCGTAGAGTGAGTGATGAGTGATTTGATTGGAGCGGGTAGAAACTTGAGAGAGCGGCGGAGCGGTAATGAGCAGAGCGGCGCGCATCCGCTCTGAGCGGCGGAGCGGGGTGCGAGAACAGCAGTGTGTGCGAGGAGCTCACACAGCTCTGAGACAGACAACAAATAGAGCTACAAACCACGACCGCTCCTGTTATATCTATGATATGATATTTAGTACTAAATGACCCTAACTTTGACTCAGATCATGTGAGCGGAGCGGTGAGATTATTCGCTCCTCGCTCACAGGGCTGGTCCTGACACCCGCTCCGCCGCTCACTCAAATTTCTACCCGCTCCACTCAAATCAAACCACTCACCGCTCACTCCACGAAAATACGGAGGCGCATTGCATTCACTGGATACAAGATTGAGACGATTGCAGGTGACCTGCACTGAGGTCTGAGAGCTTTTGCGCTGTCCGCGGTGCTGATCCAAGTTGTCAACATCCAGTTGCTGAAAGAAAACAGAGTCTGTTTAATTACAGGCAGATGCACTCTGGGTGAGACATGCTTCAGACGCTTGGTGTGAGCGGTACCGGAGCGAAAATGGAGCGGGATGGAGCGACAGATAAGGTGCCGCTCCAGCTTTTTGAATAAAACTGCTCCGCGCTCCGGCCAAATTCCTTCTGCTCACGCTCCCCGTTCGCTCCCGCTCCGCTCACATGCTCTGTTCCACACACAAAGCTTACTAAAATACTAAATCACTTACAGCTCAGTCACTTGTCTTTCAGTGCACGGCATTGCACGACTGCATTTATAAATATTTATGAATATATATATATATATATATATATATTTTTTTTTTTTTTTTTTTTTTTTTTTTTTTTGTAGGATGAACTGCCCCTTTCCAGTGAGAGAAAATTATGGGCTCTAATTTCGTCGACCAGGCGCAGGCGGGGCGCACCTGCCCTGCGCCGCGCCTGCGCCGCGCCAACAGGGTGTGTCCAGGGCATTTTGCAAGTTTCGTGCACGGCGCAGTCTGGCGCAGGCAGGCGCACCCACGCCTCAGTCTCTCCTACCGGCGCACGTAGCAGAGAGGGAGGAGATAAGACTTGAGTGGGTTTAACACAGCCGAGTGTGATCTTCACCAATCAAATGAACGCCTCTCCTCGCCATAAATGCGCCGCGGGCGAGGCGCAGTGACAGTTTCACCTCAGTGGAGAAGAAGGTCAGAGCCGCTGTCACTTTTACAGCAACTGGGAGAGCGCAGGGGCCACCTGGCCGCGCATCGGAGCCTCGATGCGCGTCACCGTGTGGACCACCTCACGGGACAGATGTAATCTGTTCCTGTGTCATAACATGAGTACAAAATTAAGTGATAATTACATTTAAACACAGCAGCAGGCTAATCACAGGTAAATCCTTATAAAAACACAGAGTGACTTACATTTATTCAGCGAGCGTCTCTCTCTTTATTTTTTCTATTTAATTTCATGAGATGAGAGAAGCCGGATACTCCGTATCGGATGATGCGGCTGTTTGTGAATGGCTTGAGAGACGTGAACTCCTTAGTTATGACAACCGTCTCTGATCTGATATCAGATGTGACGGGATAATTAATATACACTGTAAAAAAAACTCCGTAAATTTTACAGTAAAAAACTGTAAAACTATAAAACGGTAAAATACAATTTTTGGAACGGTGAAACACTGTGAATAAATATATCCGTCAAAACCGTAATTTCTACACTTTTTTTCTGGAAAAAATTCATTACTTCACTGTTAAATACCCTTGAACTGTGATTATACCGGGAATATTCCGTATTTCATATAACAGTCAGTACTGTAATTTTTGCATTAATTTTCTGCAAAAATTACAATTTGTCACTGTTAAGTTTACTAACCTTGTACTGATAACAGAAATATGTTGTAATATATAACAGCTAATACCGTAGTTTTTACATTCCTGTTTGGAAAAAAGAAAACAGTTTTTGGCCGTTAAATTCAGGCTACTGTGTTTGCCTGAAAATATCGACTTTCAACATCTATTTTCATCTTCACATTTTAGCAATCAAGTCACTTGAAATAACCTCAGGGGCGTTTGATTTTGTTGTTGTTGTTGTTTGTTTTGCCCATATAAATAGAGCAGCAAATCTCTTTTGCTCTAGCCTACACTTTGGGCCACATTCCATCATCTCATTTGATAAATGGATCAAAGTTTTAAAGAAATGCTTATTATTTTCTCTTTCAAATCTGGACAATAAGATATTAAAATATTGTATGATATATTTTGTGAGGAGAAAGTAAACAGTCATGCGAGCCGTTCTTTGTCTGATTTTTTTGTTGTTGTTGTTATTTGCTCCCCCCATTATTTTTCAGCTAATACCACTTTTTGACAGGACAGTTTTTCACTCTCCACTCTTCCAAATTAAAGGCATTATATTTTTTCTTGGTGAACCCTTTAATGATATACTATTATAGCATATGAAGTTTGATTTACTTTATTTTATTTTATTTATCTACACCAGCTTATTGTAGGCTAAATGCTCATGTTATTGAAAATATAAGGCATCTAGTTTCAAAATGGTTTTGTTTGTTTGCTTTTCAGCCTTTTGAATATTTGCATTGTTTCTGTGGAGGATTCCTATTGCTGGCTTTTGCCGATACTGTCCTTCATCCTTCAGTTATGCGCATATCGCTCCGCCTCGGTCTGGCACTACTTTCTGCAGCACTATTCTGGATCATTCTGGCGCGCAGATCACTCCGCCTCCTTCAGGCGCTGTCGGGACGTGTCTGGACAAGTCCAGGTGCAGCAGCGTAACCGTTACTGCTCCTGAGGTCCGTGCTGCAACTTGGATCAGCACCGCGGACAGCGCAAAGCTCTCAGACCTCAGTGCAGGTCACCTGCAATCGCCTAATTTATTTTATCCAGTGAATGCAATGCGCCTCCGTATTTTCGTGGAGTGAGCGGTGAGTGGTTTGATTTGAGTGGAGCGGGTAGAAATTTGAGTGAGCGGCGGAGCGGGTGTCAGGACCAGCCCTGTGAGCGAGGAGCGAATAATCTCACCGCTCCGCTCACATGATCTGAGTCAAAGTTAGGGTCATTTAGTACTAAATATCATATCATAGATATAACAGGAGCGTTCATGGTTTGTAGCTCTATTTGTTGTCTGTCTCAGAGCTGTGTGAGCTCCTCGCACACACTGCTGTTCTCGCACCCCGCTCCGCCGCTCAGAGCGGATGCGCGCCGCTCTGCTCATTACCGCTCCGCCGCTCTCTCAAGTTTCTACCCGCTCCAATCAAATCACTCATCACTCACTCTACGAAAATACGGAAGCGCATTGCATTCACTGGACTAAAAGAAAATTAGACGGTTGCAGGTGACCTGCACTGAGGTCCGAGAGCTTTGCGCAGACCAGGCGCAGGCGGGACGCACCTGCCCTGCGCCGCGCCTGCGCCGTGCCAACAGGGTGTGTCCATTGCATTTTGCAAGTTTTGTGCACGGCGCAGTCTGGCGCAGGCAACCGCACCCACGCCTCAGTCTCTCCTACCGGCGCACGTAGCAGAGAGGGAGGAGATAAGACTTGAGTGGGTTTAACACAGCCGAGTGTGATCTTCACCAATCAAATGAACGCCTCTCCTCGCCATAAATGCGCCGCGGGCGAGGCGCAGTGACAGTTTCACCTCAGTGGAGAAGAAGGTCAGAGCCGCTGTCACTTTTACAGCAACTGGGAGATCGCAGGGGCCACCGGGCCGCGCATCGGAGCCACGATGCGCGTCACCGTGTGGACCACCTCACGGGACAGATGTAATCTGTTCCTGTGTCATAATATGAGTACAAAATTAAGTGATAATTACATTTAAACACAGCAGCAGGCTAATCACAGGTAAATCCTTATAAAAACACAGAGTGACTTACATTTATTCAGCGAGCGTCTCTCTCTCTTTTTTTTTCTATTTAATTTCATGAGATGAGAGAAGCCGGATACTCCGTATCGGATGATGCGGCTGTTTGTGAATTGCTTGAGAGACGTGAACTCGTTAGTTATGACAAACGTCTCTGATCTGATATCAGATGTGACTGGACAATTAATATAGATACAAATGTATATGCTGGTTCAGACGGTTACATTAAATAGTGGTTGTTGTGATTGTTTATTGCATTGAAATGTGCCTGACACTGTGGACACCTGCCTGTGAGGTTTTAGTGACGTGTGCGCACTGTGCGCCTGTCAGCCAAATTACCACTGCCCGGGTGCGCCTCGTCTGCGCCGAGAATAGACCAGGTTGGAGCTGGCGGGCTCTCAGCGCACCTTCCGCGCGGTTTTTTTGGCACCAAATTGTCACTGCGCCAAGCTGAATATGTCGACACCTCCTCCTGGTGCGCCGTCACACCCATCTCGGCGCAGCCGGGCTACCAAATTGCCAAATTGGCTGCGCACGGCGGTGCGCCGGACGAAATTACCACTGCGCGGGGTGCGCCAGGCTGCGCTACCCTGAGTTGCGCAAGGAAATTAGAGCCCCTTGTCACAGCGCCGCGGACAGCGCAAAAGCTCTCAGACCTCAGTGCAGGTCACCTGCAATCGTCTACAGATATGTTTAGGCAAGAGTGCGGAGCAGTTTGTTCAAAAAGCTGGAGCAGCACCTCATCTGTCGCTCCATCCCGCTCCAATTTCGCTCCGGTACCGCTCACACCAAGCGTCTGAAGCATGTTTCACACGGAGTGCATCTGCGTGTAATTAATTGTTCAGCCACAGACACTGTTTTCTGTCGGAAACTGGATGTTGACAACTCGGATCAGCATCGCGGACAGCGCAAAGCTCTCGGACCTCAGTGCAGGTCACCTGCAACCGTCTAATTTTCTTTTAGTCCAGTGAATGCAATGCGCTTCCGTATTTTCGTAGAGTGAGTGATGAGTGATTTGATTGGAGCGGGTAGAAACTTGAGAGAGCGGCGGAGCGGTAATGAGCAGAGCGGCGCGCATCCGCTCTGAGCGGCGGAGCGGGGTGCGAGAACAGCAGTGTGTGCGAGGAGCTCACACAGCTCTGAGACAGACAACAAATAGAGCTACAAACCATGAACGCTCCTGTTATATCTATGATATGATATTTAGTACTAAATGACCCTAACTTTGACTCAGATCATGTGAGCGGAGCGGTGAGATTATTCGCTCCTCGCTCACAGGGCTGGTCCTGACACCCGCTCCGCCGCTCACTCAAATTTCTACCCGCTCCACTCAAATCAAACCACTCACCGCTCACTCCACGAAAATACGGAAGCGCATTGCATTCACTGGATAAAAAAAAAAAAAATTGTTGATTGCAGGTGACCTGCACTGAGGTCTGAGAGCTTTGCGCTGTCCGCGGTGCTGATCCGAGTCGTCAACATCCAGTTTCTGACAGAAAACAGTGTCTGTTTAATTACACGCAGATGCACTCTGGGTGAGACGTGCTTCAGACGCTTGGTGTGAGCGGAACAGGAGCGAAATTGGAGCGGGATGGAGCGACAGATAAGGTGCCGCTCCAGCTTTTTAAATAAACTGCTCTGCGCTCCGGCCAAATTCTTCCGCTCACGCTCCCCGTTCGCTCCCGCTCCGCTCACATGCTCTGTTCCACACACAAAGCTTACTAAAATACTAAATCACTAACAGCTCAGTCACTTGTCTTTCAGTGCACGGCATTGCACGACTGCATTTCTATATATATATATATATATATATATATATATATATATATATATATATATATATATATATATATATATTTTTTTTTTTTTTTTTTTTTTTTTTTAGGATGAACTGCCCCTTTTTAGTGAGAGAAAATTATGGGCTCTAATTTCGTCGACCAGGCGCAGGCGTGGCGCACCTGCCCTGCGCCGCGTCTGCGCCGCGCCAACAGGGTGTGTCCAGGGCATTTTGCAAGTTTCGTGCATGGCGCAGACTGGCGCAGGCAGGCGCAACCACGCCTCCGTCTCTCCTACCGGCAGACGTAGCAGAGAGGGAGGAGATAAGACTTGAGTGGGTTTAACACAGCCGTGATCTTCACCAATCAAATGAACGCCTCTCCTCGCCTTTAAATGCGCCGCGGGCGAGGCGCAGTGACAATTTCACCTCAGTGGAGAAGAAGGTCAGAGCCGCTGTCACTTTTACAGCAGCTGAGAGAGCGCAGGGGTCACCGGGCCGCGCATTGGAGCCACGATGCGCGTCACCGTGTGGACCACCTCACGGGACAGATGTAATCTGTTCCTGTGTCATAACATGAGTACAAAATTAAGTGATAATTACATTTAAACACAGCAGCAGGCTAATCACAGGTAAATCCTTATAAAAACACTGAGTGACTTACATTTATTCAGCGAGCGTCTCTCTCTTTATTTTTTCTATTTAATTTCATGAGATGAGAGAAGCCGGATACTCCGTATCGGATGATGTGGCTGTTTGTGGTTGGCTTGAGAGATATGACCTGGTTAGTTAACGTCTCTGATCTGATATCAGATGTGACTGGACAATTAATATAGATACAAATGTATGTGCTGGTTCAGACGGTTACATTAAATAGTGGTTGCTGTGATTGTTGATTGCATTGAAATGTGCCTGACACTGTGGACACCTGCCTGTGAGGTTTTAGTGACGTGTGCGCACTGTGCGCCTGTCAGCCAAATTACCACTGCCCGGGGTGCGCCTCGTCTAAGCCGAGAAGAGACCAGGTTGGAGCTGGCGGGCTCTCAGCGCACCTTCCGCGCGGTTTTTTGGCACCAAATTGTCACTGCGCCAAGCTGAATCTTTGGACACCTCCCCCTGGTGCGCCGTCACACCCATCTCGGCGCAGCCGGTCTACCAAATTGCCAAATTGGCTGCGCACGGCGGTGCGCCGGACGAAATTACCACTGCGCGGGGTGCGCCAGCCTGAGTTGCGCAAGGAAATTAGAGCCCCTTGTCACAGCACCGTGGACAGCGCAAAGCTCTCGAACCTCAGTGCAGGTCACCTGCAACCGTCTCATTTTTTTTAGTCCAGTGAATGCAATGCGCTTCCGTATTTTTTTCGTAGAGTGAGTGATGAGTGATTTGATTGGAGCGGGTAGAAACTTGAGAGAGCGGCGGAGCGGTAATGAGCAGAGCGGCGCGCATCCGCTCTGAGCGGCGGAGCGGGGTGCGAGAACAGCAGTGTGTGCGACGAGCTCACACAGCTCTGAGGCAGACAACAAATAGAGCTACAAACCATGAACGCTCCTGTTATATCTATGATATGATATTTAATACTAAATGACCCTAACTTTGACTCAGATCATGTGAGCGGAGCGGTGAGATTATTCGCTCCTCGCTCACAGGGCTGGTCCTGACACCCGCTCCGCCGCTCACTCAAATTTCTACCCGCTCCACTCAAATCAAACCACTCACCGCTCACTCCACGAAAATACGGAAGCGCATTTCATTCACTGGATAAAAAAATTAGACGATTGCAGGTGAGCGGCACTGAGGTCTGAGAGCTTTGCGCTGTCCGCGGTGCTGATCCGAGTTGTCAACATCCAGTTTCTGACAGAAAACAGTGTCTGTTTAATTACAGGCAGATGCACTCTGGGTGAGACATGCTTCAGACGCTTGGTGTGAGCGGTACCGGAGAGAAATTGGAGCGGGATGGAGCGACAGATAAGGTGCTGCTCCGGCTTTTGGAATAAACCGCTCTGCGCTCCGGCCAAATTCCTTCCGCTCACGCTCCCCGTTCGCTCCCGCTGCTCTCACATGCTCTGTTCCACACACAAAGCTTACTAAAATACTAAATCACTAACAGCTCAGTCACTTGTCTTTCAGTGCACGGCATTGCACGACTGCATTTATATACATATATATATATATATATATATATATATATATATATATATATATATATATATATATATATATATATATATATATATATATATATATATAAATACATAAATTTTAAGGATGAACTGCCCCTTTTTAGTGAGAGAAAATTATGGGCTCTAATATCGTAGACCAGGCGCAGGCGGGGCGCACCTGCCCTGCGCCGCGCCTGCACCGCGCCAACAGGGTGTGTCCAGGGCATTTTGCAAGTTTCGTGCACGGCGCAGTCTGGCGCAGGCAGGCGCACCCACGCCTCCGTCTCTCCTACCGGCGCACGTAGCAGAGAGGGAGGAGATAAGACTTGAGTGGGTTTAACACAGCCGAGTGTGATCTTCACCAATCAAATGAACGCCTCTCCTCGCCTTTAAATGCGCCGCGGGCGAGGCGCAGTGACAATTTCACCTCAGTGGAGAAGAAGGTCAGAGCCGCTGTCACTTTTACAGCAGCTGGAAGAGCGCAGGGGCCACCTCGCGGGACAGATGTAATCCGTTCCTGTGTATATATGTAAAGATATGTATGTGTGTGTGTGTATATACATTTATAGATATATATAGATATAGTTATAGATATAGATATAGATATATATCAGTGGCGGTTTGTCAATAGGGGGCGCTGGGGTGCCGCCCCCTCCAAAATTCAACAGAGAAAGTCTACTTAAACACAACATAATTTGTCTTTAAATTATAAAAAATAACGGATAAAAACATTTATTTTTACCACATAGTAATAGTCTGTCAGCAGCACCTGTCACCATTCAATAAAAGGGGTTTCACAATGTTTTTACGTAGTAACTGTGTTGTGAATACATAGTTTACGTACAGAGGGGCGCCGGCCTAATGGGTGTCTATGCAAGTCCTTAAACTTTTGCTCAGCATGTGACCTGAGGCGTCTTTGGGATTGGCCGCTTCAACTTGCGCCCCGGACGCTCCCACTTTGACTGGCAGCGAATCAGTATTGTTTTGGTGTTTCTTTTCCTCATGTGACTGGACAACGACCGCTGTCAATCATATGGTCACGTCACCGCAGCAGATATGATTTACGCATGCGCAAGCATCTCACGTACCCTCATGCATCGACCGATGCTCCCATGCACCGAGGAGGCGTCGTCCAGAGAACCATCAGAGGATCACAGGAGAGGTGAGATTGCATTAGAGAAGAAAATCAGTAAGAAGCTATGCCACACTGGAGATAAGACTAGGATGTGTCTTTCCTAGTAGACATAACATAATTCAGGGGCAAAGTTTTCCATTTTATGTCACACATGGCACTAAACCATAGATTAGGAGCCACAAAATGAGTTTGCCAAGAGGATATAAATGCTTTGTTCAGTAGAACATTATCCTTTTGCAGACTTAAGTTCTAAAAAATCTATATAGTTTTTAATTCTTGCATATTTTTACAAAAACAACATACTTTTAGGAGGAATCGGGGCTTTAATTGGGTGGGTAAGTTTGTTTTTACCCCACTAGAAGTTAATTTTAAATTTAATTGACAAATTTGATACATTATTTTGATGAAAATATTATATAAAGGGACCTGTAAAAATATATTTTTAAAAATCATGGCAAAGCAGGAACAAGATAGGAGAAATTGTAATATTAATATTATTCACAAGTGCATGCAGATTATTGCAGAGACTTACTGCACTGCTCATTAAATATTACTGTTACATTGTGTGAAAGCCTTTGAAAAATTACAAAAAGAAGAACTGATAATGCTATCAAGTTATGTGTTGCAGTTTACTGGTGAAAACAGTGGGGTTTTATTAGTCCCAAAAGTGTAAACGTCACAAGTTCTTTACCTCTTAGGTGTATGTCCATTACAGAATTATTTTTTAATCTACTGGAATTTTTAGATTTGACACTTACCTTGTACCTTTCCAGCTTGTACCATTGTGCACAGAATAAAATTAATGACAACAGACAAACAAAATGTATATCTTGTCTTTAAATGTTGTAGTTTTATTATGGCAACTAAACGTGATAAAAGATAATAAATATCAATATAAATATATATGGTATTGTCATTATATATAATTGTATACCATATGTTTAGTTGCTTTGATAAAATGTTCTATTTGGATACAGAAATTAAACATTCTGTTGGTGGTTTTTGCAGACTGAATACTGCACATAACGGTACAAAGTTACAGTATTCAAAAGCTCCAGCAGATGGAAACAGACTCCTGTAATGTAAAGTTTATTTTTTTTGACATTTTAAAATTTGAAGTAGTTTTGCTGAAAACTATAAATGTCATCCAAACACTGACAGCTTCCATTTCAGTTGTGAAAATCAGTCAGCTGGTGTGAGCCGTCTGCCCTCTTGTGTTGCACGCTTGTATCTGTTTGTTTTTTTTCTTATTTGTTTTTGTTTTGGTTTGTTTTGTTCATACTTTTTACAGTTAATCTATACCAAAACTGTATCACATAGTTTTACCTTTAGTTTTAAAGCATCAGTTTAGTGGTACATAAGATTCTGTTTGTGTTTACAATCTTGAGCCATGAGACATCATGTATAAGATAAGACACTGTTCAGGTGACACAAGAAATGTTCATCAAATGGTGAAAATGACATAAATTACAGTTTTATTTTATGGGAGCAGGTAAAACTTTGGCTGTTTTATTGATTTTTTTCAGTAAATATTGATGTTAACTTTTGGTGATAAAATGTGTTTTTCGATGTATTTTTTAATGACAGATTCACACAGTACCACACCATGGTTCCTGAAGCAAGCTAAAGACAGAGTTCAGTCTTATGTCCAGCAAGGAGGAGTTCAAGGCCTGCTGTGGTGCTGTGGACCTTATCCAGTTGTTGATGGAAAATTATCTTGGAGAGGTATTTTCAGAGACTGTCACTCTGCTAAAGATCCTCATCACCACACCCATGACCACTGCAGAAGCTGAGGTGCTTCTCAAACTTAAAAAGAATCAAAACTTTCCTCAGAAACACCATGAACCAGGACAGGCTGAATATACTGGCCATGCTGTTAATGGAAGAGAGACTGGTGACGGATATGATGGACTTCAGTCAGAGGGTCACTGAGAAATTTGCAGCCCAGAAGGAAAGGAGGGCAAAATTTCTGTTCAAATAGTGCATTGTTTAAAGTAGGTTGCATTGTGATTATGTTTTGTCTTTAGCTTCTTTTCACTGTAGTATGGAGTGCTTCTTTGGTTTGTTTCCTCCAAAGCTGCGCCCCCCTTAAAATTTTTGGCACCAGCCGCCACTGCATGAGACCTAATTAAACCAACCCCGTCCTCGTGCTGCATTTGAGTCAAATGGGGAAAACACTCATCTAATTTGGACAACACTTCAGAATTTTTAAGGCGCCCCTGCACGACTGCAATAGAAGGGCCAATCACATCAACATCGGGTATGGTCGCACCTGAAAGTACCTCGGGGGTTTCAGCACTGGACAGCTCCGATTGGCCTGGGGCCCTAGCAGGACTTTCAGCACTAGACAGCGCCAACACAGCCTTGCCCTCCGCATGGACAGGAGGCTGAGAGGTGGAGTCCCTATCCAGGTATGGATTTAACATGTTAACATGACACAATCTCTTTCGGCGTCTGCGTTCAGGAGTGGCCACAAACCTGGAACAGGTAACAACACCAATACTTTATCGCCTGGACTAAAGCTTCTGCTTCGAGCGTCTTTATCAAACCACCGTTTCATTTTATTTTGAGCGATAGCCATGTTTTGTTTAGCCAATTCACAGGTGCGATGCAGCTTGGACCGGATATTATTGACGTAATCGCACAAGTTTTGCGGTTTGTTGTCATTAAGCCAGCTTTCCTGCAACAGTTTTAGAGGGCCTCGAACAGTGTGTGCAAACACCAACTCCGCCGGACTAAAACCCAAGGACTCTTGGATTACCTCCCGAGCAGCAAAGAGAAGGAGGGGAACACCCTCACCCCTTGTTTGAGTCCTTGTTTGACTCTAAACAGTAATAACAATGTGTGATATTTAACTGTTTCATAACTTGCGCAAAAAGTCGCGACATGAAATTTGATCCCTGGTCGCTTTGTAATATTTTAGGCAATCCAAACAGAGAGAAGAATTTCACTAAGGCTTTGATAACCGTAGGGGCAGTTATTTTACGCATGGGAATAGCCTCAGGAAAACGGGTCGCCGAGCACATAATAGTCAAAAGAAACATATTACCATTTTTAGTGCGTGGGGAAGGACCAACACAGTCCACAATAACCCGTTCAAACGGTTCCCCAATCACCGGAATCGGATACAAGGGATACTGCGGAATGGTCTGATTAGGTTTGCCTGAAATTTGGCATGAGTGGCAGGTCCTACAGTGATGTTTCACATCTTGTTTTAATCCAGGCCAGAAAAAACAGCGCAAAATCCGGTCATAAGTTTTATTTACACCGAGGTGACCTGCCATAGGATTATCATGCGCTAGTTTGAGAATGTTATGCCCCGTCTAGGGGTGGCCAAGACATAACATGAAGTGTCCCCGTTTCCACCGAGTCCCAAGCAGCCACAGGAGTCTGTCAGCAAGTTTAAACCGACTATCGGTATTTTTATTTTTACAAGCCACAATAATACTCACAATTCAACAACTTAAATTACCTCGAGACGCCCGAGGCGCCTCTGCTACCGTTACCTAACACAAAAATCTAACACAAGATCTATCAGACACTACACTACAGTAAAGCTGACGTGGCCGTTTGGATCACGGTCGAGCCGGGGGTTCCCTCCTCGCCGTGGTGACGTCATGGAGCTGTTTAAATGGGGCCTTTCCCTCCTCCACAGCCAATCCCAGATATTCACCTGACGATCTCCGTCCAACTGGAGGCAGGGGCGGCGCACCTAATAAGACTTGCACACTGACGCACACACGCACACACTCAGTCACACTTAGGGCGCAGGAGAACCCTTCAAACACCGTCAAACAAGAAAAGAAAAACACTATACAAAGCCAAAATACGACCAGGGTCGTAACAGAGAACTTCATGCTGATAAGGTTTTGGAACAACGATTTGGGTTATGGCATCCCAATCATCCTGCGCAGACGCATGAGACGGTGCCCATTTACGCACAAGTACGCCGTCCCTCAGATAATAACATGTGGATAATTTTTCTGCTTCGAATTCTGACACAACCGAGTCCAAAGCAGGTGACAGAGACGAGTCACGGCTTTGCTCAATAATAAGCTGTTCTCGAGACATAGAAACTTTGGAACCCAAGTGATCAGTAAGAGATGGATCAGCAGTCTTAACTGTCGGAGCAACTGATGGAGAGGGAGCAGATGCTGGCGCTACAGCTGATAAAGCCAAATTGTCACCTTCAGCCATGAAACTGTCTGCCAGATTGACCTCCTCGCTCCCACTCGGTAAATCGTCTCTCTGCTTGGCTGACATTGCCCGAGTAACAGCACAGACTGGAAACACCATGGGAAACTTCCGCTCCAACTCATCAGTATGTCCTGAAACAGGAACAGCAGTCACTTCGGGATTAAGAAGAACTTTGCCCCCTGCCAGATCATTACCCAGAATAAGAGAGACCCCGTCTATGGGAAACTGTGAACTTACCCCCACTACCACACGCCCCTTTACCAGATCACTGTCAAGGTTTACTGCATGTAATGGAATCCCCACAAACTGCATCCCAAAACCCCGGACTAAGACTGTGGAATTAAGCGAGGATTTTTCTGATAGTGGTAACAACCCTTTTAAAAGGACTGACTGCGAGGCTGCGCTGTCCCTCAGTATGGTAACAGGGACTTTTGGATCATCCTCAGATAAGGACACAAAGCCCTTCATAATAAAGGGAGCATACACGTCAAAATCCGTTTTAATGGGAACGGCTGGAGTAGATGACGACTTAAAGGTAGGCAGAGACTCCGTTTTCATTAAGTTTGCTGCTTTTGTATTTCTCCCTTTTTTCTCCAGAGCAAAGCACTGATTGATTGTGTGTCCAGGCTTTTTACAATAAAAACACAATGGTTTATTTTTAGCATTCCCTGGTTCTTTATCATTAGGCCTACCATCCCCAGGAGAATTTTGCTGGACTGGTAAAGTTGCCGGTTTTAATGTAGCTGCACTATGTTCTGGGGACGAGTGAAACCTTCCAAAACTATCCTTGTGCGTAAGGACATATTCGTCTGCAAGAACAGCAGCATCAGACACAGTTAGCACTTTTTGTTCGTTAATGTAAGTTGTAATTCTTTCAGGGAGACAGTTTTTAAATTCTTCTAAGAGAATCAAGTCCCTCAGTTTGTTAAAGTCATTAACATTTTTGGATTGGCACCACCGGTCGAAGAGTGCTTCTTTTTCACGCCCAAACTCACAGTAAGTCTGACTACTTGTTTTCTTAAAACCCCGAAATTTTTGTTGATATGCCTCAGGCACTAATTCGTATGCCCTTAGCACAGCGGATTTAACTTCATCAATCAAAACAAGAATCAGAGGGCATCGACGCATATGCACTTTGGGCTTTACCAGTGAATACCGACTGTAACAGCAAAGGCCACACTTCCTTTGGCCAATTTAATGTGGTGGCCACACGTTCAAACATAACAAAATATTTATCCACGTCTCTATCATTAAATGGCGGGACCAGACGAATACATCTATTCAGATCAAAATCACCGCTTCCAGACGATTGTGAGGCAGGTGAGGGAGAATGCTTAATTTCCAGCTCTCTGAGGCGCAACTGTCTGTCCTTTGTGCGGCGTCCTTTTTAACATATTAAAAAAGGACGCCACACAAAGGACAACGTTGATTTTTCTTTATTGAAATTAAAATATTCAAATGAGGAAACAAACTAAATGAAACAAAAGGGGCTGGAGTTGTCGGCAAAAATGAACAAAACAGGAGAAAATGATCAGGCCAACTCATAAGGGGCCGTCGCACCCAAACACCTCTCCATATGCTGCCTGACCAAAACTAACTAAACCAAGGAATAATCAAAACCGAGAAAACAGGACCACCGACAATCTCCAGCCCAAACTAAAACAACAAAACCCAGCAACCTAGTGCTGCTGAGGAACCAAAAGGGAAAAGGAGAAAGAAAAGTACCTGTAAATGCAGAAAACAGAGGAGTACAAAGAAACCTCCTGCTCCTCAGCTCTGTGTGTGTGCCAACCATTGCTCCTCTCTCAGCTCCTCCAAACAGCCCTCCCCTCCCTGAGCGCAGATTGCTCTCAGGTGTGCAGCAGAGGAGAGGAAGGAGGAGAACCAGGGAGAGACAGAGAGAGAAACAGGAGCAAGAGAGGAGAGGCACCTGGGAGTGAGGGAGACAGAGAGGAGCAAGAAAGGAGAGGCACCAGGGAGAGAGAGGGAGAGGAGCAGGGCCGCACGTAACAGCCATGGATGCCACTTTGACCTCACGGAGGAGACATTACAGGACTTAAGACGGAGAGAGGCCGAACTGCGTGTGCCCTATCAACAGGGAGAGCAGCAGAGCGCACGGGAGAGGAGAGACCACCTGACTGCACAGCTCTGTCCTTCAATGCGAGTATATGCCTACCGTTTATACCTGTTTTGGCCACAATTTACTCAGTCACATTAAAGATACACAAAATCATTCATGAGAAAAATGCATTTCATTTAAACGCGTCTCATCCTCTTCCTCCTCCCGCGCTTGGACTGTTGGTTGAAGAAGGAAGGGCGGAGCCTGAGGAGAGCCGTCCTCCCCTGGTCCGGGGTCTCATCAGCCTCGGTCGGCTGCATCCGCCAGCCTACCGAGGCTGGAGTCAATGGAGGAGAGATTGAAATTGGCACTGCGCCTTGTCCAAAGCGCCTTTAAAGGCAAGGAGAGGCGTTCATTTGATTGGTGAAGATTACACTCGGCTGTGTTTAACCCACTCATGCCTTCACAAACATAAGGCCGATGTTTTCAGAGTCACCCACTCTGGGACCTGTTTTTAAAAGTGTGTGTTTATAGGCACCCGAGACGCCGCATTCATGTGGATGAAATGCCTTTACGATGAAAGGCTTGTGCGGGTATGCATGAATTTTTGTCCGTGTGGACGGCCTCTTCATTTTATTTTTATCTACTAACTTTTTAAGAACTTGTTTACATTTTGCAGCACTTTTGAATGGACACAAAACAGACAGCGATGATTCAAAAGTTGTTTTTAACCTTGAACACGTCAGTATTTTCTGTTTGACACCTTTTTCTTTCTCTTTCCAGGAGCTGGATTTTATCCGGGCTTTCGACCACTCTGCTCTGGAAGCAATGGTAATGTGAAGCGGACTGTAGCATTATCTGTCAAATAATTATACTTTGTTGTTTTCATGAACAAATCCTCCACAATATTTGCTGCAGAGATTTTACTGATCAGAAAGAAATATCTATGATTACTGAGAGCAGTCTCTCGATTTCCAAAATAAATTATAAAACAAAACACACGATTATCAAATATTAAATATGATTAATATAAAGGCAATACAAAGAAACTAGCTGAGAGCTCACACTGCTCACATCATTAAAATTACATCTTACTAAACATGGAGTGTAATAAATGATGTTCCTTGTATAATATGTATGAACACAGCGATCAATCCCTGTTTCAGCACAAGCAACCCAGCAAGATCACATAAAACCTGATTTGATTCAATGCAAAACTTAAATCACAAAGTCATAATAAGACTCATCAGGTAATTGTGGGAACAAAAAAAAACAAATAGCGCCTTACATGTCTGCAACCAAGCTGCAGGTGTGAAAACCACCTAAATCTAAAGTCCTTCTTCAGTTTTAAATCAGTGAACCTTTCGGTCTATTAAAGCTCACTGAGTATGATTTAAAGATTATTCTTCTTCACAGACAGATTTTATTCACTGCAGCCTGAGGCTACACTGAAGGTAAACGTACACACAGGAGCTCAGACCTGATGTGGGATTTGAGACTGTCCCACACTCCTGTTCAAATCAGGTTCAGCTTAATAAATGCCAATCTGTGCATGGAAATGGCCACACAGCCACTTTTTGGTCATGTACATGTTTGATAAATGAGGACCAGTGCCTTCAGTCTCATCTGCTGTCAGCAGGGAGGCATAAAAACATCAGGCTATTCTGTTAATGATTGGTTCTAACGGGGCTATTTAGGAGCAGATGTGTTTCAAGCATCGCCGATACCACCTGGTTTATGTTTTGATTTCTCTTTTCACCTGACCCCCCTTACTTTATTCTGAGTTTGTCTTTTTCAAAACCTTGATGCTTGATTAACATATATGTACTGTTTTTTTCTAGATTCATATCGTGATGGTTCCTCTTTGCCCTGTCGTAAAAAAAGTCATGGTGGGGGAAATGGCCCCTTTGACAACAGAACGGAAAATCCTAATGTTCCAGATGTAAAGCCAGATAAAAAAGACGTGGGAGTCTCAGAGGTGGCCCGACTGTTCCGAACCAGCTCCATGTCCACCATTATCATCCCGTCCTTCTACACGGCTGTCTGCCTCCTCAGTGTGCCCGCCAACATCTGTGCACTTCTGGTCTTTCTTAGAAGAATCAAGCCTTTAAATCCAGCTGTGATCTACATGCTGAACCTGGCCTCTGCTGACCTGCTCTTTGCCATGGTGCTGCCCTTCAAGATCTTCTACCACTTTAAAGGAAATGACTGGATATTTGGTGAAGCCATGTGCCGTCTGGTCACCGCAGCCTTTGAATGGAACACGTACTGCTCCGTTATGTCTGTGTAGATTCTCATTCATCCAGGTCATGGTCATTCTTAAGATTCAAAAGCAAGGCAACTGGACTGTGTAGAGTTTGTTGGGAAGACGTTTCACTTCTCATCCAAGAAGCTTCTTCAGTTCCAAATGGCTGGTGCTGGAAGCAGATATTTATCTTGCTAGAGGAAAAAACAACAACAAAGGAAGGGAGGAGTTGGAGAACGACTCGTAGAAACTTATCCCAGGGTGATGTAACCCCTGAGAGTCGTTACCCTGGTACTGCTCCATTCTGCTCATCACCCTCATCAGTGTGGACCGGCTTCTCTCTGTGGTCTATCCAATGGACTCCCTGTCTTGGAGAAGCCCCAGAGAAGCATTCATAGCCTGTGCAGTCATGTGGGTTCTGTCCTTTGCTGGCTCTGTGCACAACCTCTTCACTGAACAGACTTTCAGAGTCACTGAGTTGAACATCACCTCCTGCCGTGACATCCAACCTTCACAGCCTTTCCACTGCTACAAGATATACTACATCACTCTCTGCCTTTTCCTCTTCTTCCTGCCTCTGATCATCACTGTGGTGTCCTACACTCGAGTGATCATAACCCTGAACAAGGACCAACCAGGAGTTCCAGATGCCTCTGGTAGAAAAAGAAGAGCAGCCATGTTGACTACAACAGTCCTGGTGATGTTTTTTGTGTGTTTCACGCCCACGAACATCATCAAGATCATTCACCAGGTGATGTTTACTGAAGAAGAGGTTCCACAGAATCAGCTGAACCCAGACTGGCTCTATGTGGTCTATTCAGTCTTTTTGTGTTTGGGGAGTCTGAACTGTGTCCTTGATCCTCTGGTCTACTACTTTGGATCTACGCAGTTCCAGGAAGAGGTGTGCAGTATGCTTGGATATAAGAAAACCAAACAGGACAGCAGCAGCAACCAGACATCACCTGGACAAAGCAATCCAAACAATTCCACTAATCAAACAAATACAAAATCTGACTGTGAAGAAAACTCCAAATAAGCACTCCCAGCAACAATGACTCTGCTCAAGTAAACTTTTGCAGCCAGCACAAGAAACAGCTGGTCTAAAGCTGTTTTCACACAAAACACGATTTCTTTTTTGTATGTTGCACCTCTGCATGATTAAATTTCGCACATGTATTCACTTGTTCAAATGGTTCATATTTGTTGAGGCAAATTTTCAGACCTGAAGGATGTCTCCCAGTCACAACAATGTGTGTTTCCACCTTCTCAATCCATTTTGACCATGGTGGAAAAACACATTAAACAGCACTAGTACTGAACTTACAGATACTTAAAACTCTCCAGAGACTTTCTTCCCGTGTCTCCTCTCTGTGGTTCGTTCTCTGAACACTAGAAGGAGCTCCAAAGCCGACATTCAGCGATGTTTACTTCCTACTCTGTCTGTGATATCGTCCTCGTTACCTTTCTCTCTCGGTGCTGATCAGCTGTCAAGCCACAGCTTCAGGCAAATTTGTAGCAAAAGTAGGATATTTTCAACTATGGCGAAAGAGGCAAAATTCACGCCGTTCACACGAAAATTTGTGTCGCTTGCACGAACAATGGAAATTTTAATGTCTTTCCAGTCACTTTCACTATATTTCTAATACACACCAAATTGAAATTCATGTTTATTGTGAGCACAGCTTAAGGCTCTGTTCATATGACTTTTCAGCTAAAAGAAACCTTTTGTTGCATTTAGGCTGCGTATTCTCATGACAAGGTCTTTTGAGTGCCTGAAAACAGTGACATCTGAAAATGAAACCTCATCTGTCATCATATACTACCCCTACATTTTAATGGACATGTGTTTGTTCCATCTCCACTTTGTTACAGTATCAGGGGGTTATGGGTTTCTGTTTCAGTGACTGAGGCCAATTTTGAAAAATCTATTCCAAAGATACAGGATGCAAATGCAGAGACTTTAAAATTGGTGTAACATGGGCTAATTTCTGGTCTGGAGGGTTTATTATTTAGTCTTATTGGCTGAAGACAAATGATTCACTCTCATTGTTAAACACAGTCCTGGAGTCCTCCTTTTACATTTTAATTGCCTGCTGTTGTCCCAGTTCAGTAGTGCTTCCACAGTAGTCGTCTGATTGGCTGTTCCAGCAGTGTGACACCAGAGTGCAGGAGTCTGCCTCAGACGTGCTGCAGGCAGGCCAAAGCTGATTGGCTGCCCAGACTTGATGGTGGGCAGACAGAACAGACTTAAAGTCAGTAAATAAAGATCTGACACAGAACGGACCTGGGACATGCTTAAAGACCTCCTTCATTTTTAACTTGAATTTCTTCAGCATGATTCCAGCTTGTCCAAACAGGCTGCTGCTGTTGGCTCTGGTGCTCTGGTGTGCTGCTTTTGGAGGTAAGAAGGAGTCAAGACTCTCTGATGGATTCTCATCAGTCTGCATGTGGTCCTAGCAACAGTTTAGTTTGTTGGTATCTGAGGGGAATTTTAAAGCTCTCACAGTGCTCTACAACCAAATATTTTAATGTTATAAATGTATTAAAAAGAATGAAAGTCTCAGTCAGCTTTAATCTTTGTTAAATACAGTCAGTGACCTGCATGCATGTTGGATAGAGTATTTATATGTACTCTTGTTGTTTATAAAGTGCTGAATAGTTCAGGGAGTCAGAAACAAATATGGAGAAGCAGCTTTTACTATTTTTGCTCCACAGATCACAGCTGCCTCTGAAAAGATTATATTTTTCAGCTTTTCATAACTGTTTTAAACCAGCTTTGCACTGAAATCACTTTAACTGTCTTCTTATATTTTTGAAACTATTTATTTTACGGCACTGCACTGTACCTTTGAAAATTTGATTTGATTTTGATTTTACATCAAAAATGATTTCTTCTACATTTCAACATCTGTTTTAGCTCAGCATTTCTTCTCTTTTTATCTGTGTTTTGTTATATATTTGTTTGTGTGATGTGGTTTTCTTTTTTCTTTGTCACATTGTCCTGATTTTTTGTGTGAAACACTTTGGATCCATCCTTGATCCAAACCATCAACTTTATGAACTTAACAAGTTTTTTATCCCTCCCTCTCATCCTTAAGTTTTCTTTCACCATGAGAGGAAAAGGACCCTAAAGTTTTCCTCCTTGTTTCAGGAAAGTACAAAATCCTGATGTTATTCTAAAATATGTTATTATAATATTATTACTATAATTATTATATTACTATTAAAAATATAAATCATTACATTTTTGTTGTTTGTATGTGATTGCATTTAAATTGTATTGATTGTGATGTGGAAACATATTTGATTTATAAAACAATTTATTATGAACTTATTTCAGCCTCGTTTTCATTATTTCAAAAATTCCTTTGAGCTTCAAGAAAAAAACTGATTTTTATTTAATTTAACTGATTTTTCCCTTCAATCATATTTGATTTTGTTAAACTAAACCATTTTACTTGATTAAATTATTTCTGCATCTTAATTAAAGTTAATCATCCATCCATCACCATCTATCCTGCTTCCCTCAAATTGAGTAAATGTATAAATGTGAAACGTGCTGGAAGCCACGCTCTTGGCTCTGTGACTGAGACAAAACTTACTTTAATTTTCTGTCCCCAAATGTCTTCAAATGAATAAATGAAGTCTCAGACACAAGCAGCCCCTGCAGACTGGAATCTGCTGCAGGATATTTTGTCTTTGGGAGCTGGTCTCTTTTAACCTTGCAGTGCAGTTGGATCCACCTGTTTCAATGTCTGTAATCAGGCAGATCCTCCTTTGCCAAACTCAAACCTACAATTACTGTGAGCGGCCCAAAGCGGCATGACTCAACCAGTGTCCTTTCAGGTGCGTTCACACCAAACGCGACTTTGGCGACCAAGATTGCGTCGCAAACCCAAGTCCTGTCGCCTGTTCATAGCTCATTTTATCACCGTCGCCACTGCTCAGTGACGTCACGCCTGCGCGAGTTTCACCCCGCGATCATATCATATATCATATAATAGGGCGTATTAGCTGACATTATTCCAACTGTATCCTTTTCACTCACCTACCAACCACAAAACACTGCAGCTGATGGCCCTGCAGCAGCATCTTCTGTGATTTCTCTGCGGTCCGTACTAGGTGGAACTAATGTTCTCCCTAACTAATGTTCTCACTAACTAATGTTCTCACTAACTAATGTTCTCACTAACTAATGTTCTCACTAACTAATGTACTCCACACGGACATAGAATGTCACTCTGTGGACCGGAATAAAAACAGTCTGTCACGGGTGTCAATCACGCACCCACATAACGCTGATTGACATCGCCTGAAAAGTTCAAATATTTCAACTTTGGCGACTGAGCAAGGCGACCTGCTCCGCATCCAAAGCGACCCCAAAGTTCCCATCTGCAGCGACCAGGTCGCCCAGAACGCGTCCATCGCATCACGTGAGATCTGGTCGCATGTGGTCGTGGCTGATCGTGGCTGTACATTGACTCTGCATGGAGAGTGGCCGCCGAGGTCGCCCAAGTCGCATTCAGTGTGAACGCACCTTTAGTTAGGAGTGAAACGATGGCTCTTTCAGAGTGTGCAGCAACCCCTGGGGGTATAAATGGAGGCCCATGAGGAAGTGCCAACAGCTGTAGCTGTAGTAACCACTAAATTTGTCAAAATCATGTTTGAGGAACAAATAATTTCTACACTGATTGTAGGCACATTTTTTCATTTTCACTCGGAGCTCTTACAGCAGCGCGAGTGCAGACTGTCATTTGCTCCGATTACATTTGGGAAATCGGACATTGCCGCAAAATGCCCTTTAATGTGCCTGTTCACCCACAGTGTAAGGAACCCTGATGTATCGTCTGGTCATGTTTATAATGCCATCCAAAACGGCTGGCAGTATTGTGCTGAGGGATGGCTGCCATAACCCAGACCTAAGAACAGAATTTAACTGTATTATATCATATCCAAAAGGGGCTTTAGACAGAAAATGTAACACTATATATTGTTAATCATATCAAACACAGACCTGTCGGCTTATTCCCGCTGGAAGGAGCCGGTTGCCAGAAACCCCAGAGTTTGTCAGCACCTATACGCACGGGGATGGCGCGGTTCCGGCGGGTGCTTTCGTTTAACATGGGCCAGGAAATCTTCGTGGTCTCTAAAAACTCTCTCCATCCTGATCCATAGTCTGTGTGATCTTCCAGCAGTGCCAGCGCATCCACTGTGCAGAATTACGCATGAGTGTCACTGCACTATTTATATGCTCACTCGGTAATTAGACTGTTTGTTACACACCTTGTCACAGCTAATACTAATCAATCAGTGCTATCCACCGCTCTATGTCATGTGAAGATGAATTATAATAGCCTATATGAACATTGCATACAGCAGTAAGTGAACACGTCTATAAACACTCGGGTGTTTATGACGACGCAGGTCTATGATCTGATTTGTGATGACATTACATGTATGAGATGAATCTGGCTTCACTTCACCTCCTCACCATCCATGCCGCCAGTTTCCCACATCTCCAAAATGTTCGTACGCCAGCATCAAGGTTGACGTACCGGTGCGCACATTGTCCCGCCAAGTTTATTTTTATGAATCACAACCTTTGCGTGGGAATTGACTTACGCCAATTCCAAGCCCCGTTTTGTGCGTTGGGCAAGCTTTATAAATGAGGCCCCTGGTCCTGACTCCCGCTCCGCCGCTCAGAGCGCATGCGCGCCTCTGTTACACACCTTGGGCTCTAATTTCCTGGCGCAACTCAGGGTGGCGCAGGGTGGCGCAGGCTGGCCACCCCGCGCAGTGGTAATTTCGTCTGGCGCACCGCCTTGCGCAGCCAATTTGGCAATTTGGTAGACCGGCTGCGCCGAGTTGGGTGTGACGGCGCACCAGGGGGAGGTGTCCACAGATTCAGCTTGGCGCAGTGACAATTTGGTGCCAAAAAACCGCGCGGAAGGTGCGCTGAGAGCCCGCCAGCTCCAACCTGGCAGACGAGGCGCACCCCGGGCAGTGGTAATTTGGCTGACAGGCGCACAGTGCGCACACGTCACTAAAACCTCACAGGCAGGTATCCACAGTGTCAGGCACATTTCAATGCAATAAATAATCACAACAAGCACTATTTAATGTAACCGTCTGAACCAGCACATACATTTGTATCTATATTAATTGTTCCGTCACATCTGATGTCAGATCAGAGACGTTAACTAACCAGGTCATATCTCTCAGCCAACCACAAACAGCCACATCGTCCGATACGGAGTATCCGGCTTCTCACATCTCATGAAATTCAAAAGAAAAGAAAAAAGAGAGAGAAGCTCGCTGAATAAATGTAAGTCACTCGGTGTCTTAAGCATTTACCTGCGATTGCCCATATTTCTCTATTTTAATCTTTATTAGTGTAACCCGGGAAATTTGATAGCCACACAGGACACAATAGCTGGGGGTTCTTATAGCATGAGTCGCATTTTAATAACCACCAACAAAATACGGCAGTGGCACAGGGAGTCACCTTTCCAGTTTCCACCTTTAAAACAACAATAAATACAGCTGTACATCATGTGCTCTTAGCATTACAAACTCACATATGATGCTCAACTAGCTGCCATTACCTTCCAAATCAAACAGTGTCCGTGGGGAAGGCGCCGAAGATCCATAAACATCTAACTGGTCAGAGCCTAAAACACATCATCTTGTTATAATACTTGCAAAAACATTTTGTAACAATAATATTCAACAAGATGTTGATGTTTACTCACTGTTTGAAACATTTTTCAAGCCCAAAAACAGCGAAATCACCTCAGCAGAACCTCCGATAAGCGCATGGAAACAGGAAGAGGAAAAAAGACCGTAATGCACCTGGCGGAGTGCTGTTCTTACAAGCCGATGCTGCCACCTAGTGCCCATAATCCGCAACTCCCTGTGGAATTCCACTTACAATCTATCATTTGTTTACATAGTACAACAATATCAAACACATAGGAGAACACCATAGAACGTGGATTTGAGTGCCAAAACAATAGAACTAAAATGGATAAAATAACCATTTTACCACCTGGTTACATTAGGAATGCATGTGGATCACAAGCATGATGAATGGATTAGCCTGCTGCTGTGTTTAAATGTAATTATCACTTAATTTTGTACTCATATTATGACACAGGAACAGATTACATCTGTCCCGTGAGGTGGTCCACACGGTGACGCGTATCGTGGCTCCGCGGCCCGGTGGCCCCTGCGCTCTCCCAGTTGCTGCAAAAGTGACAGCGGCTCTGACCTTCTTCGCCATGGAGGTGAAATTGTCACTGCGCCTCGCCCGCGGCGCATTTAAAGGCGTGGAGAGGCGTTCATTTGATTGGTGAAGATCACAAGATCACAAGATCTGTGTTAAACCCACTCAAGTCTTCTCTCCTCCCTCTCTGCTACGTGCGCCGGTAGGAGAGACTGAGGCGTGGGTGCGGTTGCCTGCGCCAGACTGCGCCGTGCACGAAACTTGCAAAATGCAATGGACACACCCTGTTGGCGCGGCGCAGGCGCGGCGCAGGGCAGGTGCGTCCCGCCTGCGGCTGGTCTGCGCAAAGCTCTCAGACCTCAGTGCAGGTCACCTGCAATCGTCTAATTTTTTTTGGCAGTGAATGCAATGTGCTTCCGTATTTTCGTAGAGTGAGTGATGAGTGATTTGATTGGAGCGGGTAGAAACTTGAGAGAGCGGCGGAGCGGTAATGAGCAGAGCGGCGCGCATCCGCTCTGAGCGGCGGAGCGGGGTGCGAGAACAGCAGTGTGTGCGAGGAGCTCACACAGCTCTGAGACAGACAACAAATAGAGCTACAAACCATGAACGCTCCTGTTATATCTATGATATGATATTTAGTACTAAATGACCCTAACTTTGACTCAGATCATGTGAGCGGAGCGGTGAGATTATTCGCTCCTCGCTCACAGGGCTGGTCCTGACACCCGCTCCGCCGCTCACTCAAATTTCTACCCGCTCCACTCAAATCAAACCACTCACCGCTCACTCCACGAAAATACGGAGGCGCATTGCATTCACTGGATAAAAGATTGAGACGATTGCAGGTGACCTGCACTGAGGTCTGAGAGCTTTTGCGCTGTCCGCGGTGCTGATCCAAGTTGTCGACATCCATTTGCTGAAGGAAAACAGAGTCTGTTTAATTACAGGCAGATGCACTCTGGGTGAGACATGCTTCAGACGCTTGGTGTGAGCGGTACCGGAGCGAAATTGGAGCGGGATGGAGCGACAGATAAGGTGCCGCTCCAGCTTTTGGAATAAACCGCTCTGCGCTCCGGCCAAATTCTTCCGCTCACGCTCCCCGTTCGCTCCCGCTCCGCTCACATGCTCTGTTCCACACACAAAGCTTACTAAAATACTAAATCACTTACAGCTCAATCACTTGTCTTTCAGTGCACGGCATTGCACGACTGCATTTATATATATCTATATATATATATATATATATATATATATATATATATATATATATATATATATATATATATATATATATGTATATATTTTTTTTAGGATGAACTGCCCCTTTCCAGTGAGAGAAAATTATGGGCTCTAATTTCGTCGACCAGGCGCAGGCGGGGCGCACCTGCCCTGCGCCGCGTCTGCGCCGCGCCAACAGGGTGTGTCCAGGGCATTTTGCAAGTTTCGTGCACGGCGCAGTCTGGCGCAGGCAGGCGCACCCACGCCTCCGTCTCTCCTACCGGCGCACGTAGCAGAGAGGGAGGAGATAAGACTTGAGTGGGTTTAACACAGCCGTGATCTTCACCAATCAAATGAACGCCTCTCCTCGCCATAAATGCGCCGCGGGCGAGGCGCAGTGACAGTTTCACCTCAGTGGAGAAGAAGGTCAGAGCCGCTGTCACTTTTACAGCAACTGGGAGATCGCAGGGGCCACCGGGCCGCGCATCGGAGCCTCGATGCGCGTCACCGTGTGGACCACCTCACGGGACAGATGTAATCTGTTCCTGTGTCATAACATGAGTACAAAATTAAGTGATAATTACATTTAAACACAGCAGCAGGCTAATCACAGGTAAATCCTTATAAAAACACTGAGTGACTTACATTTATTCAGCGAGCGTCTCTCTCTTTATTTTTTCTATTTAATTTCATGAGATGAGAGAAGCCGGATACTCCGTATCGGATGATGCGGCTGTTTGTGAATGGCTTGAGAGACGTGAACTCCTTAGTTATGACAAACGTCTCTGATCTGATATCAGATGTGACGGGATAATTAATGTACACTGTAAAAAAAAGTCCGTAAATTTTACAGTAAAAAACTGTAAAACTATAAAACGGTAAAATACAATTTTTGGAACGGTGAAACACTGTGAATAAATATATCCGTCAAAACCGTAATTTCTACACTTTTTTTCTGGAAAAAATACATTACTTCACTGTTAAATACCCTTGAACTGTGATTATAACGGGAATATGCCGTATTTCATATAACAGTCAGTACTGTAATTTTTGCATTAATTTTCTGCAAAATTACAATTTGTCACTGTTAAGTTTACTAACCTTGTATTGATAACAGAAATATGTTGTAATATATAACAGCTAATACCGTAGTTTTTACATTCCTGTTTGGAAAAAAGAAAACAGTTTTTGGCCGTTAAATTCAGGCTACTGTGTTTGCCTGAAAATATCGACTTTCAACATCTATTTTCATCTTCACATTTTAGCAATCAAGTCACTTGAAATAACCTCAGGGGGGTTTGATTTTGTTGTTGTTGTTGTTTGTTTTGCCCATATAAATAGAGCAGCAAATCTCTTTTGCTCTAGCCTACACTTTGGGCCACATTCCATCATCTCATTTGATAAATGGATCAAAGTTTTAAAGAAATGCTTATTATTTTCTCTTTCAAATCTGGACAATAAGATATTAAAATATTATATGATATATTTTGTGAGGAGAAAGTAAACAGTCATGCGAGCCGTTCTTTGTCTGATTTTTTTTGTTGTTGTTGTTATTTGCTCCCCCCATTATTTTTCAGCTAATACCACTTTTTGACAGGACAGTTTTTCACTCTCCACTCTTCCAAATTAAAGGCATTATATTTTTTCTTGGTGAACCCTTTAATGATATACTATTATAGCATATGAAGTTTGATTTACTTTATTTTATTTTATTTATCTACACCAGCTTATTGTAGGCTAAATGCTCATGTTATTGAAAATATAAGGCATCTAGTTTCAAAATGGTTTTGTTTGTTTGCTTTTCAGCCTTTTGAATATTTCTATTGTTTCTGTGGAGGATTCCTATTGCTGGCTTTTGCCGATACTGTCCTTCATCCTTCAGTTATGCGCATATCGCTCCGCCTCGGTCTGGCACTACTTTCTGCAGCACTATTCTGGATCATTCTGGCGCGCAGATCACTCCGCCTCCTTCAGGCGCTGTCGGGACGTGTCTGGACAAGTCCAGGTGCAGCAGCGTAACCGTTACTGCTCCTGAGGTCCGCGCTGCAGCCAGACCCCTCCTGCTGCGGTTATTTGGTGAGTAAAGAATATATTAATCAATTTTCTGCTTTAAATCCGTGATTCAGTGACACAGTGACGACCTTTCTAGGTATAGATTTAGCGGAGCCGATAACTTAAACATTACTTTTGTTACAGGATCTGCTCCGGCTATTTTTGCAACTTTCAAAAGTTAAATGTGTAAAACATTAAATTCACTTCTGTATTTTAAACAATAGAGATTATCTACAACAGCGTGTGTGTACCAAGTTAAGTTTTTGGGGGGAATGTGGTAAAAGGCTTCATTAACTGCCAGTGAAACAGAAAAAATGAGTCCTGATGTGCTAGCTAAAGTTTGACCATAGCAAGCTCATGACAGAAACCTACTGCAGGCCTAAATCAACACACAAGCTTTTCAGTAGTCTTTAATATCCGAATATGTTTGTGTTTTAACTATTTCCACCGTGAGAATTCTTTTATTGGTAATTATTGATATTACTCATGCACCACGGCTGTCTGTCTGCAACTAACTGTATGTAGTCCCACCTGCTCAGGTGAGGTTAACACTTTTCAGCTTTTCTGTAGTTACACAGCACGCGCATGCTCATATTGGTCATGACTTTAAATTTTGAAAAACTTAAGTTTTCTTACGAATCTGGAAAATGTCTCATGTTCGTGTATTCATAGTTTCAGTGTCACTGAACTGACACCAGTGACCATGTGTGTTCTTGCTGAGAGTGTGTGCAGTAAAACCTTTGTAAAGCTGTTAAGGTAGATGTAAGGCTACACAACAAAACATTTACTTATTAATTATTGGTGGATGAAGTTCTTTTGAAAAGGATAATTAAAAAATCAAAGCCATCTCGTGTTTTCATCCAAATATCTGATTAAGTTTATCTGAAGTTTGAATGTTGATTGAGACTTGTGCTTTCCAGAATGTAGAGGATCCTTAAGATACTTCAAATTAAAGTCACTTTGTGTCTTAATTTGTGAGATGTCTACATTTCTGTTTACCCAGTTTGGCTTCAACAGATCCATGACCATGTCCTACCTGACAAGTGTCTGCTAAACAAACCTGTGGATTTTTCTGGGTGATTCACAGTAAGATTTTTAAAAGGTTGATTTAATGACATAATGAAGCATCCCCTGGTGTTCCTCTTTTGGTAAAACTTAATTTTATTGCCCTAACTAATTTGAATGAAGAAATGGCTCATGTTTAATTTTCCCTCTGTCTTTGACTTTAACCAGAGCCTTTCAAAATTCTGAATGTCCCAAATTTTCAGAATTAATCTGTACATTGTCACCACATGATAATACAGGATCATTGCTTTAAATGTTTTTAAGACAGGTGTCATTTTTGAAGTAGGTTTTGTCATGATTTGCTGAAAGTAATTTGATATTTATGTTCTTTCTGCCCCTCATTCAGGCAGAAACTAATGGTGATCGGCCAGCACTACATAACTCCAGTAATTAAAGGTGTTTTTATTTTCCATCTACACACTGAACTAGTAATGTCTCAGAGATTATATTTATTAAATAGGCATGATTAAAAGCTATGCACATTAATAATAGTATGATGACCCTAGATTCCCGTGCAGCATTGCAGAATAAAGAAAAAGGCAGAATGAACAACAAAACCCACTGCGGCTCATTTTCTCACATGTGGGCATCATTTCAGCGGGTATGACTGTGCGCCAACGCAGTGTGGTAGACAACAGAAGTTAGGAGAAAAAAGTCTTAATGCACCAAAATAATTTACCAAACTATTGATCAAATAAGAGATTACAATCCCTGAGGAAACTGAGCTAAAACAATGATGTATTTTGTGTTTTGGGATATAAATGCCATTAAGTAATCTGACTTATAATTAAAAGGGATGTTAGATAATTGTTTGATTATTGTTCCCATACAAGCTTATCTGTTGAATAGTTATGTATTTTTACAGCAAAAGCTGATATACATAACAGCCATAAACTATAAAACTAATATTGATACAGTACAATAAGATAAATATTATTCTTATTTATACTGATCATAATAATGGTAGAGACCAGAAAGTTGAATGAATCAATAAAAATACTTATCTGAGAGGGGCCGTCTGATCTGTGACATTAGAGAGGACCCCTGCAAAGAAAATACTCCCTCATATCATATTAGCATACTGTTCATGAATAACTACTGATCTCAAATTGAGTGAAAAGTGTCCCAAATATTAATGTATATCTTAAACTTATAGATTGGCAAAATTGATGAACATTGGATTACAAATTTACAACTAATTATTTATATTTTTGTTTGTTTTGTACATATTTGAAGGTCATTCAGCGGGTTTAACATTTATCAGACAATTTTGAAATGTTATTATTATTTAAATACACAGAAATTATTCAAGATATAAATAATTTCTGGTTCAGACTTGCTGCAACAATGGTCTAGTTAATAATTGAACTGAAATGTATATTAATCCCACTACGGGACTCTCTGAAATGTATAAAACAAACTAAAATTAAACTAATTGGATATGAATTAGTAATTTAATGGTCATCAGTTTTGCCACTCTTGTAAGTTTAAGATGAACAATATTTGGGATAATTTTCACTTAGTCTGAGATCAATGATAATCCATGAACAGTGTGCTAATATAGAGTGACAGAGAGTAGTTTGTTTACAGGAGTCCTCTCCAACATCAGAGTGAAGAGTGATGATCTTTACTCTGATTTATTTCACTTTCTGGTCTCTGATTGAAACTGATATTATTATGACTGGTATCATCAAAAATCAGATTTTTCATGTTGTATCATTATTAATTTTATAGTTTATGGTTGTAACGCATATCTGCCTTTTCCTGGAAAAATGGCACAACCATTTAACAAATCAAGTGTGGGAACAATTATCGAACAAGCAGGTTTCATCCTCCCATTAGTAATTGGTCAGATTATTTTACAGCATTTATATCACATTACAATAACATTGTTTCAGCATTTTAGGTCAGTTTCTTCAGATGTTGTCATCTTGTTTTATCAGTTATTTGGTATTTATTTTGGTGCATTAATACTTGATCATCTTTATTTCTGTCATTCACACACAAACATTTTGAATTTAAAAATTGTTCAAGGTCTTTCAAGAGTCCGCCGTGACACTTGTTCACGACGAGGATGCAGAGTGCATCAAACTTGACCACATTACACAGCGAAGAGTTTGAAGAAAAATGAGACTAAAACTTTTTCTCAATTGTATCAGTACATGTGAGGTGAAGTTGTGAAAACCTGGCCACCAATAATCATTTCTACTTGCCTGTATGCAGACTTTCACACACAAAAGGTTTTTTAGTAGCCATTACAGTTTTTAGTTTGCACAGCTGATTTTCACCTAGGTTACTTTACTAATTGTTAATCATCCTCTTCTCTCCCCGATCTCTCTCTCTTTTTGGTCCAGGTATTTGCAGAATTCAACCAAATTCTTGAAGGAAAGTTCGTTGAGGCTTTGGACCAGCACACACCCCCTTTTATTGGACACTTCAAGTTGAGAAAAGGAGCCATTGGACAAAAAATGCACAAACCTCATGGTAAATAATTTGATTACTCAACATAGGCACTATATCAAAGACTCATGTGAAGCCCCTCAACAACTAAGTGATCCTTTGTCTCTTTCTCAGAGTGACCAGATGTGACTGGTCTGCGCTCTGTTGTCTTCAAATGGATTCCCTTTGCAGTTGGAGATAACTCTGGTTATTTCTTCAAGGCATGCCTTGTGAGTACTTTTGTCAAATAAGTAGGGTTGTTGCAGGACCAGAATTGCAAATGTATAAACAATACTTTAAATAGAAATTAACCCTCTGGCATCCAGGAGCAGACATGGCCCCTAAAATCACCCGAGGATTAAACACTCATCTTTTGGATGCCATAGAACATTTTTAACACACTTATTGTTTTTATGTCATGGTCATCATTCGTTGTTTTATATTGTTGAACTATTCTGAATGGCACCTCTTTAAATCTCAATTAACTCTGAGTCCTATATGTAATAATTTGTACATGAGGTAGCGTTAAATATGCACTTACTCATAAAACATAAAGAAACATTGAACAGTCACTGTCTAATCAGAATCCATATAATAAAATGTTTAAAGAGTTGTATGATCACCAGTTTCATTTTGATTTAAATCTATTCAAAGTCAAACAGATTTGACTTTCAGTGCAGCATTATTTAATTTGTGTCGATTTTAATGTGGAGCTCAGTGTTAAAATCAAAGGAAAAAATGTATTTCTAAAAGCTTACACCTTTGATTGTTCCTAATATCACAACCAATATGTCTGTTATTTCAGCAGGACACGAGTGATGAGACTCTGGCTTGGGGAGCAGTGCTGTTTTTGTTGTGAGTGAAGACGATCTTCAGCCCGACCATAACACCACACACCTCCAGCCCTTTTCAACGGCCACTGGTCTTGAGGAAGGAATTGCCATGGACAACATGAAGGACTTTCCTCAAACGGTTTGGCTTCTATTTGGTCTGACTTGCACTGACACTACATTTGGCCTACCCCAAATCTGCGGAAAAGACACTGAACTTTGTTCAAAGAGTGAAACTTCTCACACTGAAAAATCTCATCTTCATCGTGAAGTCAGAATCATCCTGTTTTGGTGAGACATTTTAAGTCTTTTTAAATATGGTTTGAGAGTTGTTTAAATTAAATTAAATAAATGTTTAATGGCTGCTGACACAACTGCAAAGTGTTCTTATTTTGTTTTAAGGATTTTAAGGATATTGTTTTAATTTTTCATGTGTTTACAGCTGTTTTGGGGTTTAACACGTTAGTTTAATTGCTTTAGAGTAAACAAATGTGTATATTGAACATTCAATAAACATGTACAAAAATTAACACTTAAAACAGATAAATAAGTTCAAGGAATGCACACTAAAAAATAAGAAGTATAATTAAAAATAATAGTCATGAAGAATAAGTATTTTGAAATTTGTATTACAGACTAAACATAAATAAGTAAGCATAAATATTACTCAAAGTAATTAAGTTAGGGTTATTACTGTGAACTTAACTTATGTGAACTTACAGAAATCAAGTTCATTTTACTGGATTTTTCAAAGTCAATGAGTTTCCATATTTTTCAAAGTAAAAACTTGTTTTATTTTACAGTGTGGATGTTTTAAGTGGAAAATAGTATTATGTAAAGTCATTGGGTTCTAACCAAAAAAAGCTAATTGGTGTATTTTGAGTGATATATAATACAGGGAGAGTTACCAGTATTTTACTGTTAAAAAGCAAATAGGTATTTTTTATGCAAATTATGTTGTGTTTTAGGATTTTAGATTACAGGCAATAGACATTCAGAGTAAGTCGACAAGCAATACCTCAGTATGTTATAGATTTTACTTTATAACACAGTCATATTTAATGGCAAACCTGTTTTTACATTTTAAGGAAATCTATAAAAAATAAAGTAAACCTTTATATTGCATTGAAACACTGTCATTTGCACATTGAAAACCTGTTAATTTTACGGTAAAAAACTGGCAGCTGTGGTTGCCAGAATTTTACCGTAATAAATATGGTAGAACTTTTTCTATTATTACGGTAAATTATATCGGTACTGTTGATTTTATGGAAAACCTGTTAATTTTACGGTAAAAAAACTGGCAGCTGTGGTTGCCAGAATTTTACCATAATAAATACGGTAGAACTTTTTCTATTATTACGGTAAATTGTATTGGTGCTGTTGATTTTACGGAAAAGGTTGGGGTTTGAAACCATATTTTACCGCATAAATATACATTTTTACCGTAAAAAATCACTGTTTTGTTTATAAATAACATGAAAATCATGTTCATTTTACGGCAAAACTGTGTTTTTTTAGATGGTGAAAACATGTAATTATACGGGAAATTTTGGAATAAAAATCTGACAATAACTGTAAAATTTACAGTATTAATATCCTTTTACCGTAATTAAAGAAAAAGTTCTACCGTATTTATTACGGTAAAATTCTGGCAACCACAGCTGCCAGTTTTTTACCGTAAAATTAACGGGATTTTTTTTACAGTGTAAATACAAATGTATATGCTGGTTCAGACGGTTACATTAAATAGTGGTTGCTGTGATTGTTTATTGCATTGAAATGTGCCTGACACTGTGGACACCTGCCTGTGAGGTTTTAGTGACGTGTGCGCACTGTGCGCCTGTCAGCCAAATTACCACTTCCCCGGGTGCGCCGAGAATAGACCAGGTTGGAGCTGGCGTGCTCTCAGCGCACCTTCCGCGCGGTTTTTTGGCACCAAATTGTCACTGCGCCAAGCTGAATATGTCGACACCTCCCCCTGGTGCGCCGTCACACCCATCTCGGCGCAGCCGGTCTACCAAATTGCTAAATTGGCTGCTCACGGCGGTGCGCCGAACGAAATTACCACTGCGGGGATGCGCCAGGCTGCGCCACCCTGAGTTGCGCAAGGAAATTAGAGCCCCTTGTCACAGCACCGCGGACAGCGCAAAAGCTCTCAGACCTCAGTGCAGGTCACCTGCAATCGTCTACAGATATGTTTAGGCAAGAGTGCGGAGCAGTTCATTCAAAAAGCTGGAGCAGCACCTCATCTGTCGCTCCATCCCGCTCCAGTTTCGCTCCGGTACCGCTCACACCAAGCGTCTGAAGCATGTTTCACACGGAGTGCATCTGCGTGTAATTAATTGTTCAGCCACAGACACTGTTTTCTGTCGGAAACTGGATGTTGACAACTCGGATCAGCACCGCAAACAGCGCAAAGCTCTCGGACCTCAGTGCAGGTCACCTGCAATCTTCTAATTTTTTTTAGTCCAGTGAATGCAATGCGCTTCCGTATTTTCGTAGAGTGAGTGATGAGTGATTTGATTGGAGCGGGTAGAAACTTGAGAGAGCGGCGGAGCGGTAATGAGCAGAGCGGCGCGCATCCGCTCTTAGCGGCGGAGCGGGGTGCGAGAACAGCAGTGTGTGCGAGGAGCTCACACAGCTCTGAGACAGACAACAAATAGAGCTACAAACCATGAACGCGCCTGTTATATCTATGATATGATATTTAGTACTAAATGACCCTAACTTTGACTCAGATCATGTGAGCGGAGCGGTGAGATTATTCGCTCCTCGCTCACAGGGCTGGTCCTGACACCCGCTCCGCCGCTCACTCAAATTTCTACCCGCTCCACTCAAATCAAACCACTCACCGCTCACTCCACGAAAATACGGGAGCGCATCGCATTCACTGGATAAAATAAATTAGGCGATTGCAGGTGACCTGCACTGAGGTCTGAAAGCTTTGCGCTGTCCGCGGTGCTGATCCGAGTTGTCAACATCCAGTTTCTGACAGAAAACAGTGTCTGTTTAATTACAGGCAGATGCACTCTGGGTGAGACGTGCTTCAGACGCTTGGTGTGAGAGGTACAGGAGAGAAATTGGAGCGGGATGGAGCGACAGATGAGGTGCTGCTCCGGCTTTTGGAATAAACTGCTCTGCGCTTCGGCCAAATTCTTCCGCTCACGCTCCCCGTTCGCTCCCGCTGCTCTCACATGCTCTCTTCCACACATAAAGCTTACTAAAATACTAAATCACTTACAGCTCAGTCACTTGTCTTCCAGTGCACGGCATTGCACGACTGCATTTCTCTCTCTCTCTCTCTCTCTCTATATATATATATATATATAGAGAGAGAGAGAGAGAGAGATACACATATATATAAATATTTATTTATTTATTTTTATTTTTTTTAAGGATGAACTGCCCCTTTTTAGTGAGAGAAAATTATTGGCTCTAATATCGTAGACCAGGCGCAGGCGGGGCGCACCTGCCCTGCGCCGCGCCTGCGCCGCGCCAACAGGGTGTGTCCAGGGCATTTTGCAAGTTTCGTGCACGGCGCAGTCTGGCGCAGGCAGGCGCACCCAGGCCTCCGTCTCTCCTACCGGCGCACGTAGCAGAGAGGGAGGAGATAAGACTTGAGTGTGTTTAACACAGCCGAGTGTGATCTTCACCAATCAAATGAACGCCTCTCCTCGCCTTTAAATGCGCCGCGGGCGAGGCGCAGCGACAATTTCACCTCAGTGGAGAAGAAGGTCAGAGCCGCTGTCACTTTTACAGCAACTGGGAGATCGCAGGGGCCACCTCGCGGGACAGATGTAATCCTCTCCTGTGTATATATGTAAAGATATGTATGTGTGTGTGTGTGTATATACATATATAGATATATAGATATAGATATAGATATAGATATAGATATATCAGTGGCGGTTTGTCAATAGGGGGCGCTGGGGTGCCGCCCCCTCCAAAATTCAACAGAGAAAGTCTACTTAAACACAACATAATTTGTCTTTAAATTATAAAAAATAACGGATAAAAACATTTATTTTTACCACATAGTAATAGTCTGTCAGCAGCACCTGTCACCATTCAATAAAAGGGGTTTCACAATGTTTTTACGTAGTAACTGTGTTGTGAATACATAGTTTACGTACAGAGGGGCGCCGGCCTAATGGGTGTCTATGCAAGTCCTTAAACTTTTGCTCAGCATGTGACCTGAGGCGTCTTTGGGATTGGCCGCTTCAACTTGCGCCCCGGACACTCCCACTTTGACAGGCAGCGAATCAGTATTGTTTTGGTGTTTCTTTTCCTCATGTGACTGGACAACGACCGCTGTCAATCATATGGTCACGTCACCGCAGCAGATATGATTTACGCATGCGCAAGCATCTCACGTACCCTCATGCATCGACCGATGCTCCCATGCACCGAGGAGGCGTCGTCCAGAGAACCATCAGAGGATCACAGGAGAGGTGAGATTACATTAGAGAAGAAAATCAGTAAGAAGCTATGCCACACTGGAGATAAGATTAGGATGTGTCTTTCCTAGTAGACATAACATAATTCAGGGGCAAAGTTTTCCATTTTATGTCACACATGGCACAAAACCATAGATTAGGAGCCACAAAATGAGTTTGCCAAGAGGATATAAATGCTTTGTTCAGTAGAACATTATCCTTTTGCAGACTTAAGTTCTAAAAAATCTATATAGTTTTTAATTCTTGCATATTTTTACAAAAACAACATACTTTTAGGAGGTATTGGGGCTTTTATTGGGTGGGTAAGTTTGTTTTTACCCCACTAGAAGTTAATTTTAAATTTAATTGACAAATTTGATACATTATTTTGATTATAATATTATATAAAGGGACCTATAAAAATATATTTTTAAAAATCATGGCAAAGCAGGAACAAGATAGGAGAAATTGTAATATTAATATTATTCACAAGTGCATGCAGATTATTGCAGAGGCTTATTGCACTGCTCATTAAATATTACTGTTACATTGTGTGAAAGCCTTTGAAAAATTACAAAAAGAAGACTTGATAATGCTATCAAGTTATGTGTTGCAGTTTACTGGTGAAAACAGTGGGGTTTTATTAGTCCCAAAAGTGTAAACGTCACAAATTCTTTACCCTCTTAGGTGTATGTCCATTACAGAATTATTTTTTAATCTACTGGAGCTTTTAGATTTGACACTTACCTTGTGCCTTCCCAGCTTGTACCATTGTGCACAGTTTAAAATCAATGAAAACAGACCAACAAAATGTATATCTTGTCTCTAAATGGTGTAGTTTTATTATGGCAACTAAACATGTGATAAAAAATAATAAATATCAATATAAATATATACAGTATTGTCATTTTATATAATTGTAAATCATATGTTTAGTTGCTATAATAAAAAGTTCTATTTGGATACAGAAATTAAACATTCTGTTGGTGTTTTTTGCAGACTGAATACTGCACATAACGGTACAAAGTTACAGTATTCAAAAGCTCCAGCAGATGGAAACAGACTCCTGTAATGTAAAGTTTATTTTTTTGACATTTTAATATTTGAAGTAGTTTTGCTGAAAACTATAAATGTCATCCAAACACTGACAGCTTCCATTTCAGTTGTGAAAATCAGTCAGCTGGTGTGAGCCGTCTGCCCTCTTGTGTTGCACGCTTGTATCTGATTTTTTTTTCTTATTTGTTTTTGTTTTGTTTTGTTTTGTTCATACTTTTTACAGTTAATCTATACCAAAACTGTATCACATAGTTTTACCTTTAGTTTTAAAGCATCAGTTTAGTGGTACATAAGATTCTGTTTGTGTTTACAATCTTGAGCCATGAGACATCATGTATAAGATAAGACACTGTTCAGGTGACACAAGAAATGTTCATCAAATGGTGAAAATGACATAAATTACAGTTTTATTTTATGGGAGCAGGTTAAGCTTTGGCTGTTTTATTGATTTTTTTCAGTAAATATTGATGTTAACTTTTGGTGATAAAATGTGTTTTTCGATGTATTTTTTAATGACAGATTCACACAGTACCACACCATGGTTCCTGAAGCAAGCTAAAGACAGAGTTCAGTCTTATGTCCAGCAAGGAGGAGTTCAAGGCCTGCTGTGGTGCTGTGGACCTTATCCAGTTGTTGATGGAAAATTATCTTGGAGAGGTATTTTCAGAGACTGTCACTCTGCTAAAGATCCTCATCACCACACCCATGACCACTGCAGAAGCTGAGGTGCTTCTCAAACTTAAAAAGAATCAAAACTTTCCTCGGAAACACCATGAACCAGGACAGGATGAATGCTCTGGCCATGCTGTAAATGGAGGAGAGACTGGTGACGGATATGATGGACTTCAGTCAGAGGGTCAATGAGAAATTTGCAGCCCAGAAGGAAAGGAGGGCAAAATTTCTGTTCAAATATTGCATTGTTTAAAGTAGGTTGCATTGTGATTATGTTTTGTCTTTAGCTTCTTTTCACTGTAGTATGGAGTGCTTCTTTGGTTTGTTTCCCCCAAAGCTGCGCCCCCCTTAAAATTTTTGGCACCAGCCGCCACTGCATGAGACCTAATTAAACCAACCCCGTCCTCGTGCTGCATTTGAGTCAAATGGGGAAAACACTCATCTAATTTGGACAACACTTAAGAATTATTAAGGCGCCCCTGCACGACTGCGATAGAAGGGCCAATCACATCAACATCGGGTATGGTCGCACCTGAAAGTACCTCGGGGGTTTCAGCACTGGACAGCTCCGATTGGCCTGGGGCCCTAGCAGGACTTTCAGCACTAGACAGCGCCAACACAGCCTTGCCCTCCGCATGGACAGGAGGCTGAGAGGTGGAGTCCCTATCCAGGTATGGATTTAACATGTTAACATGACACAATCTCTTTCGGCGTCTGCGTTCAGGAGTGGCCACAAACCTGGAACAGGTAACAACACCAATACTTTATCGCCTGGACTAAAGCTTCTGCTTCGAGCGTCTTTATCAAACCACCGTTTCATTTTATTTTGAGCGATAGCCATGTTTTGTTTAGCCAGTTCACAGGTGCGATGCAGCTTGGACCGGATGTTATTGACGTAATCGCACAAGTTTTGCGATTTGTTACCATTAAGCCAGCTTTCCTGCAACAGTTTTAGAGGGCCTCGAACAGTGTGTGCAAACACCAACTCCGCCGGACTAAAACCCAAGGACTCTTGGATTACCTCCCGAGCAGCAAAGAGAAGGAGGGGAA